>NW_020769422.1:346292-403386 GCF_900518735.1 Pseudonaja textilis | reverse complement strand
ATAGAATAGAATAGAATAGAATAGAATAGAATAGAATAGAATAGAATAGAATAGAATAGAATAGAATAGAATACTTTATTGGCCAAGTGTGATTGGACATACAAGGAATTTGTCTTGGTGTAAATACTCTCAGTATACATAAAGAAAAGATACATTTGTTAAGAATCAAGAATCATAATGTACAACACTTAATGATAGTCATAGGGTACAATCAACAATCAAATCATACTAGGAAACAGTCAATATAAATCGTAAGGATACAAGCGACAAAGTTACAGTCCTACAATCACAAGTGGGAGGGGATGGGTGATAAGGAGTGCTGAGAAGATTAACAGTAATAGTTGTGCAGACTTTGTAATAGTTGAACAGTGTTGAGGGAATTATTTGTTTAGTAGAGTGATGGCTTTGGGGAAAAAACTGTTCTTGTGTCTAGTTGTGATGCAGTTTAACATTGCATTTGCCTTGTTAGGAGCCGATCACTCTATTAATTCATATTCTATAAACTACTATCCCAAGATTTCTCTCACAAATGCTATTATCAAGTGAAGTTTTCCCTATCCTTTATCTCTGCATTTCTTAACATAGATCAGTTTCCAAGGTCAGTTCAGTCTGATTTGGTCAATGCCCCGCAGAAGATACATTTTAAGTTCAAACCTCAACAAGTAATGTCCATAGCAAATTCATCTTCTGTGGTCCCCATACTACTACTTCCTAAGACAAGTTGCTCCATATGTATGTGCATTGCTTTTTGTTTTCTAAATGAAGAACTTCATATTTGCCCCATATATATTTCATTCTATTATTTTCACCCAATTCTCTATCAAAATTATTTTGAATGTTTTTTACAATATTGGGCACTTGTTCTGTCATCTTTGGATTTGAAAAGCCTTTGTTCTATAATTTTGACTTTAATAAAAATGTGAGTAGTGTTCAAGAAGGAACTTTGTAGTATTCTGCTCAGTCTCATAGTTTTATAAACCAGATTCCTTATAAACCTTCCTAGAATCTTCTCAAGTACTTATTTCAGAGTGACTCAAGTTCTCCAACTCCTTCCTTTTCCACAATACAATCAACACTGGCTCTCCTCCAGTTGTCAGATTTTTCGTACTTTTTCCAGGATTGCTCAAAGATAACATGCATAAATATTTCTAGTCAGGCCATCAGAAACTTCCTTCAGAACCTTAGAATTTAATCCTAGTCCTCAAGTTCATTCAAAGGAAATAGAAACATAATTAGCAAGTACCCATAGCTTTTAAAATTTAATTTTGCTTTATTCTGCTCTTGTTGAACACCTACCCTTCAATACAAGAAATGAAAATCAAAGAAGACATTTTTGTAATTTATTAGCATTTTTCCTCATGAGTAGAAACCAGTATGATTCTTGACTCTTAATCTGAAGATTTAATTCCTTTGTAAACCTCAGCTCATTTTAGCTTTGCTGACACCTCTATAGTTCCAGTCCATCTGTCCATACAATTAGTCCTTGATTTACAACTATTTATTTAAGAACTGTTTGTAGTTATGGGGCCTCAGAAGAAGTGGTTTGTCACTTATCCTCAAAGTTACCACCAACCTCCCCTATGGTCATGTGATCACAATTTGGATACTTGGCCATCGACTCACATTTGCGAGTTGCAGCATCCTGTAGTCATGTGATTGTGATTTGCAACTTTCTGGCTTCTGACAAAGTCAATGGGGAAGTCAGATTCCCCCAATGACATGTTTTGCTTAATAACTTTGGTAATTTGCTTAATGACAATGTTAAAAGCCATAAATTTGGACCTAGATTTCTTTAACAACTGCATCATATAATGACTGAAATTCCAGTCCCAATTGTGGTTGTAAGTCAAGGACTACTGTATTTTCTTGGTGTCTAAACCCCGTAACTTTTTTCATATTGTTAGAAAGTGCTCTGTGTGTCTGTGTGTGTGTGTGTCTACACTGAGTCAAGAGTCAATCTTCCATCCTTCTGAAGTTGGTAAAATTAAGACCCAGATTGTTGGGGGCAATATGCTGATTCTGTAAACTGCTTAGAGAGGGCTGTAAAGCACTGTGAAGAGGTATATAAGTCTAAGTGCTATTGCTATTTTACTGGTCACCATTTCCCCGTTCCCAATTATTTTTTGCAGTTCTGTTTTGGAGTTCTCATTTTTAGGAGAACTCTCTCTCTTTCTTGTGCTTCATTTCCCATTAATTTCTTCAGCTGTGGGAACCTGCTCATAATTACACCATGTTTATTCATATGTATTTTCTTCAAATTGAGCATGCATTGTTGAACTACACTCAACTTTAGTTTTCCTTCTAGTTTAGTTTCCCTTTATTTACTCCTGCTTTTTCTACATCACTTAAATCTTCTGTACTGATTAATGTTGTATAGCATAGGGTCAGGTTATTTGCTTGGATCACTTTTCTCCCATTGTTTCTACTTATGCCATCAGATCTTGAGAGGGGGCATACTGTAGGCTCCTCCTATTACTTTGTGTTATTTGCTTAGAGCCGTGAATTATATCTTTTCTATGTCATTACCTGCCTTGTGGAACATCATTCCTCTGAAAATCTGGAGGTCACCACTCTATTATCCTTTTTAAAGCTCTGAACACCTGGCATTTGTCTTTGTTGGGTGTTTATAATTGGAAAGTGTCATTTTCCTAGGACAGTGAGGATGTTTCTGGCAGAACTATTCCTTTGTCTAAGATTTTATATCAGGATAATTTAAGTTTCCAATTACTTCATTCCTTTTTGAAACGTTTAAACTTATTTTTGGAAGACATTTCTCTTTGTTTGGGCAGACAATAAATGAGATTATAGATTAGGGGTAGGGATGAATTTTCCCCAGGAGCCACATGAAGAACTGGGACTGCTGTGGAGGTCCGAACCAATAGCTTCCAATTGCACTCTACCCATCACCTATAAAGCTCCATTTTGACTGAGCAGTAGTGGGTGGCTAAGCCTGCATCCTCTCATACAATGACTGCCACCACCTCCTCCTCAGGCTGCTCCAGGCATAGAAAAACACTTTCCTCATCCTCCCACAGCACCCAGCTGAATGAAGGAGCTGGACCTAACTCAGCTTTCCCATCCCCTGCAGTACGCTTATTTACATTTGGTTTCTAATTTCTGATTGACTTCATGCAGGCTAGACAGAGACAGCCAAAGGGCTGAATGTGGCCTGGTGCCATAAAATGTCCAGGTCTGTTATAGATCTATATAGTAAAACACTGGCTCTTAGTTCATGAGGGATCTACCAGTGGTGAGATACAGTAATCTTGATGAGCAGGGCAGCAAAGCAGATTGGGAAGGGGGGTGTTGAGGACAAATTACAGAGAAGTGGCAGCATTGGAGTCCATGCAGCCCGCAAGTAGATCCCTCCCACACCTCCCCCTCTCCTCTGATTTATCCTCCTACACTTCAAAGTATTTAAACAGGGTGAGAAGTGGGCTGAGTGATCATTGCTGCCGCTGCTGCAGGCAAAGGACAGCCTTCCTTCCTTGCTTTGCTTTTGTCCTCTGATGAATTGATTTGATCCAGCTTTGGAGTGTTTTGCTGCGAGCCGCCACCACCGTCCCCACCCTATCCCGCCCGGGTGCATCCAGGTTGACACACCATCCTGCTGTTTTTCTTTTTAAAAATTTGGTTTTGAATTTTTTTTTAAAGTTCCCCTTCAGGGGCCCCTTTTGAGCTCCATGGGCCTCGAAACAATGTACCCACTGACTGAACCTTCCCCCTCTCCTCAGGCCTGAGCATAGTCACCCTGTTAGAGACTGCACAGCGGAGGAAACTTACCCCAGCAACTTGAAACCTTCTCTGCTGTTTTCCCCACTGATTTTCTGGGAAAGCTGGCTGGAAAAGTTGCAAATGGTGATCACGCAAATACAAGGTATTGCAACCAGTTGTAAGTGCAAGTGGATTGCCAAGCATCCAGACTGATCAATTGATCCCAGAAGTGCTGGGACAGCCAGAACTCCAAGGACCAATTGTAGCCATCATTCATTCAGCAGCATCGTAACTTTGAACAGTTTCTGAAATCAAGGGCTATCTGTATTAACTTTTTAAAAAGGTTTCTGTTATGTACATACACTGCTCAAAAAAATAAAGGGAACACAAAAATAAGACACCCTAGATCTGAATGAATGAAACATTCTTATTAAATACTTTGTTCATTACGTAGTTGAATGTGCTGACAACAAAATCACACAAAAATTATCAATGGAAATCAAATTTAGCAACCCATGGCCTCAGGTTCCATCAGACAACCGAGAGGAACAGCCTGAGATGAATCAGGAGGAAGGCATGTTGGAGCAGCCCCTGACAGGGAGTGAAGAGGAAGAGTATTGGCTCGATCCCAAGCAGCGTCATAGGGAGAAACGTGAGCAGCAACATAGGAGGCGTGGGAGGGTCAGAGAGTGAGCTGAGTCATTGAGCCACACCCCACAGGGGATAAAAGTGGGTGTGTTTTCTCCTTAAACTTTGTACGGGACAAAGTTTAACCTTACTTCAGATTTTCTTCGTGAATGATTGTTTTGTGGACTACCTTGTGATTTTTATGAAGTAAAAGAACCATTTATCTCTGTGAGTAAAACTTTTATTTTATAATTGCTGCCAGCTCGGACTTGGCAGGCAGGACATGGTGGAATGCCAAGAATATTATCGGTTCCAAAGAATTAGCTCTGCGAAGTCTGAGCCAGCTTGCCTGCCTGAGTTTGTGTGTGTGTGTACTCCCTCACCTTTTGGAGGAAAGGGAAGGCGAGACAGAACACATGGGCATGCTCCTGATGAGGTGGTGGATGGTCTCCTGAGGGATCTCCTCCCAAACCTGGACTAAAGCATCCCCCAACTCCTGGACAGTCTGTGGTGCAATGTGGCATTGGTGGATGGAGCGAGACATAAGGTCCCAGATGTGCTCAATTGGATTCAGGTCTGGGGAATAGGCGGGCCAGTCCATAGCATCAATGCCTTCGTCTTGCAGGAACTGCTGCTGACACACTCCAGCCACATGAGGTCTAGCATTTTCTTGCATTAGGAGGAACCCAGGGCCAACTGCACTAGCACATGGGGTCTGAAGATCTCATCTCGGTACCTAATGGCAGTCAGGCTACCTCTGGCGAGCACATGGAGGGCTGTGCGGCCCCCTAAAGAAATGCCACCCCACACCATTACTGACCCACTGCCAAAACGGTCATGCTGGAGGATGTTGCAGGCAGCAGAACATTCTGCATGGCATCTCCAGACCCTGTCACATCTGTCACATGTGCTCAGTGTGAACCTGCTTTCATTTGTGAAGAGCACAGGGCGCCAGTGGCGAATTTGCCAATCTTGGTGTTCTCTGGCAAATGCCAAACATCCTGCACAGTGTTGGGCTGTAAGCCCAACCCCCACCTGTGGACGTCAGGCCCTCATACCACCCTCATGGAGTCTGTTTCTGACCGTTTTAGGAGCCACATGCACATTTGTGGCCCACTGGAGGTCATTTTGCAGGGTTCTGGCAGTGCTCTTCCTGTCCCTCCTTGCACAAAGGCGGAGGTAGCAGTCCTGATGTTGGGTTGTTGCCCTCCTACAGCCTCCTCCACGTCTCCTGATGTACTGGCTTGTCTCCTGGTAGCGCCTCCATGCTCTGGACACTACGCTGACAGACACAGTAAACCTTCTTGCCACAGCTCGCATTGAAGTGCCATCCTGGATGAGCTGCACTACCTGAGCCACTTGTGTGAGTTATAGACTCCGTCTCATGCTACCACTAGAGTGACAGCACCACCAGTATTCAAAAGTGACCAAACGATCAGCCAGAAAGCATAGGAACTGAGAAGTGGTCTATGGTCACCACCTGCAGAACCACTCCTTTATTGGGAATGTCTTGCTAACTGCCTATGCTTTCCACCTGTTGTCTATTCCATGCACAACAGCATGTGAAATTGATTGTCAATCAGTGTTGCTACCTAAGTGGACAGTTTGATTTCACAGAAGTGTGATTGACTTGGAGTTACATTGTGTTGCTTAAGTGTTCCCTTTATTTTTTTGAACAGTGTATTAAAGTGTCATGTCTACTCAGTTGTTTTCTTTTTTTTAATATCTAGAGGTTTATTAACTTAGAGTGAGAGAGATAAAAGCTTTTCTTAAAGAATGCCTCCAATTTTCCATTATCTAACTATTGACTTTATCCCATACTCACCAAGATTATCCATATCTTTAGGGAGAATTATATCAGCATATATCTTGGTCTGTCAGAAAAGAGAAAATCATGTTAGAGCAACTGTAGAGATGATATTTCTCTAGGAGAAGATGACTTGATGGGTTTCTCCCTTTAAACTGCAAGTGGAGTTAGAAATCCCCATTGTTGCACTTTCCTTTCTATTAGTGTCCATGCCAGCCATCATAAGAACAGATGAAGAAGTGTGAATGGCTGTACCTTTTTTCATAAGAGGATTTCCAGAAATACTACTTCACCAAGTGTTCCACCAGAGTTTTTCTCCTTCTAAACCTTCAATTCCCATTCCAGGGAAGGATAAAACCTTTTACTCACAGGTAGGAAGAATTCTTCAAAGGCTGGCTTGACAAATGTAATGTATTGTTGTCCCCAATTCGGGTCTGAGCCTGGTGCCAAGGCCAATGACAGATGCCAGACACGAGGTACAGGTTTTCTGATTGATTTTTTGTTGGAGTACTCCAAGGAAAAGAGCTCCTGGTCAAAATGCCAAGAGCCCCAAAAAAGGATTGAATAAGTTTTATACATTTTCACTAAAGGAGAAGGTGGGACAAAGTGAGATAATAAGAAATATCATCTAATAAACATTTTAGTAATAATTGCACAATCATTGTCCCTATTCCCAAGTCTTAACTAATGAATGACCTAGGACTGTGATGCGAACCTATGGCACGCATACCACAGGTGGCACGCAGAGCCATTTGTGCTGGCACACGAGTCGCAGGCAAACTTACCTCACTGCACATGTGCACACCTCACACCTGAGTTTTGGTCTGAGGCCATTTTTGGCTTCCCAGAGCCTTGAGGAAAGCCTTTGCAGGCCAAAAAATAGGCCCATTTCATCACTTCCTTTATTTCTGGAAATACTGGAAGTAATGAAACGGGCCCATTTTTCGGCCTGCAAATTCTGCAGAAGCTTTCCTCAAGCCTCTGGGAAGCCAAAAAAGGCCTCAAAAGGGCCGAAAATCAGCTGGGAGGCACAGTGTAGGTAAGGGAGCAGCAGGGGGAATTGCGCGTGCATGCGCAGGGGGCATGGGAGGGGCACATGCATTGCCTTCTGGGTGCTGGCGCGCGAGCGCAAGCGTGCACACAATTTTTGGCACAAGAGTCAAAAAAGGTTAGCCACCACTGCCCTAGGAGTTATCTAATACACATTTGATTTGCTGCAATCCTAACTTTTAGCTGAGGTCTGCATCTTGGCTAACTTGTGTTACTTTTATCAGCTTTCCAATTAGCCAGGACGGTTACATGATTTACAAAGAATGCATATCTCCTGTGGATAAGTATTCTTTGTTCTTGCCAGACAGACTCTACAATTACAGGCTTCCTGATTTACCTTGAAGTGTGTGCCATGACCTGGCTTTATTTTAGCAGGTGGCCCATCACTGTGATAAGATCTGCTCTAAATCCCTAACTTGTTTACTGGTATCTCAGAGAACTGCAGGCAGTAAAGAAACATGAAACAGGTGGATGACAACAGAAAAATACTAGTATACAGTTACAGTACATTCGCAGTAAAAACCCAAGCATACAAAGATTAAGCCGTCATATGGAAGTGAGCTACTATGATGTAATGGTTATAGTCTTAAACTAGGATTGAACAGATAAGATTCAGGTTCAGAACAAGTGCAGGCCAAATAAAAATACATCCTTCTGTTCCCTTACTTTTTAAACTAGTCCCTTTTTGGTTTTCAGTTACCACTTTCACTCACCCTTTCAAAGCTCTTTCAGTAAGATCTGCTTCTTTATTATTATTTCTACAAATTAGTACATTTACATTGCTGTTTGCTCTTTACATTGCTTTTGCCATGCAAAATCATATTAATTAAAGTCCTTTTTGTTTTTTGAAAACAACTTGCATTTCAGAATTAGAAAATTCTGTACCATCCCTACTAAGAATATCTATATCAAAAAGACTGAGGTCAGATAGAAAGTGGTTACACAGGTCAAGAAGAAAGAAAAAGTGAAAGAAGAGGCAGTGCCAAGATTTGGCAGTCAAGAGAGGGGAGGAATAACTGAAGGAAGCTTGATTTTAGTATTTCAACTGTTCTTTCTGATGAAATAATTGTGTCACCAGGTAACGTGATGGAAGAAGCTAAGAAAGAGTTAGGGTTGGGAAAGAGCTCTTTAAAAAACTCTTCTGACTGCACAAACTGAGAAAGTATTGGTGTTGATGATGCTTCAAGTTTACTCTCCTCCAGTAGCAATTTGGGACTGGAGATAAAGGTCTAGAGGAGAAAGAGATGTTACTTTCTGAATATGGATTCCCAGCACATGGTGCTGGAGGTGGTGGCTAACAAATCATACTCAATGTGTACTCCTCAATGGAATTACATCTAGAGGTAAAGAAGGAAGCAGTGGGGAACCCCAAGGTTCTGTTTTCAACATCTCTTCAACATCTTCAAAATTATTTAGATGAGGGAATAGAAAGGAACTCATCAAATTTACAGGCGACACTAAACTGGTAGACATAGCCAGCACTCCAGAAGATACTCCAGATGGATCTCAACAGATTTGAGCATGGCAGATTGTTTATACAGATGCTCATCTGTGAAACTATAGATAGCTGGAGTCTGGAGTTGAAGTTGAAAGAAAGAAGATTGAAGTGACCTTGAAAATACTGGAACTGGAAAGTCTGAGTTGATTTACCAAAGAGCCTAGGGGATATTTAGTGGCAGTGGCTTGCTTTCAATTAGAATTGTTTGTTATTTCTTACCTTCTTTTCTACTTCCCCTCTAGTTAGATTTTTATATTTGGATTTTAACCTTTTAACCCAGGAACTAGAATATACATTTTTTCTTTTGCTCTCTTTTTTCTATTAAGAGAAATACATTTTTTCTCTCATTCCTCCTACCCTCTTTTTCTTTTTAAAAAAACCTTTTTTATCCTTTTTTCCGTATACTGCAATTAATTGGATTAAGGTATATAAGTGCCCAAAGATTTTTTTTCCTTTTTATTTTTTGGAGTGGTAGCTATCTGCCTTCGCTCTCTTTTTTTCTTTTTTCTTTCTCTTTCTTTTTTTTACAGATAAGTATTACAAGATGATCAGAAAGACAACAGCCCCAGCTCCCTCAATACCAATAGCCTCCTCTTCACCATCTGGAGGACAACGATCAATACAGACAATGTTACAACAGGAGAAAGAGAAGGATGTGACATTGTAGATGATTATGCAAGGAATCCAAAAGATTGAAAAGAGAATAGAAAATATTGAGCAAAGAACTGAAAAGACAGATGAGAAAGTAGAGAACATTCTACAGATGATGATGAAATATGAGGACAGATTTAAGAAAATTGAAGAAGATACATAAAGAGATAAGAACATTGAAGATATTGATACTCGATTGAGCGATGTTGAAAAGGGACCATTAGGATGGGAAATCGATAGATCAGAATTTTACCTGAGGTTTCAAAACGTAGAAGAAGGAAAAGGTGAAAACCTTGCTGAAATAATGACAGAAATACTGGCAGAAGTGTTAGAGATAACCAAAGAGAAGATGATCGATGGGATGGATGAAGTGTTCCATGTCTATACAAGATATGCAATGAGAAATAGGTTACCAAGAGAAGTTCACATCAGATTTACCAAGAAGATCATTAAAACACAGATATTGCAGGTGGCAAGAGAAAAAACATTAAAGTACAAAGACAAAGAAATTGTGGTGCTGAAACAGGTACCAAGAAGAGTAAGTGAGATGAGAAGAGAATATTTATTTTTGACTAAAGACTTACTTAAAAGAGGAGTAAATTACAGATGGCTGATACCAGAAGGCCTCTTGTTCACCTGGCAGGAACAAAGACACAGAATTGACACAGTCGAAAAAGCTGAGTTATTCTACTTAGAATACCTTAGAGGAAAGGAGGAAGACATAAGAAAAAAGAGTTGTTAATTGAATTTCAAGAGGAGTGTATAGCAGTAATTGATAAAGAAAAAGAAGAAGGTACAATAGGTGGTGTACCCAGAGAGCAACGAGAACTAAGATCTACTAGAGCAATAAAACCCTCTTATAAAGCTTAATATGGATGAAAGAAAATTGATTCCGATTAACATAAATTGACTTAATTTGGCTACTAAAAGAAGAAAAGTATTCCATAAATTAGAGAAATTAAAATTTGACATAATTTGCTTACAAGAAGTACTTATTAAAAAAACACGAATATATATTGAAATGAAATAAATTAGGGAAATTATTCACATATATAAAACAACGGTATTAACAAAGAATATGTTAGCAAGACAAAAGAAAGAGTTGGAAGAAGTTTTAGAAATACAGGTCACAAATAAGGTTAAGTATTTAGGGATATACATTACACCAAGATGTAGCACACTGAAGGAGGATAACTATCTTAAACTCAAACAGCAGATTGCGACAGTTTTGGCAAAATGGGAAAACTTACAACTATAATTGATTGGGAGAATATCTACAATTAAGATGAATGTATTGCCTAGAATTTTATATCTATTCCAGACAATTCCAATTCGACTAGAGAAAGAGTTTTTTGAAGACTTAAATAGAATTGTGCTGAAATATATTTGGCAGGGTAAGAAAGCGAGAATAAAACTTAAACTGTCACAAGATGCAAGAACAAGAGGAGGGTTTGCCTTGCAACTGGGAATTATATTACCAAGCGACAAATCTGATGTGGGTAAAGGAATGGATAACATTAAGGAACAGTAGATTATTGACTTTAGAAGGGCATGACTTGCTGCTGGGATGGCATGCTTTCCTCTGGTATAAGGGAACTAAAACACAGGGATATTTTAGAAGACATTACATTAGAGAGGCACTGGTTTTGAACTGGGAGAAGATAGAAAGACAATACTACTTAAAAATTCCATTATGGATATGTACTTGTTGTGATTGGAAGGACCAATCCTGTTAGGAACTTTGAATCTGATGACTGTTAGATCGTGGATTGACGTCAGAACCAGGAAACGTTAATCTGATGGGCAAGCCAGTTAATTAGCACGTTGCCTTAATGGGTATAAAAGGAACGAAATGACTGTTTGAATTTCAAAAGGGAGTCCTAACAGTTTTGCTTGCAGTTTTGAATGAGAACGTTACTCCCTTTAGTTTGATTTGATTGTGAAATGACTGTTTGAATTTCAAAAGGGAGTCCTAACAGTTTTGCTTGCAGTTTTGAATGAGAACGTTACTAGTTTGATTTGATTGTGAAATGACTGTTTGAATGAAAGCTCCAGCGAGGAGGACTTGTATGAATCAGCAAGTATTAGTGATTCCAATGAAGAGGAGGAGACGAATGTTACAAGGGAGGTCACATTTGATTTGCAGGACCGGCCTGAACCTTCAACCTCCTCTGCTTCTCAATCAGGTTATCAGCCGGGAACGGCTGACAATGAGGAACTTATGGAGTCTTCAGGTGAAAGTAATAATTTAGATGATTGCTGGGTGGATGTCAGAAGCAGGCGTCTCCTTACGAGAAGAAACCAACGGGAGCACAGGAGGAGGGCAGATCAGTAATTAGACTAATTAGCTGCTGCTCTATAAAGGGAGAGAGATGACTTTGCACTCTGTCCGGAACAAACTGTTTGTTTGCAAGGAGAACCGAAGATTTTGGCTTGGAGGATTTAAACCTGAAATATCTTGTTGGGACTTGGATTTATTTCCTTGGGACTATTAACTTGGACTATCTTGTGGAGGCTAACTACAGCTGTTATCAGTGAAGATTCCTGTTTGCTGCCTTTATTTGCGAGGACTGCTGCTTTCAGCCTTATCTGTTTATTTTGGAAGGTGGGACATAACATGTACTATTGAAGCTTTTTCCTATCCAATAATATATAAAAAGGAACAAACAGTTAGATATGGTGAGATATTGAATGAAAGGGGTGAACTGAAATCTATGCAAGCGTTGGAAGAACAAGGTTGTAAAAATGAATTGGTTTTCATATTTGCAAGTACAATCTAGATTTGATAAAGATTTTAAAACAGAAGGTATTTATGATAAGACTTGGATAAAATTCTGGTGGGTACTGATGAAAAGGTAATTAAACAACTCTATGGACATTTATTAGAATTTAAGTTGGAGGAAGAACAAGAAACGATGATTGCTTGGGGGAAAAATTTTGGATATGGGATAGATTTAGAGAAATGACAAGAATTGTGGTCTCAAAATTATAAAATGACAATGTCAACTGCATATAAAGAAAATTTGTATAAGATGTTTTACCTACCCCCAATGAGAATTGCGAGAATGTTTAAGAACAAATCAGATAAATGTTGGAAATGTCATCAGATACCTGTTTCATATTACCATATGTGATGGACTTGCTCAAATGCAAAAAGATATTGGACTAAAATCCACACATGATTGGAAAAAATGATAAAACAACACATAGACTTTAAACCAGAGATCTTTTTATTGGGAATTATACTGGAAATATACAATAAAGAGCTGAAATATTTGATGTAAATGTTTTAACAGTGGCTAGAATTGTATTTGCTAAGAATTGGAAAAATGAAAAAATACCTGTGCAGGAGGAAGTTATTAAGAAAATTATGGACTATGCTGAAATGAGCAAATTGACATTTGAAATTAGAGAGCAAGAAGATAAGCAATTTTATATGATATGGGATTTCTTTTATCAATGGTTGGACAAAAAGACATGGTAATGTAATAGATTAGATAATTTTGTAATAGAAGTTCAATGGACTGTTATAAAATATAATATAGACATATATAACCATTGGATGAAAGTACAATATAAATTTCAAAATAAAATTTGGAATATCTCATATAAAATGATGGAATAAATAGTTTAGTCATGGATGATTAATAACTGATAAATATATAAGCATATGTTAATTTGACAATGTGAAAATTTATATAAACTGTGAGTAATGACTATGACAGCACAAAAGATTAATAACCAACTGACACACTGTATGTATATAAAATGGAAGGTGGTTTTATGTTTTTAATGTTTTGTTTGTATATGTTTGTCTTAAAAAATAAAAACTTTTATATAAAAAAAGGGTCGCCCTGACGAGGTGAGAAATGATGCCTGCCAATGAACAAGGTATCAATAGCCCCTCCTGCCACCCCTAGGAAGAGCCTGCCTGGAGCCTGCTTCCAATGTGGAAAAGAGGGCCATCAGGCAGTCAGCTGTCTGGTCCACAACCCATTTGGCAGTGAGGGGCCCAGGTCAGCAAAGACAAGGCGCAGAAGAAGGGAAAAGAGAAGATGTGGGTGGTGCAGCAGGTTGTCGAGGTCTCTTCCCACTCTAGCAAGGGGAGGGGAACTCTGACCTCCAGCAACCCCAACCTGATCTTCTACAAGAGTGATAGCTAGGGGGAGCATGATCTGATGGTAAGTGGAACTACTGCCCCTTTGATTACCTGAATGGAGATGCTAGAGCCCCACTCAGGGGCAAGAGTGGTATTTATGGCCCTAGTAGACTCAGGTTGTATCTGCTGCTTAGTTAGCCTGCAAACTGTTGAAAAGATGGGACTGAGACTTTAAAAATTGAGGCAACCTATGAAGTTTGAGCAAGTTGATGGCTCCCTTAATGGGGGGGGGGGGGCTGCCAGTCACATGCCTAACCGAACCAGTAACCCTGAGATCAGGAAGCCATGAGGAAACTACATTTCATAGTAACCCTGAAAATGGCAGAGACAATGATATTGGGGTTGGCATGGCTAAAGAAGTGGAACTTGGTAGTTGACTGGAACAACAACTGGCACTGAAGAAGTAGAGCAGGCAGGCTGCAGCACATTGCTGGCTCATACTGAAATGATTGCCTACTAGGACACCTAGATCCCTCTCACAATTACTGCTATTGATCCAGGTACCACCTATTCTATACTTGTGATTTGATTTTTCTTGCCCAAGTGTAAAAACTTACTTTTTTCATCACTGAATTGCGTTTTCTTGGATAGGATTCAATTCTGAATCTTGAGTCTATCTTCTAGTGTTGGCTATTCCCCTCAGCTTGATGTCGTCTGCAAATTTTATGAGCTCCCGTTATCAACATGCTTCTCAATGTTGACAACAGCACTGCAGCTTCTAGGAAATGCTGCTACAAAGTAAAAAACATAAAATCTCACTCTTTTGTGTCCAAGTTTGGTGTTGGAACATTTGCAAGAAAGGAGAAAAGCCAAGTACCAAAATCCAAGTAAAATATCACATTGGCATAAGTATTCAGACCCTTCACTCAGTATTTTGTTGAAGCATCTTTGGCAGCAATTGCAGTTTCAAATATTTTGGAATATGATGCGACAAGCTCTGTACACCTGGACTGGCAGATTTTCTGCCATTCTTCCTTGCAAATTCTCTCAAGATCAGTCACATTGGATAGTGACGGTTGGTGGACATCCATTTTCAGGTCCCTCCAGAGATATTCAATAGGGTTGACTGGGCCATTGTAGGATGGGGATTCTCAACCCCTGGGCCATGGCCAGAGGTGGTATTCAGCAGGTTCTCACCAGCAGAAATTTTGAGTAGTTCAGAGAACTGAAAATACCACTTCTGACTGGAGATTTTACAGTATCCTTCCCCTGCCACACCCACCAAGCCATGTCCACAGAACTGGTAGTAAAAAAAATTGAATCCCATCACTGGCCACGGCCCACTAACGGGCCATGGTCTATTCAGAATTGGCTGATGCAGCTAAATTTCAAGATCTACAAGGCAATGTGTTTCCATAAAAATATAATGGCTGCAAGTTTACCGTTCTCGGCTATATTGAATGCAGTTGAATGTTCATGATACATTAATCTAACTACATATGTTTTTCCATGCAATACTTCTAGGAAACTTATCCCTATATCACACTCTAAGAAATCTGTGTACACAAACGCTACAGTATTCCTCTGCTATCACTATAAAGGTAACCCTCAATTTAATATAAATCACTAAATAAGCATTTGAAGTTACTGTGGACCCTCAAAACCTACTTACAACCTAATTCCAGAGTTATGACTGCTGCAGTGCTCCCATGGTCATTCACCTCTACAACCAACCAGTGTTATGTTTCAATGGCCCCTCCAATTATATCTTCCTCTTCCCTCCCAGGGTCGCCTCTGGCCTTAGGCCTGCTTCCCTCCATGTGTCACACCCTCCTCCTCACTCATAATGCACTTACTTTCAAAATTTTGCAGAGTTCAGCTTAGGGAAGGGGGCAACCTGTTTTGTTTCTGGGCTTGTGAAAAGTTCCACAGCAGTCTGGAACTCGCATTAAAAAAGCAGATCAAACCACTCTAATCCTGGGCCACGTGCACAATTCTGGAAGTGGCCCCTAAGGCACCCCATACTCTGCTTAATGACACACACATTTATTTAAAGACTGCATCAGGAAGAGCAGGGATGAAGGCACAAGTTGTTAAGTAGAGCATAGGATTCCTTAAGGGTCCGCACACACACACACATATTAAAAAGATACTAGCTGTATCTAATTCCACATCTAGATCTTAATGTCAGCAATGCCAACAATGGCAGTGCTGTTCTCAAAATCTTGGGAGAGGAAATTTAGCGTCTTAAGAGGTGCACTGCCTAGCTCTGGAAATACATTGCTGCGTTTTGATTGTCCAATGGAAATGTTTACCTTGCCACCAGGGGTGGGATGCAAATATTTTTACTGCTGATTCTGTGGGCATGGCTAGGTGGAAGTGGCTAGGTGGGCATGGCCATGTGACTGGGTGGGTGTGGCTTCTTTTTGTGCAGCACCCCCCCTCCATTTTTTTTGCCTCCTGGGCCTTAGGGAAGCTTCCTGGGAGGCCATTTTTGCTCCCAGGAGGCTTCCCTTAGGCCCAGGAAGGTGATAAATGGAGCACGGGGGGACTGTGCAGCACTCCTCTTAGCTCCGTTTTTGGCCTCCTGGGAGCAAAATGCCTCCCCAGGAAGCTTCCCGGAGGCCCAGGAAGGTAAAAAATGGAGCGTGGGGAGGCCACGCAGCACCCCTCTTCGCTCTGTTTTTGGCCTCCTGGGAGCAAAACGCACCCCCAGGCGGCTTCCCAGAGGCCAGGAAGGCAAAAAATGAAGTGTAGGGGGTGCGCAGTATCCCCCCACGGCCCCCCTTTTGCCTCCTGGGCCTCCAGGAAGCCTCCTGGGCAAAGCAGTAAAATAGCAAGAGAGGGATCCCAACACAGCTGATCGTCGGAACAGCTGATAGTCGGGAGGAAAAAAAAGAAAAAAAAAGAAATACTGGTTTGGTCGAACTGGCAGCATTTTTTACTACCAAGTTCGGCCGAACTGGGCTGAACTGGTAGAATCCCACCACTGCTTGCCACTGGCTGTCCTCCCACTAACTCCAATAAGGAAAAGCTTTTTCACTAAACGAACTTGCGAAAGCGCTGGAGCCGCTGCTCGCTGTCCCCCGCCATAGTCTGTGTGTTTCAGGATATCTAGTCTTGGAAGATTTGTTGATGCTGGCCTCTTAAGTCTCTATTGCTTCCAGACAAGTCACAGCTTGGCTCATCCACCAGGCACTGCCCTTCTCTCCACTTCTTACCTCAGATGGCTTGTGCAGATGATCCTCGTCATTCCAATAGAGAATGCAGAATCCATACTTGCCATGCAGCAGAGAGCAGTGGGAAAATTATTGCTGCCAGTTTAGATCCATGCCAATACGGATTTTCCATTATGTCATAATTCTAACTTATGCTTCTTCATGTTGATTTCGCAGGCTTTGGAATGTAGAAAAATATAGAACTACACTATAATATACCACACTGTTACTATATACTGGTGCATGTTCTTGTGGTCAACCACGTAAGTATGAGTTAGCAGTGTGCTGCAGTTGCCAAAAAAGCCAATTCGGTCCTAGGCTGTACCGAACAGAGGGATAGTATCAATGTTTCTTTTTTTAAAAAAGAATTTTATTAATTTTCAATAAACATACACAAACAAAACACAAAACATGAAAACATAAAGCATCTTTTTGGAAAGCAGCTTAGTCCCGGGTTACATTTTTTGTACAGACATAAATTCAAATTTGTTGTGACTCCGAGGTTTGAACCTGCTCTGTTGGAGGACTTGGATAATGAGGAAGAGGAGGATTTGGCTCTGAGGTTTGAGCCTGCTTTGTTAGAGGATTTGGAGTTGCCTTCCTCCCCAGAACCTTCCTCCCTGATTGTGCCTTAGGTGTCGGCAGATAACCAGGAGGGCGTAGCAGAGCCTCTAAGGATCAAGCTATGGAATGCTGGTTTGATGCGAGGCAACGACGCAGGCAAAAGTGTGCAATACAACGCAGGAAGAAAGGACAAATCAGGGAATGAGATGAGGGACTGACACACCCCACAGGGAATAAAAGTGGGTGTGTTAGCCCTGGAAACTTGTTCGGGACAATTGGTTAACTAGTGAAAGAAGCTCCTGAATATTCTGTGTGGCATCAGAGTGTGATTTACATTCCTGCTCTTATATCAGACTTGGCTGATAGCTTGCGTGGGACTGCCAAGAACTTTCTCAGCTCAAGTAATTTAACCCGGTAATTTCTGAACTTGCTTGCTATTTGTGTTTTCAGTTTGAAATTTGGACTTATTACTTTGTTGATACCGGTGAGACAGAACACAAATTCATGCTCACTTTTATATATCATTTCATATCTTATTTACCATTCTACATTTTCTATATAGTTTCTCCTCTCTTTTCACTCTCTTAATTCTATTTTATTTATTTCATCTCAGTTTAAATCATTATACTTATATCCTTTATCTGTTCTGTTTCAGCTGTCTATTATCTTTTCTCATTAACACAGAATTTCTCCTGTAATCACTGATTGGAGTATGACACCTTTATATCTTTCCCCTAAATTTAACACTTAAAATAATACATAATTTTCATTCAGATTCTGCTTAGTACATTCTATTTTCTTATTTTAAAATAAGAAAAAATTATAAGTTTATAATTAAAACAATAATCCATAGCAATTAAACTCTACCGTTAAAATTAATATTCATTTAAGTCTTAAACATTTTACACATTCCTTTTCAATTAAGTATCATGCTTCTATGGGAACACTTATAAATTTGCTTAATTACTTCCTCCTCATTTCAGTTATATTTTAAAGTATTATAAGATTAAAATGTTCCCATTACTTCTTAGAGCAATTCTCTCATATTTCATTTCATTTATTTTATTCAAAAAGAAAATTTCACTAGATTACATTAAATATTTTATCCCATTTTATAATCATATATTGTTCCAATTTTCTAACATTTATTTCAAATACAAATACAATAGTCTTATGAACTTTTGCAGAATCTCTTTTTTAGTTATATTTTTACCCATTATCTCTAAATAAATCCTGTTTCTTTACATCTTGTTTCAAACCTTTGTAGCTTCTCTTCCCTTTTTTCCTTCCTTGCTTCTCCAGTCTAGCCTTTTTACCCCCTTGTCTCTTGATCTCCACTCTCTTCTGTATTCCTTTTCTGTTGCTTTCTGACGTTGTATCTACTTTTCACCTTATTTTTCCCTTTTTTGGTTGTTTTTTTAAGTCTTAGATTTCTCTTTCCCCCCTTTCCCTTTTCTTCCCCAGCTAGAGTTGTTTGTTCATTAAAGATGGCTTCTTCTTCATCCCATTCTCCTTGTTCTTGTAATTTCTCATAAGTAGAAATCGCCATTTCTAAAAAAGGAAAAACAGAGCCAAAAGAGCCCTCCCCTTCTTGTTCCTCTTTATACTTTTTAAATTCCATTTTCAGTTCATCAGCAAGTAATGCCATTGTAGAAAATTTTTTAAACAACCCAAATGTTTTTAATCTTTCAAATAATAATTTCCAAAAGTCCCAAAGTCACCAAGCGATGCAAATACACACAGACTTGTTTCATTTAACACTTTCTTCTTTTTACACTTTCTCTTCCTGGGGTTACAATTCAGTTGCAAAGTTCCAATTAAAATGTATCTTTTAAAAGTCTTGTTACAATTTAACTCTAGTCTTGTAAATTCCAAGCAGCCTCCTCCAGCAAAATCTTAATCTTAATTCTTTTCCTCTCCCTTCCCACTTACAGCAAAAAAATATATATGTTTTTCAATGTTCAGAAATCTTTATTGTCCCCTTGGCTGTAATTTTTCAGTTTGATTACCTGCTGGTGCCAAATCGGGTTTTTCCAATTTCTCATTCATCTGCTGTCACCGTAAGGAAGGAGAGTGAGAAACAAAAAACTTTCCCGTTTCACTTTCATTCGCTGCTTCCAGATCCTCCTTGGGAGCGATGTATCTTTGATGAGATTTAAATTCCAGGGTATTTTAAATGTTGCTTGTTATCCCAGTCAGCCAAAACTTTCACTTCTCAGCTTCCTCCTGCACATTCTTTCCCGGATGAGAGCTTCTTTGTGGTGGCCATTTCTGACCACCGCTCCACCGCTTTCCGAAAAGGGAGCTAAGCCAGCTGAGGAGGGGAGGTGCGATTCTCCCCGACCCCTGCCGGATCTCCCCTATCTTCAGTTACCTCTACGGGGTAACTATAGCCCCGAATCCGGCTGGATCGGGGCACTCCAGCACCGAGCGCAAGCAGAAACCGCGCATGATCGCGGATTCCTGCCGCCGCCGAAGCCCTGCAAACCGGAAGTCTAGTATCAATGTTTCTTGAAGTGTTAATGCCACTATTATGGTAAAACCACGCTTGAAATACTGCATCCACTTTTGGTCTACAGTACAAAAAATGTGAAGGGGTCTAGAAAGAATGTACATAACAATAACAAAGATAACTAGGGGACTGGAGGCTAAAATAAGAAAGATTGCAGAAATTGACTATGCCTAGTCTAATGAAGAGAAAGATTATGGGTGATATGATAGCAGTCTTCCAGTATTTGAAGGGCTGTCACAGAGAAGAGGGGCTTCACCTATTCTCCAAAACACCTGCGGGCGAAACAAGAAATAACAGATGGAAACTTATCAAGGAGATCCAACTTAGGTACAAGAAATTTTCTTTTTTTTTTTTAGAAAAAACTTTATTAATTTTACCTTTAAAAACAACAACACAACTACAAATTATGTACAACAAAAAGACAAATAGGCCTTAGCATAGGCCAAGAGGGAAAGAGAGGAAGGCTTGAGAGAGGAAAGAGGGAAAAGTAAGGGAAGGGGAGGATAGAGTAGGGAAAACAATTAAAATAAAACCATATTTTTTGTGACTGTCTGTAAGATCCTTTCTTCTTCAAAAATATCGTCGGCGGTGCTTTTCTTTATCTCTGCTTCAGAAGCCCTCGGCCTTAATTTTCCTAGAGGTGATCTATCTTTGGTTTAGCCAATTATACCAAGGATTCCAATTGTTATAATAGGTTGAGGATTCTTTATTTTTTAATGCTTGGGTTAGTTTGTCCATTTCGGCGTATTGTAAAATTTTCTGAATAACCATATGTTCAGTGGGGATGGAAGGTAGTTTCCAGCACTGGGCGAATGCCAGTCTGGCCGCGGTTAAGATATGAATTGTAATATACTTCAATTTTTTGGATATTTGTTTATCAAAAATTCCTAGAAGGAAGGACTCTGGTTTGTACTCAATTTGTTCCTTGGTTATTTCCTCTAGCCAGTGCCTAATTTTTTGCCAGTACTTCTGGGTTTCCTTGCATGACCACCACATATGGAAGAAGGTGTTTTGACATTTCCAACAGTTGGGGCTCATGTTGGGGTGCATCTTCGCCAATCTCGAAGGGGGCAGGTGCCATCTATAAAACATTTTATATGAGTTTTCTTTATAAGCTGCTGATTTCATTATTTTAATGTTCCTGTTCCAGATCCTTTCCCATTCTGCTAGGGTAATGCTCCGTCCCACGTTTCTGCTCCACGTAATCATATTTCCTTTGACAGTTTCTTGTTCTAGTTCTGTTTCTAATAAATGTTTGTAAAATTTAGATATATATTTTTTTACTCGGTCCTAATATAATTTTGTCTAAAGTCTGTAATTTATTGTAGATTCCAAATTCCTTAATGTCTTGTTTGTATCTACTATGAATTTGAAGATACACCCACTGATCAATTATAAATCCACGCTCTTGTAATTCTTGTCGTGTTTTCAGTTTTCCTTGTGGGTCTAATAAATTTTCATACTTAATCATTTTAGTTATATCCAAATTATTAGGGTGTACTATTGCTTCCATTGGAGATAGCCAAATTGGTATTTTTAGATAGAGTTTTTTACGTACTTTTTTCCAATTGGTTAATAGAGAGTCCCTGATAAGATGCCTATGGAAATATGATTGCCTGGGTTTCCCAGTTTCCCACAGAAAGGCATGCCATCCTTTCTGCATATCATGGCCTTCTAATATTAGTGTTCTTTTGTTGGTTAAATTCACCCATTCCTTTATCCATAGTAGGGTGGCTGCCGTATGATATATTTCCCAGTTTGACAGGGCTAACCCTCCTCTGCTTTTCGAATCTTGTAGGGCTTTTACGTTAATCCTAGCTTTTTTCCCCTGCCAAATAAATTTCAGCTTTATCTTGTTTAATTGCATAAAAAAAATCTTATTTAATTTGATTGGAATTGTCTGGAATAAATATAGAAATTTTGGCAGAATATTCATCTTAATCAGAGCAATCCTGCCCAATAAGGAAAGTTGTAATTTACTCCAGGAATCTAAATCTTTCTTGGATTGTTGGAGAAGTTTGTCATAGTTGTTTTCTTTTAATGATTTGCTTTGTGGAGTTAGCCAAATTCCTAAGTATTTAATTTTTTTTGTCACCTGTATTCCCATTGTTGTCTCTAGCTCTTTATTCTGGTCTCCTGTTAAATTTTTAGTCATTAATTTCATTTTTCCCCTGTTAATTTTAAATCCTGCGACTTCTCCAAAGCGTTCTAATTCTTCTAATAAGTTATGTCCTTTTTCTATGGGCTCCTCCAGAAAAAAAACCAAATCATCAGCGAAGGCTTGTACTTTATACTCTTCTGATTTGATCCTCAGTCCTCTAATTCTCGAATTTTGCCTAATGTACGTCAAAAGAGATTCTAGGGCGAATATGAAAAGCAGAAGGGAGAGAGGGCAACCCTATCTTACCCCTTTTTCTATTTTTATCGGGCCAGTTTGTTCCCCATTTATTAGAATATTTGCCTGTTGGGTGTGGTAAATTGTAGTGACGACGTTTTCGAATCTGGTGCCAAGGTTCGAATCTTGTAGGGCTTTTACGTTAATCCATTGATTCTTGCAGGGATAATAGTGTCGCTTGTAGATTGGCATTAGTGACGGTCGGTTGTTTTTCTCCTGTCAAGGTCTCTTCTATAGTTTTCTGCGTTGTTGGGGAGGCAGTTGCCAAAGTTGTCATCAAGGTCTGGGTGTTCTTCCTTCCTGTTTTCAGGGCCGTGGTTGTTGTGGAAGTCATCTCTGATAAGATTTGTTTTTGCAATTGGACGTTAAGAATATTATCCCAAATCACCATTCGATGTAATAGCCCTTTAAGTGTGATTACAAATCTATTTACTAAGCTTACACACCAAGTTATTTTAGATCTCTTTCTTCGGCCCAATTTGTCGTTTAGGCAATTTAAATTCCAATTCAATAAAGTGTTATCAGTTACTATACCATAGAATGTTATCAAATATTATTATGTATTATATATTATTCTCTATACTAAGTTCATATACCAGAGTTAATTATATTTTACCCCTAATAAATCATTACCATATCAAATCAAACTTGTTTAAAGCTAACAAACAACTCTAGAATTTCTCACTCTATATATACCTTTATCCTATAATGTATATTAATATTTAAGGTTCCAATTAATCTGAGACAACACTATTTAACAGACCTTAAAATTTTTGTATATTCAAGAGACTCTAATCAGTAAACCCTAATAACTATAAGCAGTTTGCCTTTACACCTATATTTATAATTATTATAGAGAGAAAGGAAAGACCAAGAGAGAAAGGGAGAGAGAGAAAGAGTGCGGGAGGAAAAGGGTCTTTTCAATTTCGGGGAATCACTAGACATGTATCTGTGGGATTAGTTCCATAAAAAAACAAGTCTGAGTTGGGGCTGGAGTTTTAGTCTTATAGTCTTTCTTCCTGGGCGCACCAAAGAAGCAGAGGGAGGAAGTGCTGACTAATTGCTGTCAGCGATCAGCGATCAGTCTTTACCAGGTTTCCGTCTGTCTCTTCCTTCTTCTTTCCTCTTCTTCTTCCCTTCTGCAAGCAATTGTCAGTCCACAGTCACTTTGGGTGTCCGCCTCAGATCGATCACTTTAGAAATCAGTTTTGTAGGCAATATTGCTAAAAGGAAGAGGACCTTGCATATAAGTCAGTGTGTCGCTATCTCACTCTCTACAGCTCGCTCTGCCCTCCTTCGCAGCTATACTCCTCTCCTGGTCTTCTAGTCTTCTCAGGCGCTGGTCCCAGATGGCAATCCACTCCCGAGCTTCTTAAATTTCCCACTGCCTTCTTCTCTCCTCGACAATCTTCTTCCAAACGCTCCAATCCACACTTTCACTTTAAGTGTTGAGCCATTCTATTCGCGTTTATCCCCCTTTCATTTTTCAAACCGCTTTTCTAGCTGCTTGTCTCCAGCTTCCCACCACTGTTACTCACAATGAAACAGGGAGAGTCAGACCGATCTCTCTCACGGCTTTTGTAGTCCTCTGCCCTTTTCTGCTCTGATCTTTCAGGCTGTCACTTTTTGCTTCGTCAGTTCAGTGACAGACCGGACTTTGGAGCCACCATTAGCTGGTGGCTGGCTCAATCGCGCAGGTCTCAGAGGCTCTTACTTCATTGCTGGGGAGTTGCCTTCCCCCAAACAGCAACCCGGGGGTCCTCTATTCTGACATGAAGCTCTACGGGTTTCGTGTATCCACTGGGGATCCCTCCAAACGCGAGGTGTTCGAAAGCCACAGCTGGGCTTCTCCACCTCTGGACGTCCCTGTCCTGCCACCGGAAGTCCTACAAGAAATTTTCTGACAGAACGATCAGTGGAACAGCTTGCCTCCAGAAGCTGTGTGTGCTCCATCACTGAAGTTTTTAAGAAGAGTTTGGACAGCCATGTGCCCAGAATAATATAGGGGTTAGATTAGATATTCAAGGTCCCTTCCAACTTTTATTCTGTATTCTGATTTTTGGTTTATCAAAGATCTTGACAGGAAGAGTGGGGCAGAAGTGTTAAAATATATGGCTAGATGATGGATATGGTACAATAAGGCAAGTTTTAACAGCCTTGTACATGTCTTGATGTAACAAAAGGAACAGCATGATTTGAGACTCTCCATCAGCCTTCTTGCACACATACATACATCCAGTCTGTTAATCTTTTAACATTTTTCTAAAATTGAGATTGAGTATGATTGGTCTGCTCCTGGAATCATGGCAATCAGTTGTTCCCCAAATTATCTCCTATGAACTTCGTTTGTTACTAACCTTTATCTTCTGGTAGTAATTTCTTTTTCTAGTGACATTTTTTTTCTTTTTGAAGTCTGAATTTCTTTTGAGCTTACAATATTGTTCTCCTGCAAATAGCTGCTTCCTAATACAACTCTCATGATTATAGATATTCTGGTCTTTTCATTTTTAATACTGTTGGAACTGCACATTCATTGGTTTTTTTAAACTGTCCCCTGTCTCATTGGAATGGAGGATAAGCATACTTCCAGTATCTTCATCTTCAGAAGTTCCTAACTCTCCTGTGCTCCCTTTGACCTGAAAGTCAAGTAGTCCTACATATACTTCTCTACAGCTTTTGAAATTGGCTGTCAGTATGACTATGCTTCAAGTTGTTTTTTCAGCAGCATCTTAAAAACCTAGATTACACGGTCACTTCCTGACAAAATTCCAATTGTTTATATCTCTTCAACCAGCTCTTTTTCATTAGGATTACATCTAAGAAAGACAATCAGTTTTTTTAACTTTTTGAAATTGCAGGTACCTCATTCCCAAAATCCAAGCTTCTTTCTTGCCTTGCCTTTCCACCTGCTGCCCAAAGAACCCTTTTGCAAAACTAAAGGGGGTTCATAGAACACAATAGAATCATAAAATTATAGGGTTTGAAGGGACCTCACATCACTAACTATCTTACTGGCAAGATTCACTGTTTTAAAAGGTGAGGGTGGATCTGCTTAGACAGTTGCATCACACTGCCTGGAAGTCACAGAACACAGAATATAGAATCAGAGGTCTTTTAGTCCAAGCCGCTGCTCAAGGTAGGAGACCTTATACCACAGGTGTCAAACTTGCCATGTCATGTTGCCGTCACGTGATGTTTCGCTGTTTTTCCCCTTTGCGGAGCTAGGATGGGCATGGCCTGAGCATGACGCACCTGGCCCATGGGCCACCAGTTTGAAATTACCATCCCAGTCCTGGTTGTCGAGCATATTCTTGAAAACCTCCAATGACAAACCCACAACTTTGAAAGGCAAGATATTCCACTAATTGTTCTGTCAGGAAATTTCTCCTTAGTTCTAGGCTGGATCACCCTTTAACAAGCTTCCACCCATTATTTCTTAACTTGCCCTTTGGTGCAAATTGACCCCCTCTCCTCTGTGACAGTCTCTCAAGTACAGGAAGAGCTATCGTCACTTCCTAATCCTTCTCTTTGATAGGTTAGATATACTTATCTCCGTTAACCGTTCATCATAAAGTTTAGCTTCTAGACCCTTTCTGGACTTTCTAGAAGCACCTTTTTTGTATCATAGTAACCAGAAGTGGACGCAGCATTCCAAGTGTGGCTTCACTAGCGCAGTATAACGTGTACCTTGCAACCTCCAAGACTCATCGCTTAATATAATAGGCTCCTCAACCTCTCCTGCACTCTTGCTACCCTGATGCCAAGCCTCCACATTTGTACACATCTCCCCTTCCCCCACTTTTGTGAACAGCTCTCTCTCTTTTTTGCTCCCGGGATCCGCCGAGCTCGAATCTTCTACGTCCGGCTTACCGGTACAATTCAAACAGGCAGGCGTGCGCCGGAAAAGAGGCTGGTCCTGCAGGGAGTTCCGGTCAACTCTGAAGTGTTACACACTCTCTAGGACGTAAATCTCTATATTCTCTAATTTCCGTTTGGGCCTAGTTTCCGGAAAAGAGCTGTTGCCGCTAGATCCGAGAGATGACTACTATGTTCGCTGATACTGTCCTTATTGTTTTCATTTCGGTCTGCACCGCTTTGTTAGCGGAGGGTGAGTGGGGAAAAGGAGGATAGAATCAATTTCTCGGGACGGAGAGCAGGATGGTGGCTAGAGATACAGATAATCAGATTTGGAAGGGACCTTGTAGGTCATCTAGTCCAATTCCCCACCCCCCACCCGCCCAAGCAGGAGACCCTACACCATTTTTGACAAGTGGCTACATTTAGGGTGATCTTCCTTTAACCAATTTTAATTGTATTTGTTGCAACTTCGTGCAATTCAATCGGTATTGGTATTCCATGATCATGCTAGAGTGGATTTTGCACTTTAGTTCAGTAGCCGGCAGGATAGTTACAGGGGCTCCGAGTTATTTTACGTTGAGAGAGTGGAAATGGATGTTTGTATTGCAGTCCAAAGGACAGCGGATTGGGTAAGGGAATCAGGAAGGTGCTGGCTGACTTCTCAGGTGATTCAGAAACCGGTGCCCACCTGAATTCCATCTCAGAACCTTGGCTGGCTTATTTTGCCAGGGATGATTAAAATTGGCATATTTTAATTCTTTGATCCATTGTTTGAAGCTAAAAAAGTTAGAAATATAATAATTCTGGTCGGTCAAAATTGTTACAATTGAAATATCCTCATTTATATGCACATGACAAAATGTAGAATTAAATGTATTTTTGTAATCTCCATGATAAACTTTAAAATCATTGAATCACATCCAGACCATACCTTTACACCAGAACATTATTAAACGTGGCATGCCAATTACACCAATAGCTGATAATAAGAAATCAGCATTATGCATTTTACAGAAAATATGCCTCAGAAGTGTCTTCCTAGATCTGTCTAAAACAGGGGTGTCATACACAATTTCATTGAGGGCCACATTAGGGTTGTGGGGGGGGGCATGGGTGTGGGGGGAGTGGCCAGTTTGACATCACTCATATGGGCAGCTGTCACCATCACCTGTGGTGGCCTGGGTGGGGATGGGGGAACTCTCCCTCCTTTCCTTCTTTTTCCACTTTTCTTCTTTTTCCTTCCCTCTTCCCTCTCATATCTTTCTTCTTCCTTCTCTTTCCTTCCTTTTTCTTTATCTTTCCTCTTTCCCTTTCTGTTTTCCTGTATCTTCTTGGATGCTCAAATGCAAAAGGGGAAACATTTCTTGATGCCTCCTTGCCTTGTGTTCAAATGCCATTTTTGCTAGTAATTTGTGGGCACTTAAAATACTGAGAACAAACTAGGCTCAGTTTATCCCGTTCTTGCATTTAGTGGGGGCACTCACAGACAACAGCACAGCAAAACTGTCAAATGGTGGCTGTGATACCTGATCAGAGCTCCTCTGTTTTTTATGTGCAACAGCTTTAGTGTTTAGGAACAGAGCTAAGTTAGAGAGAGAGGAGGGAGGGAGAGATTTCCTTGGAGACACAACACTTCCTTAAGAAAGGAAAGATGCTTTCTGCTCTCCCCTGCTCCAAGCTTGGCTTGCAGACTTGGAGAGCTGCATGAAGAAAGGGGCATGAACCTTTTTGGGGTGCCAGGAGCGGTAGAGGAAGAAAGTGAGGAAGAAGAAATAGCAGGAGGAAGTGCTGAGAAAACAAATTTTAAAAAAGAGAGAGAACAAACCAACTCAGCATAGCACAGTGCTTCTTAGCAAACAAACCCAAAGCATGCAGTCACCTCAGTTTGCAAAGGCTTGGACCAAGCAGCCAAAGCCCTTTAAGCTCACAAATCCAACACACACACATCAAACATCCAAACCAAACCATACCATGAAAAACAGGCAGGATGTTGCCAAAACACATGAGGCATCCTCAAGCATCAAAAACAAAAGCAAAAAACTCCAGTTGAAGTTTAGTGGAGTCCATGGTCTTGGAAAAGGTGCAAACGAGAGAGGGATTCCCTTGGAGAGACAGCGATTATGGTGAAAGGTAGCTTCTCCCTGCCCCTATTTGCACTCGGAAAAAAAAGACATCCCCCCCACATCTTGGGAGGGCCTCCCTTAAGTGAAACTTTGGGAAAGCCCCCGTTTACAAGTTGGGCTGCTGTGTGCTTGTCTCGCAAACTTGGAGAGGTGCACAAAGGGAACACAAGCCCAGTTGGTGTGCCTGGAGAAGGAGAGGAGGAAAGTGGGGAAGAAGAGGAAGAAGAAGAGGAGGTAGCAGGAGGAAGAGGAAGCAGGACCAGGGAGAGGGGGAGGAGAAGAGGAGGAAGAGGAGGAAAGATGTGCAACTCAGGTGTTGCAAGCCAGTTGTAAGCGCAGCCGCTGGAGGACATTTGCACTGGGCAAGAGGGCTTTGCATGCACTGGCATTACTGTTTGAGGGCATGAACAAAACCTTCAACTGAACGAAGCCCTCACACCCACATCCCGTCTGCCAGAATTCACCGCACCAGGGAAGGAATGAGAACCCGTTGTCCCGTGGAGCCTGCATGCATACAAGTGGGGCATTTGAGAGACCGCGCTGCCACCTTGGCTCCACCCCCTGGGCATGCACCCATACAATGGCAAGTGCAGAGGCACTGGCATCCCCAGAGATGCCAGGCCCTTTGTGTGTTCACCAACTCCTGGGTGCGAGCAAGGGGGTGGGGGAGGCCCCCTGCTGGCTCCAGAGTGGCACCACAGATCTAAAGCTGACTGCGTATCGGCCCAGATGGCCACCACCATGTTGTAGATTGGCACTTGGTCAGGCCACCACAGACCAGTCCTTTGCTATTTCCAGGGCAGCCTTGTGAGCTGGATCTGGCCTGCGGACCTTGAGTTTGACACCCCTGCCTTAGATGTTCTGTCCTACTGATAGAACCCAGTGGTCTGAAGCTTTTTGTGTGTTTCTGCCCAGTTGTACATATTTTTATGTCTAATGTTTATTTCAGGCATAACATGGGTTCTGGTGTATAGAACAGATAAGTATAAAAGACTGAAAGCAGAAGTGGAGAAACAGAGTAAAAAATGTGAGTATGTTTGCAAATACAGTAGCGGAGTGGTTAAAATGCAGTACTGCACTTTTTTAAAATAAAAGTTTTATTCTTTTTTAAGACAAACATAGACAAACACAACATAAAAACATCAAGCCATCTTCCATATGTATACATACAGTGTGTCGGTTGGTTTACAAATTGTTTTGTGCTTCTACTTCTTAGTCTTCAGTTACAATTACATTGTATACGTTCTCATATTGTCAATCAAATATTCCTAAATACATTAATATCATTGTTAATCATTTGACTATACTATTATTCATTCATGTTTTATAAGATAATCCATATTTTACTTAATTTGTTTTATGACAGTTCATATTATCATCTCAAATCTATCCTGTAATCATTTTGTAGATACAATAAAAAATACATCTTTATATATTCATTATGTTCTAAAAATCTACATATTTCATTACCATATTTTATTGTCTAACCATTGATAGAATAGATCGCAAATTTTATAAAATTGTTTATCTTCTTGTTCTCTGATTTCAAATGTCAATCTACTCATTTCAGCACATTCCAATATTTTCTTAATAACCTCCTCCTGTGTTGGTATTTTCTCATTTTTCCAGTTTTTGGCAAATACAATCCTAGCCGCTGTTAATACATTTACCATCAAATATTTCAATTCTTTACTATATATTTCAGGTAAAATTCCCAATAAAAATATCTCTGTTTTCAAGTCTATATGCTTTTTTTGTCATTTTTTCCAACCATGTGTGGATATGGTCCAATATTTTTTGGCATCCGCACAAGTCCACCACGTACGGTAATATGAGCCAGGTACCTGACGACATTTCCAACATTTTTCAAATTTGTTCTTGAACATTCTTGTTGGGGGGAAATGCCACCTATAAAACATCTTATACAAATTTTCTTTATATGCAGTTGACATTGTCATTTTATAATTTTGAGACCATAATTTTTGCCATTTCTCTAGATCAATCCCATATCCAAAATTCTCTCCCCAAGCAATCATTGTTTCTTTAACTTCTTGTTCTTCTAGTTTAATTTCTAATAAATATCCAGACAATTTTTTAATCACCTTTTCATCAGTACCTGTCAAAATCTTATCTAAATCAGTCAATTTATCATAGAAACCTTCTGTTTTAGAATCTTTATCATACCTTGAATGTATTTGCGCATATGAAAACCAATTCATCTTTATACCTTGTTCCTCTAATTTTTGCATAGATTTAAGTTCACCCTTTTCATTCAATATTTCACCATATCTAACTGTTTGTTCCTTTTTGTATATTATAGGATAAGAAAATGCTTCAATAGTCGATAGCCAGACTGGAATTTTCAAATAACATTGCTTTTTAGTCTTCTCCCAGTTTAACCACAGAGACTCCCGTGTATAATGTCTTCTAAAATACCCCTGTGTTTTAGTTCCTTTATACCATAAAAAAGTATTCCACCCCGTGGTTTGCAGGGCTTCAGCGGCAGCAGGAATCTGCAATTGTGCACGGTTTCTGCTTGCGCTCGCCGCTGGAGTGCCCCGAGCCAGCCGGCTTCGGGGCTAAGCCACCCCGTAGAGGTGGTTGAAGATAGGGGAGACTCGGCAGGATTTGAGGGGAGCCGCACCTCCCCTCCTCAGCTGGCTTAACTCCCTTTTCCGAAGGCGGTAGAGCGGCGGTCAGAAATGGCCACCACAAAGAAGCACTCATCCGGAAAAGAATGTGCAGGAGGAAGCTAAGAAGTGAAAGTTTTGGCTGACCGGGATAAGAAACAACATTCAAGATATCCTGGAATTTAAATTTTAAAAAAGATACATCGCTCCCAAAGAAGATCCAGAAGCAGCGAATGAAAGTGAAACGGGAAAGTTTGTTTTTTTTCACTCTCCTTCCTTACCGTGACAGCAGATGAATGAGAAATCGGAAGAACCCGCTTTGGCATCAGCAGGTAATTAAACTGGAAAATCAAAGCCAAGGGGACAATAAAGATTTCTGATCACTGAAAAAACCTTTTTTTCACTGTAAGTGGGAAGGGAGAGGAAAAGAATAAGAGTAAGATTTGGCTGGAGGAGACTGCTTGGAATTTAAAAGAATCTAAAGTTAAATTGTAACAAGACTTCTAAAAGATACATTTTAATTGGAACTTTGTAACTGAATTGTAACCCCAGGAAGAGAAAGTGAAAAAAGAAGGAAGTATTAAATGAAACAGGTTGTGTGTATTTGGACTGCTTGGTGACTTTGGGACTTTTGGAAATTATATTTCAATGATTAAAAACACTTGGGTGGTTGTTTAAAATTTTTTTTACAATGTGGAGGAATTGAAAATGGAATTTAAAAAATATAAAGAAGAGGAACAAGAAGGGAAGGGCTCTTTTGGCTCCGTTTTTTATTTTTTAGAAATGGCGATCTCTACTTATGAGAAACTACAAGAACAAGAAGATTGGGAAAAAGAAGAAGCCATCTTTAATGAACAAGTAACTTTATCTGGGGAAGAAAGGGGAAAGTGGGGAAAGAGAATGGAGAATTTAAGACCTAAAAAAACAACCAGAAAGGGAAAAATAAGGTGAAAAGTGGATATAATGTCAGAAAGCAAAAGAAAAGAGGAATACAGAAGAGGGAAATGGAGATGGAGAGACAAGGGGGTAAAAAGGGCAGAGTGAAGAAGCAAGGGAGGAAGGAAGGGAAGAGAAGCTACAAAGGTTTGAAACAAGATGTAAAGAAACAGGATTTATTTAGAGATAATGGGTAAAAATATAACTGAAAAAGATTCTGCAAAGGTACATAAGACTATTGTTTTATTTGTATTAGAAATAATGTTAGAAAATTGGAAAAACATATTATAAAATGGGATAAAATATTCAATGTAATTCAGTGAAGCTTTTCTTGAACAAAAATGAAATGAAATATGAGAATTGAATTAAGAAGGAATGGGAACATTTTAATTACATAATGTTTTAAAATATAAGTGAAATGGGAAGTAACTACGCAAAATTTATAAGTGTTCCCATAGAAGAATGATCCCTATTTAAAAAGGAATGTGTAAAATGTTTAAGATTTAAATGAATATTAATTTTAACGATAGAGTTCAATTGGTATGGATTGTTGTTTTAATTATATATTTATAATTTTTTCTTTTTTTTAAATATAGTGCGTAGCTTTAGAATGTACTAAGCAGAATCCGAATGAAAGTTATGTATTATATTAAGTGTTAAATTTAGGAGAAAGATATAAAGGCGTCATACTCCAATCAGTGATAATAGGAGAAATTTTGTGTTAATGAGAAAAGAGACAGCTGAAACGACAGACAAAGGATATAAGTATAATAATTTAAATTGAGATGAAATAAATAAAATAGAATTAAGAGAGTGAAAAGAGGGGAGAAGCTATATAAAAAATTTAGAATGGTAATAAGATATGGAATGGTATATAAAAGTGAGCACAAATTTGAATTTATGTCTGTACGAAGAGATGTAACCCGGGATCAAGCTGCTTTTAAAAAAGATGTTTATGTTTTCATGTTTTGTGTTTTGTTTGTATAAGTTTGTTTTTTAAAAATTAATAAAAATTTTGCAAAAAAAAAAAAGCATGCCACCCCAACAACAGATCATGTCCTTCTAATGTCAACAATCTAGCATTTCTTAATGTTATCCATTCCTTAACCCACATCAAATTTGTAGCTTGGTAGCACAACTCCCAATTAGGCAAACCAAATCCTCCTTATTCTAGCATCTTGCAAAAGTTTTAATTTTAGTCTTGCTTTCTTACCTTGCCATATATATTTCAACACAATTTTATTTAAATCTTCAAAATAATCTTTTTCAAGCCTAATTGGAATTGTTTGGAACAAATATAAAATTCTGGGTAATATATTCATCTTGATTGTTGATATTCTCCCTATTAGTGACAGTTGTAAATTTTCCCATTTCGCCAAATCTAGCGCTATCTGCTGTTTAAATTTAATATAGTTATTCCCTTTTAGTGTACTACATCTTGCTGTCAAATGTATCCCCAAGTACTTGATCTTATTCGTGACCTGGATTTTTAATACATCTCCAGTTCTTCCTTTTGTCTTGATAGCATATTCTTTGTCAAGATCTTTGTTTTGTTTTTATTTATTTTCAAACCAGCCATCTTCCCGTATAAAAGATAGAGATCTTTTCTATCAATTTTAATGCTGTTTCTAGTGGGTCTTCTAAGATGAAAACCAGATCATCTGCAAATGCTTGCAATTTAAATTCTTTTTTAATTTTCATTCCTTTTATGTCCTTTCCTTCTCTAATATTTCTGTTTAGCACTTCCAAGGTTAACACAAACAACAAAGGTGGCAATGGGCATCCTTGTCTTGTTCCTTTTCTTATATCAATAGAGCCCGTTAATTCTCCCTCTATCATTACCTTTGCTGTTTGCTTATAGCTTCTATTGCTTGGATTAATTTTTGACCCAAACCCATCTGTTCCAGCTGTAATAACATGAATCGCCAATTCACATTGTCAAATGCCTTCTGTGCATCTAAGAATATCAAAACCATTTGTTTTTCAGGGTGTGCCGCGTAGTATTCCAAAGTGTCCAAAATTACTCTCATATTGTCTTTGATTTGTCTCTTTGGCAGAAATCCATTTTGATCAGGGTGAATAAAATTATTTAGGTATTTTTTAAGTCTTTCTGCCAATATTGGAGCAAAAATTTTATAATCTGCGTTTAGTAGGGAAATAGGTCTGTAATTCTTGATTTGTAATGGATTAGCCTTCTCTTTTGGGATAAGTGTAATATAAGCTTCTGACCATGATTTAGGTATCTTCTTCTTTGACATAACTTCATTCATAACTTTTAGCAATGGAAGATTCAACCATTCTTGTAGTGTTATAAAATTCCACTGGAAGTCCATCTGGGCCTGGTGCCTTTCCATTGTTTTGCTTCTTAAGTGATTCAGTTAACTCCATCATCGTTATATTGCTCTCTAACATTATTTCAATCTCTTTAGGTATCTGGGGTAGATTAGCATTCTGTAAGTACTGTTAAACTCTTTCATCGTCAATATTCTCTTGTGTGTAGTTTCCCGTGGTAGTCTCGTATAATTTCCTTCTTCTCTTTATTTCCATAGCAAACTTGGCCTTGATCATCTATTAATTGCAATATTTTCCTTGATTCTTCTTTCTCATTTTATATGCTAACTATCTACCTGGTTTATTTGCATCTTCAAAATAATTCTGTTTCGCGCCTCTGATTTTCTGTGCTAATTCTTCTTTTTCCATTAATCCCATTTTATGTTTAATTATATCCATTGTTAACTTAATGTCCTTTTTCTGTGGTATTTTCTGTAACTCTTTTTCAAGTTCTTTATACTCATCCTCTAATGCCTTAGAGGCTAGTCTTTTCAAGGTATTTCTTTTCCTTGTATAGTCTATTATCAAGCCTCTGGCATATGCCTTCATTGTATCCCTTACATTCTGCGTTGATGTGTCTTCCTTTTTATTTTCTTTAAAGAAAAAAGCCAGTTCTTTCTCAATCCTCTGTATGATGTCTTTTTCTTTTAGTATAGTATTATTTAACGCCCATTTAGATCTTTTTCTTTGTCCTTTCCATTTAATTGGCATTGGATTATGATCTGCCCAAATATTTATTTCAATATTTATTTCTTGCATATTGGCTAACAATTCTGTTGACATGCAAATATCTATTCTGGACCATGATAAATGTCTGTTTGAATAGAAGCTGTATTGTTTAGTCTTGGCATTTCTTTCTCTCCATGCATCTTTTAAATTTATTTCATTTGTCATTTTAAAAAAGGATTTAGGGAGTCTTTCTGTTTTGTTGTTTTCTGTGTTGTATAGTCCAATTTATTGTCTACAATTCCATTAAAGTCTCCCATCATAACGATATTAGCATAGTCCACTTCAATTATTTTCATATGTAGTTTTCTATAAAATTCTTCTTGATTGTCATCCAGGGCATAGATTGTGATCAGGAATGTTTTCATATTATTGTCCATTATTTCCACCATTAATAATTTTCCATCATCATCCGTGTAGATCAGTTTCGCTGGGATAGTATCTTTAATGTATAAAACCACTCCTCTTTTCTTGCATTGTGTCAAAGAAGTAAATATTTTCCCTAACTTTGGCTGTATCAACAGTTGTTCATGTTGCTTTTTAATATGTACTTCTTGTAGGCAGATTGTATCAAATTTTAATTTCTCTAATTTATGGAAAGTTTTCCTTCTTTTAACAACTGAATTAAGTCCTTTTATGTTAATTGTAATCAGTTTTTTCTCTTCCATGGTTATACTTTATAAGTAGGTTTGGCAGCTCTTGTAGATCTTGGTTCACGTTGTTCCTTAACTTCCACCTTTCCGCCTATTGCACCTTCTTCTTTTTCAGTCACTATTTGGCAATCCTCTTGGAATTCAATTAGTGACATTTCTTTTTCTGTCTCCTTCTCTCTCCCTCCAAAGTATTCAGTATAAAATAATTCAGCTTTCTCAACTGAGTCAATTCTGTGTCTCTGTTCTTGCCATGTGAACATTAAACCTTCTGGAATCAGCCATCTATAACTCACCTCTTTTTAAAGTAGAATTTTAGTCAGGAATCAGTATTCTCATCTCTCTCACTCTTCTGGGTACTTCTTTTAGGACCACAATCTCCTTATCTTTATATTTCAATGTTTTCTCTCTTGCCACCTGCAATATTTGTGTTTTAATGGCTTTCTTTGTAAATCTGATGTGAACTTTTCTTGGTAAGCTATTTCTCATTGCATATCTTGGGAAGACTTGAAAAACCTCGTCTATTCCATCCATCATCTTCTCTTTGGTTATTTTCAGAGCTTCAGCCAAGATTTCTATCATTATCTCAGCTAAGTTTTGTCCCTTTTCTTCCTCTATGTTTTGAAATCTGAGATAAAATTCTGATCTATCCATCTCCCATCTCAGCATCCCACTTTTATCTTGTTCAACCACTGTTAATCTGCAATCAATATCTCCAATCTTATCTCTTTATCTTCTTCAATTTTTTTGAATTTCTCATCATAGTTCATCATCATTTGTTGAATATTCTCCACCTTTTCATCAGTTTTTTTCTATTCTCTTTTCAATATTCTCTGTTCTTGCTTGTATGCTTTGAATTCCTTGCATTATCATCTGCAATGACACCTTTTCCTGCTCTTTTTCTTGTTGTAACATCATCTGTATTGAGCGTTGTCTTCCAGATGGTGAAGAGGAAGAAGTAGGAATTGAAGAACCAGCTGCTGTTAGTTTCCTGCTCATTTCAGACAATTCAAAATCTTCAGGTTTTTCTAGACCTTAATCCACTCGTGAAATAACCAATTGTAAATCCAAGTAAAAATGGTGAAAAAAAAGAAGCAAGATAGAAAAAAAAAAGATTTCTTCAGGTTCTTGTATACCTTAATCCAATCAATTAGTTAAATAGCAGTAAAAACTCAAAAAAGGAAGAAAAAAAACATAAACAGAAAAAGAAAAAAATTGTTAAATCTTGTAGAAGGTAGAAAAATAAAAACTAAAAAACTAAAAAAAAGGAATTTCTTCAGGTTCTTCAACACCTTAATCCAATTAAGTCTCAGGTATGAAAAAGTATACAAAAAAAAGGAAGCCACAAAAAAACCCCAATATGGAAGGTAAATAAAAAATGCAGGAGAGGGAGAGAGAAAAAAGAAAAAAGACTACTCCCTTAAAAAAAGAAGAAGGAAAACATTAATACTAAGACTTTTCCTTTAAAATAAAATGCAAAAGTAAAAATTAGGCTCCAAAAGCAAAAAGAAAGACAAAAGCAGGTTCCAAAAGTCCAAAGATCCAAATAACTATTACAAATAATAAGCTGATAAGGAGTGTGTGTGAGGAATAGCCCAACTTAAAAAAGAGAAAAAGAACACACTGCACCTATTTAAGTTATCCAAGGTTAATTTGTATAGCTCTCTTCTCTAGAGTCTTACCTTTTTTCTGTATTCTTCAACACCAGACTCCAGCTACTGATAGAAACCCAGAAGAGCACCTGCAATAACTCTCCCATGCTCTTCTCTCTATCTTATCAGACAGGCTCAAAGTCCTTGAAAAGTCTGAATTCTTTCTCAGCTTTGTCTGGTCGAGAGAGAAAAAAAGAGAAACAATATTTCTAAGCTTCTAGTTGGCAGTGTTACAAAGTTTCCTCTGTTTTCACTTTCCCCCTCCTTTTCCAAACAAATTATTATAAAAATTAATTAAAAAGGAAAAAGGGTTTAGAAAAAAGAAGGCTAAAAGGGAATCTCTAGCCAAAAATATTGTAAAGACAAAAAGAAGAGACAAAAAAGAAAAATAAGGTAGAAAAAAAGACCAGTCCAGTTCAAAGTAAAAAATCATATATGAAGAGTCCAGCAAAAAAAATAATAATAATTTGACTTCCCGTTTAAAATCACCACTTAATTACTGCTATCTGAGATTTTACAGATTCTTTCTTTCCTTAGGGTGTCCTTTTAAATCTTAAAGTAAAGAAAAAATTCTCACCAAACTGGCACACTTTTTCTTTCTATCCTCTTCCGTTTCGGAGGTGTCCCAACTTCAGTAGCTTTAATGGCTGCCTCTTTGCTGCTGGCAAAAAGAGCTTCTCCTGGATCTACCAGGGACTTTGTGGTGTCCCTGGGATCGACAGGATGCACTCTTTACATTCACTGTCTCTTTGGGACGGTTTAGATCGGTTTGGACTGTCCAGGAGCAAAGATATTGGCAGCGATCTCAGACCTCCAAGATCGCATGCCGTATCGTCGCGACGCCAGTTCCGCCCTCAGTACTGCACTTACTTCTGCTGACTGCTGCCTACCAGCAGTTTGGCAGTTCGAATCTCATCGGCTCAAGGTTGACTCAGCTTTCCGTCCTTCCAAGGTTGGTGAAATGTGGACCCAGATTGTTGGGGGTAATATGCTGACTCTGTTAATCCCTTAGAAAGGGCTGTAAAGCACTATGAAGCGGTATATAAATCTAAGTGCTATTGCTATTGCTACATTCTTATGTACGGCTGAGTTACATTCTTTCCTAGGCTCAGTTGTAGTTATAAATCTTTGTGGTTGGTTTGTGATCTATGTGCAGTAACCCCAGCAGCCAATGCTCCCCAAGTGAGATACACGTTGCAAAAGAATGGTAAATATAACAATAGCCAGCAAAGGTGAAAGACTGGCATATAAACTCTGCAATTTTATGTATATTCGGGATCTGTTCATCTTACAAATGAGTTGCTTATGCAAAAATTTGCAAATTAACTGGAACTCTTTGATCCAAAATGAAGTAGAAAAGAAAGTTCTATAGGCAGGATGCAGATTAGAAAGACAGTTTGGATATGTCTTGAGCTCTCAAGAATAATTTTGTCTCCCCCAACATCCCTTAACTCAACATGAATGGTAATCCCAAAACCTGTCCATCTGTAATTTGATAGTTTTTAAATTAAATACACCAAGCAACAATGCCTTCATGTATTTATGAAACTTGCAGTCATATTAAAAACAATTGGAAGATTAGTTAATTTTCTCCCAAATCAGTAAAGATTCTTCTTTTTCACAATTTTCTATTACATGAAATTGAATAGGCTTAATCCACACAGAAATGGCAACTGTAAATGCAAATATGTAATTCTTTCAAAAAGTAAATATGGGATGTTCTTAAAAAACCCCATGAAATACATAGGAGGCCTGATTCTGAACCAGCACATTTATTTCCCTGAAAATGAGCAAGCTTCCAGTAGAAGAGAATATTCTGAGCAAGTTTCATCTCCTTCCTCATTAGGATCAACTATGCAAGTTATAATTCATTGCAAGATAAACTAATTTAGACAAAGCAAGACTCCCTTAGTCTTTTATTTTTTCATTCTTTCATTTTCTGCTGAGATTAGAAGACTGGGAAGGGAAATTGGTCTTCCTGGTACCCTCTATGAATTGTATGGGTAGATGAGGCACACATTTATTCACATATTTCCACTTATATATGTCCATAAACTACTCATAATAACTTTAGATTTTTGGTGTGGGTGCAAAGCAATGAAAAGAAAGGTGGTTTTCTAAGGAGGAATTGTTTATGAAAATAACTGGCTATATTGTCTAATTCCTACAGTGGAAAAAAAGAAGGAAACAATAACAGAATCAGCTGGTCGACAGCAGAAAAAGAAAATAGGTAATGCCAAGTGCTGAAGTTTGTGTGTGCTGCGGAATGGAGGGGAGGGGAGAGGATGGGATAGATGAGAAGAGAAGAGAATTTTTTATTGACCAAGTGTGACAAGGAATTTGTCACCAGTACATAAGCTCACAGTATACATATAAATAGCAAGTAATACCATAGGTATTCATAATCATAGTTTATATTCATAATCATAGTTTTTAATCATAAGTTATAAACAACAATTGATAAATCATAAGAAACCAAAAGGAGAAGATAGAAGGAAAGATGAGAAGATTTAAAAAAAGACAGTGCTGTGAGAATTAAGTGCTCAGCAGAGCGATAGCATGGGGGGACGACTATTTGGTGGTTTTGGCATGCAGTGCTCTATAGTGGCATCCTGAGGGGAGAAGTTGAAACAGTTTATGACCAGGATATGAGGGGTCTGTAGATATTTCCTCAGCCCTACTTCTGGTTCATGCAGTATACAGATCCTCAGTGGAAGGCATGCTGGTTGTGATTGTTTGGCTGATTACAGTTTGCCAAACTACCAATTGGCAGGATATCAAGAGTGGGCAGTAAGTGGTATCTGTATCTAAATAGGACAGTAGCAGAGGCTACCAGGAAATGCATGCAGCCCATGAGCTGCATAGCCATGTTTTTGGTTTATGTTTTTCCCTATTTTAAAACTGAATAAGCAATGACATTGTTCTTGATTCTGGAATGTAATCATGGAGTTCAATGTATACATGAAAAATAGTAGTGACCTTCCATTTCCAGTTGGAAGTTTTCTTAGAACACTGTGTTTATCAGTGCCTACAAAGTTTTGAAGAAAAGGGGACTCCATTGTATTATGTACACTTTTAGGACATGGGTAGTTGATCTGAATCTTCAGACTTCCCAATATGCCTCTTTGTGTTATCATAATGTGCTTTAGATGATACTTGGCTCATTGGAAGTTAATTTCTGATTTTGTACACTGATCTAACATTTTAATGCTTTCAGAGAGGCAAGAAGAAAAACTGAAGAACAACAATAGAGATCTGTCAATGGTAAGTGTTAGAAAAGAGGCTGGTCCTGTTCAATAGAATTATGAATGTGGTCGTAAGTCAAGGACTACCTGTACAAGAATTGGCTTCAGACTTCTTCCCTCTTGTATAGGTAATCCCAGATTACTTCAAAGTTCTGGGTAATCTGGGATTACTTATACAAGAGGGAAGAATTGCTTAATTCTTAAAGTTTAATTAGTTTGATTGCTGGGTTATATTATAGGTCATGTAATCATTCAGCAAAGTCTGATTCTTTTCAACATTTGGTCAAGTTATTTGTAATCATTCTCAGACCATAGGGAGTACCAGAAACTTAATGGCAAGAGTTTTGTCTCTTCACAACTTCTGTAGGAATACCTCATACCTTGATAGAATATTGAGCATGCATACTTGAGCATGCAGGTTTTTTTTCAATGTACTTTTTAAACAACCTATAACTATAACTTTACAAAATTGAAATCAACATTCTAAAAAACCAATGTTCTTAATACATTTTTCTCTTAATTTTAATCCAACACATAATAAATTGTCAAATGTAAATAACTTATATTTATAATGCTACAATAATTTCTTTTCTTTAATTCAATCTAATCTTCAAATCCTAAAGTCAAAAGTTGATTTTCAAATTGAGCAGTTTTTGAATAAAAATAATAGTTGCATTTATCACAAGAAATGAGAAGTAACCAGATTAAGATATTTCTTTGTATTTCAATCTTATTTGCATGGTCTTAAAACATTGAACACGATTTAGTAATGATGAATAATAATTCACATACATGCACAACCTGCAATGAAGATATAAAGACTGGATATGTTTTTTTGGAATGGAAGATAACTAATCCATGAATGATTGAGGGAATTTGTCAGAATCCACTGCAGAAATTGGGCATTGTTTTAGAATTACAATGAGAAAGGGCCAATGAGATCATGGAATACCCATATCTGTTGAGCATAGGAAGACAAGGTTCTGAATTAAAGCAACCCAAGAAACCTGTGTTGTCTATGCTAATCTGGTGAAGAGAATCTGTGCCTCCTTTGGTACCATATTTTTCAGAGTATAAGACACACTCCCCCCCCCCCCCAAAGTGAGCGGAAATGTCTGTGCATCTTATATAGCGAAATAAAAAGCCCTGCCCACTTGCCGGCCCGCACCCTTCGGCCTCTGCCTCCCAGCAATTTGCCTCTTTGCAGCAAATAGCAAACAGCTTGGTCAGCTTCAGCATAGCCTGATTTAGCACGAACAGCTGATTGGTGGTTGGATCAGCCTCCTGGAATACTGACAATCAGCTGTTTCAGGCTGCGGGGATTGCCGCTGCCCATTGCCTCTGCTACCTATCGCTGCCTCCATGTGCCCCATTTTTGGCCTCTGCATGTCCCATTTTCGGCCTGTTCCAGGCAGCGGGGATAGGCAGCAGCAGTGATCCCCGCTGTCTGGAACAGGTCAAAAACGGAACACATTAAGGCTGAAAATGGGTGTGCAGAAGCCGAAAATGGGATGTGCAGAGACTGAAAATGGGGTGCACAGAGGTGGTGATAGGTAAAAACATTCCTAATGAGATTTAACTATTCTAAGTTTTCTCCCTTTTAATCTATTCCTTTAAAAAACTGGGAGCCAGTAAACATTTGAAGTTCACAAATTCCTTTGATATTGCCAGTTCCCAGGCCAGGACTGGAAACAACTCTGTGCTCAGTTCAGAAATTTTAAACTATCCTGGATAGATAATTATTATAGTACTAGCTGGATACCCATGCTTTGCCACAACACTATGTGATTGGGCTATGCAGGAGAAATCCAGTTCACAATCCATTGGCTCAATGGTTAGTGATTGAAACACATAAGGGAGTATCGTTTCCACCACTTTAAATCCAGAAGCAGTTCCATAGGTGAAAGGTGTAGACATTTTGGTAAGGTACAGACGTTTAGTACTGTAAGGAGCCCCAGACTGCTCCTGAGTGAAGGAGTGGAACGTTTGCCAGTTTGAACTGAGGTAACAGAATGTGAGTCAACTGGCAGTGATCGGGCTATGAAGGAGAAATCTGGTTCACAATCAGTTCAGTGGTGGTTGATTATAGAAACATATAAGGGAATATCGCTCCTGCCACCTTGAGTCTGGAAGCAATTTCATAGGTGAGGCAACTGGCAGTTGGAATAGAGTTCTTTTCAGGTGGGGAGGGGGAATACTGTATTAAGAAATAGTGATGATCTGAGGGTCATTTTGAAAAATTCTTTCTTAGTGAGCGCCTAGAAGCCAAGGATCATACGTGCCAAATTTCAAGTTTGTAGGCTTTACAGTTCTGGAGATTTCATGATGAGTGAGTGGTACTTGGCTGTTATATATATAGATTAGTTGAAAAAGAACCAACCTTCAACACCATACTATCTAGACAGTGTAATCCTTTAAAGTATTCGTGTTTAAATAGAAGAGAAACTTCAATTAGACAAAATAGAGCAGCAAGAATATTGTCTGGGATTGAATGATATGATCATATGATGGCAGATTGTTTCATGAAATGATTTAATGCAATGGAATTGACTTTTAAAGCAATAAATGACTTGAAACTAAACTACCTGAATGAGCATGAAATACACATAGATACATGGTTGTTATGGTATATTCTTTGGTGTCAGGTAATTTTAACATTAACCGTGGCATTTCTGTTTTTTTAAAAAGATTTGTATGGGTGCCAATCTTAAAACAACTCTGGGAGGCTCACAACAATAAACTATAAAAACCATAACCCCCCATTAAAGACCAGCCCCTCAATCAACTTCCCAGAGTACCCTAACATTTATCTGCAGACTCTTATCACTTTTATCCCACTGTCTAGTGAAAAGCCAGGTTTTAATGACCCTCCAGAAGGCTAAGAGGATGGGGCCTGCCGGATAAATCCCTTTCTTCCTTCAGCCTCTCTTTCACACTTTGGATTCTTATTTATCAAAATAGTAATGTTTTCACTTTTATTTGCAGGTTCGCATGAAGTCCATGTTTGCCATTGGGTTTTGTTTTACTGCTCTGATGGGAATGTTTAATTCCATGTAGGTATTATTGATACCGTTTTTATTTTAAAAGAAAGATTCTTGGTGCTTTCTGAGCTTGGTTACTTTCTTGTAGACATTTCATTAGGTAATATCATCAGTGCTTAATCAGGTTGGATAATGAAAGCCAAATCTACCTTTCCAATAAGCAACTGAGTTGGAAGATAATTTAAAAGCAGTTTATTAGGGTACCCTGATAAAGTAGGTCTCTATAAAAAAAGAAGAGAGAATCTTGGGCCCCATGTTTCCCTTTTATATTTAACATAACACAACAAAGAAAATGCAAGAGGAAAGTTGATTGGACAGAATAAAAGTAATCTCCCCTTTGCACAGGAAATCAGTTACATGTAGTCAATGTGACATTTGTATCGCATAATATCACATATGTTCATTAAAATGAGGTCTGATATCAGAAGGGGCATAATTGTAAGGAAAAAGGTTGTTTAGAGTTCACGAAAGAGGTAAGCCAGACCCCAAGTTATTCTAACAAACTTTTTATCTGGAGGTAGTCTCCAGCTTGTTTATCAATTTAGAAATGTTAAAAGCTAATAAATTTGAATATCATTTTAAAAGAGAGAAAATAAATCAAATTAAAATACAAGGCAACTATGTTAGTTAACAAATAACAAAACCCACGTTATTTGCCCTTCAAAAATTGATTAATTTTTTTAAAATCATTTTTTAAAATTTAATCTGATTTATTTTTTATTTTTATCAAATTTATTTTAATAAAATGCTTTTGGAGTAAAAATCTATCTTAAGGCAATTTTCTATTTAAGATAAATTAATAATGTAGTTTATTCATAAAATAGAGCTTAGTTATGTAGCATGAGGCTGTATATTTTGCGATATTTACATTTTTGGTAAATTAAAATTAATTTAATTCAGTGAATTCAAACTGCAAGCTGAGATAACATGCACTGCATTGATGCATTCACACAATTTCACAGTAACCATGTGATAAATCATAAAGTTCAGGAATATTCCTTTATTACATTGTTTTGCAAATCTATGTACAATACAAACTCTATGATTGTTTGAAGAGAAATGCATCTCTACCAGGCTCTAAATGTGAGGAAGAAGGGCAAGTAGTAAAAATGAAAGTGAAACCTTTTAAGCAGCTTATAAACCTTGTGATATTTCTGACATAGCTTGAAGTGTTTTATTTCTCCCTTGAGGAGCAAATTGGCATCAGGCCGTAAAAGAGACCCAATTTGGAAATATTTTAATGAAGCTCCTCTAGCTATGGGTAAAACAAGTATGCATGCAAAATGCAAACAATGCAACAAAGAAATGCAAAGCCTGGTGGCCCGAAGGAAACAACATCAAAAGTGCTATGAGGAAAGGACCATGTTTGAAGAGGCAGGAGCTTCAGGTGGGTAAACTCTTTTTATTTCACCATAGTTTTTAGACTGCCACGAAGTATTGTTATGCTAAAGCAATAATATATCTGCTATTATTACTGGATGGCACTGTATTTTTATACAGTTGCCGAAAAAAGAAATAATGAGTTGAAATATGCAAATATTCCTTTTAGGCTGTACTATGTGTAAATACAATGAGTAATTCACAATAAGCATACATGGTTTAAATAATAACAGCATTGATTTTTTTATTTAGGTGAAACCACCATCAACATAAAAGATTCTGGAAACTATCCATTTTCTAAATCGCCATCCTCTTATTCTACAGTTTCAGAGTTATCTCTCCAGGATAGTGCATCAGTCACACATCATTTACACATATCTGCAATATATCACCTAAAAGAAAAAAAAACACCTGGAACCATAGATAACTTTGTGATAAAAACCAGCATATTAAAAAAAGAATTAATTGATGAAAAAATTGCTCGGTTTGTTTATGCAACAAACTCTTCTTTCCGTCTGCTAGAAAATCCACACTTTGCTAATATGATTCAGTCACTGAGACTGGATACAATCCACCAAGATGTTGCAGGGAAACTGCTGGATAAAGTATATGATGAAGAAATTATGCAATGTGCAACAAGTCAAGAAGGTAAAGTTGTTAACCTAAGTCTTGATGGGTGGAGTAATGTCCACAATGATCCTGTTGTATGTGCTTGTATAACAACAGAAGAAGGCAATGTATTCCTTGCAGAAACAATTGATGCTTCAGGAAATGCACACCCAGCAGCATACTTAGAAGTAGCAGCAAAAGTTAACGTGCAAAAAAAATTCAAATGTTAAGTATGCAGTTTGGTCAGAGACAACACTGCAAATATGTCCAAAATGAGAAGTAATTTAGAACAACATGAAACTACCAAGCTAATAACATATGGTTGTAGCGCTCATTTGATGCACCTCTTAGCCAAAGATTTCTGTGTCCCAGAAATAAAGAGTAATGTTGAAATTGCTAAATACTTCCATAGCAATCATTTTGCAGCATCAGCTCTGAAAATAATGGATGGAACCAAGCTAATGCTCCCACAAGATGTTAGATGGAATTCTGTAGTGGACTGTTTTGAACAATATATAAAAAACACCTATTCTGATCACCGTTTGTGAGCAAAATCGAGAAAAAAATAGATGGCAGTATCACAGCCAAAATCCTCAACATTGGGATTAAGAGAAATGAATTGAGCTTCCTTTTTTTCCCTTCAATCTGAACAGCATGTTATCTGGACACAATTAGATTTAAGTAAAAATACAATATTAATCAACATAAATCATAAGCATAATAAATATCAGCAATAATTGCAAAACTAATACAATTAGTTTATCCATCTTAGAAAATTTTCAATAGAGTTGTTTATTATCTTTTAGATCTTATTAAATTCTAATCTCTGATTCTATTAGTTAACCATTGATAAAACAAGTCACATGTCAAGAAATATTCTGTTTCTTCCTTTTATTTTAAGTGTTAATTTATTCATCTCAGCACATTCTAATATTTTTTATTACATTTTCATCTCTAGGGATCTCCATTTTTTCCAATGTTGTGCAAACACAATTATTGCCGCCGTTAATACATCTAAAATATGTTTTCCCTTCGTTATACTGTTCTAGTAATATATCTAACAAGAATATCGTTGGTTTCAAATCTATGTTTTATCATTTTTTCTAACTAAGTATGTACCTTAGTCCGATATTTTTTTGCCCTTGAGCATGTCCACCACATATGGTAGTATGAATCTGATTACACTTTGAGCATTTAGCTGATAAATTTTCATACATCTTTGCTAATCTCACTAGTGGTAGATGCCACTTATAAAACATTTTATATAAGTTCTCTCTATAGGCCGTTGACATTGTTAACTTACAATTTCTATCCCACAGTTTCTGCCATTTCTTCAATTCTATTGGGTAGCCAAAATGTTTAGCCCATCTTATTGTTTCTTTCACTTGTTCTTCCAATTTAATACTCAATAAATAATTGTACATTTTTTATTAGTTTTTCATTTGTCCCTAGTAGTATTTGATCTAGTTCTTTATAAAAGCCCTACATTCTTGTGTCTTTCTCGTATCTTGATTGTATTTGCACATATGGCCATTATGCTAAAATAAATTCCTTGATTGGTCGGTTCTTGTTTAGATTTGAGTTCCCCATGTCATTTAAAATAACCTTATATCTTACATTTTTTCCCGCATCAATCACATTAGTATGCATCAGTGCCTCCACTGTGGACAGCCAGACTGGTATTTTCATATAATGTCTTTAACTTTTCCCCATACTAACAATAATGCATTTCTAACAAAATGTGTTTGAAAGTATCCATGCATTTTACTTTTGCCATACCATAAAAAAGCAATTGGAGAGCATGCCCCTCCAAATTTAATAACCTTTTATGTCTCAAATTTACTCATTCTTTCACCCAAACAAGTGCAGAGACTGGTAGTACAGCTCTCAATCTGGCAACCCAAAGCCCCCTTTATGTTTAGTATCTTGTAGGAGTTTCAATTTTATTCTTTTTTCCCTTGCCAAATATATTTTAATATCATTTTGTTTAGTTCTTCAAATACTTTTTTCCTAGTTTTATTGGAATTGTTTGAAATAATAATAGTCTCGGCAAGATATTTATTTTTATTGTAGCTATTCTTCCTATCATCGATAGCTGCAGATTTTTCCATTTCTCCAAGTCTAATTTAATCTGTTGTAACCATTTTATATAATTATCTTCTTTGATAGTTGCACATCTTCCTGAAACCCGTTTGAAGCTTTAAACAAAATCTAGAAAAATAGTTTTATTGCTGATGCTGTTGAAATTTGGAAGGAACTAAGTGAGCATTTAGAAACAGAACTACACGCTGACAAGCAGAAATTACAAGATTCTAAAAAGTGAATGGGACAAGCACTGTCTCCAGATACTTTTCTTGCAAACATTGTCAATATCTGGTACCAGGGTCAAACCTTAAGTGCTGAAGAAGCCATGACACGAGTATCCAGCAATCATCTCTAGTACCAACTATAATGAACTTCAGAGCTAAGGGGGAACCATTTTAGAAATACAAGTTTGCTAATGAGGCTTTAAAGAAAGTTTCACCAGTGAACTGGTGGAAGTCATTTAAGCACTTGGATTCAGAAAGTAATGATTTCACTTTTAACTGCAGCGGCCTCTTTTGCTGGCATTGAAAGAATATTCTCTTCCTTTGGACTTATTTACTCTAAATTGAGAACTCATCTGGGGCCTGATAAAGCAGGAAATATGGTTTTTCTTTTCCAGATCATGAACAAACAACAGAACGGAGATGAAAATGAGTGAGCTGCAGAAGACCGTGTTTGAAGTTTTTTTTAATGTGGACCCAGCTGATATATTCAGTTTTAAGTTCTTTTGTTCGTTTGTTTTTCAAAAATATTTTGTTTATGCACCTCAGTTACTAAACATTGATGTTTAAGCAAATACAAGAATATGTAATATGTTATTGTTTTAATTAAATAAAAGAATTTGAATAGGTCTCCAACTATGTGTGATTAACCTGTTAACCTAAAATTGTTCTTGATATTACTGTTTTACTAACCTGACAGCTTATTTATTCTAAATAGGAAATCTTCATTTTGTTTGCAAATAATAAGATTAAAGATTCTAACTACAGCAAAAATGAGGCCTTATATTTAAAGAGCACCTGTCATTTCAGATTCATCATGGAAGCGCCTGTTAGCAGGCATCCATTCACCTGCTGTCGCCATGTCCCTCACTTTGTTGTGTTACTGCTGCATCACCAGCCATCCCATTAAAGTGAATGGGACTGCTGGCAAATCAACAGCAGATCAGAGGAGGAGCCACTATGGGACAGAGATGACAGTTGCTTTTTAAAAATTATGATTTAAATTGAGTTGATTTAAACCAAGCCTTTTTACCAGTGATTTAAATCATGATTTAAATTGTGATTTAAATCGACTTGATTTAAATCAAATCCACCCTGGTGCTAATAAGAAATTGGATTTGCTTTCAGTTTATGTTTTAGTGGCTTGCCCTGTAAGTATTGGTGGGGGTGGGTTTTGGATGTGCTATTTACAGGTAGGCAGTCTGGAAAAAGGAAGTCTATGCAGTGCAGTTCCTTGATTCGGGTATAGTTTACTTATTGATTGTTAGTCTGATGTTAATCTTGCTTTTAATCTGCTCATCTAGGTGTTGATTGCTGGTAGGGAAGTGTTTTGGTCTTTTTGTTCCCCTTTTGGCTTCTTAATTATCTCTTGCACAGTATATACATATCGTTAACGCCTATATGTCTGTTGATGGCCAGCATCAAGAATCCTTGTTGCTGTTGACTGTAATTTGATTCTTTGCCTTGACGTCTGTGGACTTCTACTGACGGGAAGTTGCACAAAGTGTGTGCAGCCACGTGGGTTCGAGCCTTGCTCTTGAATGTAAGTGTGCCCTGTGGACAGAGACTTTGGAGAACGGACTGGGAATTGCTGGATTGTGGGAATTTTGCAGGATGAATAAAGGCTGACAAGCTTTCTCCTAGTAGATGTTGCTTGTTCACCAACACTGGATGATAACAAAATGTCTCCCAAGTGATGCACACCCTGCATAGAATAGAATTGAATAGAATAGAATTGCATTGAATTCTTTATTGGCCAAGTGTGATTGGACACACAAGGAATTTGTCTTGGTGCATATGCTGTCAGTGTACATAAAAGAAAAGATACATTCATCAAGAGCCAAGAATCATAAGGTACAACACTTAATAATAGTCATAGAGTACAATAAGAGATCAAATCATTCTAGGAAACAGTCAATATAAATCAAAAGGATTCAAGCGACAAAGTTAGTCATACAGTCACAAGTGGGAGGGGATGTGTGATGTGTGATGAGAAGATTAATAGTAATAGTAATGCAGACTTTGTAAATAATGGACAGTGTTGAAGGAATTATTTGTTTAGCAGAGTGATGGTATTTGGGAAAAGACTGTCCTTGTGTCTACTTGTTCTGGTGTGCAGTGCTCTATAGCATTGTTTTGAGGGTAGGAGTTGAAACATTTTATGACCAGGATGTGAGGAGTCTGTAAATATTTTCACAGTCCTCTTTTTGACTCATGCAGTATATAGGTTCTCAATGGAAGACAGGTTCGTAGGCTTCCTTTTCCCAAACTGCCCACCTGTGCTTGGCTTCTGTGAGTTTTGTAGAAGTGTAGGCACATGGTTGAAGGAGGCTTACGAATTCTTTTGAAGGACAAGGTGCCTAACACAACATTTCTGCATCTGCCTGGATGATAAAGGGCTCATTCGGATCAGGGGGCTTGAGGATAGGCTCAGCAACAAACAGTTGTTTGAATTTTTCAAAGGCCACCTGGCAGTCCATGAACCTTTTAAGTGGTTGGTTTGGTCAGGGTTGTCATCCCTTTAGTCTTAAGTTGGTGATTGGCAGGGTGACTTGCGCGAACATCACAATAAATTCCTTGTAAAAGTTTGTAAAGCCAAGAAACTATAGCTGCTTTCTCATGTGAAGAGCTTCCTTTTCAAGCACAGCCCAAACTTTTTCTGGGTCCAAGTCTATCTCTTCGTGAGAAATGTGGTATCCTAAGTAGTCTAATTTGGTTTTGTGAAATTTACATTTTGAGAGCTTCTCATACAATTCCGCTGCGTGGAGTTTTTTTTAGGACTGCCTTAACAAGTTTTACATGCTCTTCCATGGTATAGATTAGAATGTCACCAGGTAAACCAGGATGCCTTTATATGCAAGTGTTTATGCACACTTCATTTATTAACTGCACAAACACAGCAGCTGCTCCTTGTAAGCCAAACAGGAAGACTCTGAACTGGAAGCAACCCAGCAGGCAATTGAAAGCAGCTTTCCATTCATTCATTTCCCTCCCTGATTCACACCCGATAATAATCAAGTCCAGCTTAGTGAAAGCTTAGCCATTGCCAAATGGTCTTTCATCAGTGACAAGGGGTACGCATTTTCTACACCAATGGCATTTAACCCATGGTTAATTTTAGAGAGCCGTTCTCTCTGAATAATATGGGGGCTACCATGTGGGATTTCACTGGTTAGATGAACCTCAGGTTAGATTTTTGTCAATTAAGGCTCTGAGTTCCTCTAGCTCTCCTGATGTCATCGAGTAAAGTTCAGGTTTTGGCAGTTTGGCTCCAGGCAGTATTTTGATGGCATGATCTGTGGGATGGTAGGGAATAGTATGTTGCCTCTCGCTCGCTAAAAACCTCCTATAGCCCTTAGGAATAATGTTAGCTACTTCCTCACGTTCACTGGCTGATGCGTGCCCTCTCCTTTCACTTTGTTAACAAGTGGCAGGCAGTGGCCTAGTTTCATTTTCACTCTTCTCTGGGTTTTTCTGGCAGATACTTAATTTTTTTTTCCAGTTAATAGAAGATTTCCACTTTTGTAACCAAGTGAGACCCAGCACCATCCAGGGCTTCAAAATATGATGGTCTCATCATGGGCCTGATTTTCATCTGCATTGGTTCCATTATGAAAGTTACAGAGGCTCCTCCCACTAGGGTGCCATCTAGTTGTGAGAATGCCACAGGGGTCTTTAGCTGCCCAAGTTGAATCCAAGTTTCTATACTACTCTAGGACTAACTAGGCATCTGGTACACTCAGAGTCCAGCAGAGGTGTCATTGTGTCTGCACTCTGAGGAAGTCACCAATAATTCTATCTGGCTACCATCAGTATCATGGGGCCACTTACTAGTGGCTCATCATCTTTGCTGTCTGGCCCCATCTGGAGAGGGTGCTTGCCTTATCTTGGTCAGCACAGGTGGAGGCATCGGTTCTCTCCTGAAGTCTTTGATTGGGTTCTCAGTTTGAATTGTCTGCCCGACACTCCATTTTGCTTCCCAGGGTTCTCGGTTTCTTTCTTCCATCTTGAGATTCTCTCCTCTACTTCCCAGTCTGCTTGTTGGCGTAAAGACTGCTTCCTTCCAAGTCTCCATCTCCTCTTGTTCCCCTTCGGGAATAAACTTATTTGCAGTCCCCCCAGTAGTTGATTCTTCTGGGTGGACTGAAATTGCAGTTCTGGCTTAATGTCAGCCCTGCCCCAGCTTAGTCTTCTAGAAAAGTAAGACTTGACTCCATTGTAGTGAAAAGAATACTTTTACTAAAAGCCAAATGGTTGCAATAAATCAAAGCCACTGAGGATTTTCATATAAAAGCTTCCCAGCTTTCTCATTCCACCTCCTTACTATCTTCCATTTGTCGAGTCACTTTCAAATAAGTTATTTTAGTAATTGTCCTTGCAAAGGTGGAGTAGATATTGAGTATTCCATTCCATTTCCCAAGCCCATAACCTTGAGATGACAAACCAATGTCCCAGGATGGCACTAGGCTTAGTTTCTGTTTCCCTGTTCCCCCAGCTTTCTCCCCCTGTAATTTATGACAGGGTGACATCTAGCAAAGCTGGAATGGGCTGGAATGAAGGATGGTAGTTCTGAGACAGAGCATGAGTGATCAAGCAGAGGACCTTTCTGTCCAGAAAAAGACATAACCGGCACACAACACGAAGTCAGGCAAAGGCCCTCCTTGCCACAGCTGCTATCTGCTGTTCAAGCAGGAGCTGCGAGTCCAAGAGGACTCCCAAGTTACAATTTTGTTGAAAGATATTGTACAGATACTCTGTTTATTTTTACTGCTGTTCAGGAGGCACTGTGTTTCTGCTCATCTAAATACAGTTTTTACATGCTTCTTTTGTGGAAGGTTGGGTTATTATTTTAATAGTGGAAAACTTGATTGTTGGGGTACACACTTTGTTCCTAGTTTGCCATCATAATCTCTGGTGATTAGGATGTCCACAAAGGATAGTGAGATGTTTTCTTCTTTCCTGGTAAATCGGATTCCTTCAAAAACGTTGATGGCTGTTTTGTGTATGTTTTCTAATTGGCTCTTTTTTATTGTAGTGAAGGTGTCATCTACATATATGATCCATATTTTGGGTTGTATTTGTGGAAGTGCTATCACTTCCAGATATCACATTACAGCTTCTGCTATGAGTCCTGAAAGTGGTGATCCTTTAGATGCACTTTTAATTTGTTGGTGTTAGAGTTTGCAGTGATCCAACTAGCACACAAGTAAATAATTCAGCAGGATTAATTTATAGAAGAAACTTGTTTATATATAATAATATAAAACATGATGCATGTATACAATACCCATGCAGCTCTTGCAACTTGGTAGCAAGTACACGGACAAGAAGCAGAAGCCAGAAGCCAGAATTCAGAAGCAATATATGAAGCACAGAAGCATACCAACTCTTATATATACAGCCCAGTTACCCTAAGCCACAGGCTCCGAGCCATCTGACATGGCTCACAACTGGTACTGTTTCTTAATCACCAAACAGTTCCCATTCGCTGACTTGTTATGGCTATCCCAGCTCATAATTTCTTATATACTGACATGCCTCTCTTTATGACTGGAATAGACATAAAACTGAATAATTTAATCTTCCCATGGTGCATTCCACCCAATGGCTTGGTCATTATATCTGCCAGATTGTCCTCTGAAGAACAGTGAAGCAAGCTAATTAATTTACATTCGATGGCTTCTCTGACATTACAATACTTAATGTCCACATGCTCCTATACATCACTGTCACCTGTTGCTTCACTTTTGTCCTCACTCAAACTGTTATGAAAATCTGTGCTCATAGGTGTTGGAGCAAAATTACAATCCTTCATGTTATATCTCTCCAACAGCTGTTCAATTTTTCTTTGCCTGAGAACATAGCCACCTTTTTCAGTTTTTTTTTGTATCTCTACACCAAGATAATTTTGTATTTCATCTAAATTTTTCAAACTACTTCTCTTAATTGATTAGCAAATTCTTTTACCTGTGACACATCTTTTGCAATGAAACAAGATCATCCACAGATGCTAACAATTGACAATCCCCACCTTGTAACTTTCCAGTATATATGCAACCATCAGCTTTGCAATTATTGAACCCAAATCCCTTCAGTGCTGTATCTAAACTGATATTCCAATTCCTGGCTGACTGCTTCAGCCCATAAATGGCTTTGTTCAATTTATACACAGTGTTAGGCTCTTTACTTTCATACTCTGGTGCTTCAACCATGTAAATTTCTTCCTCTAATTTTGCATTGAGGAATGCTGTGGTTATATCAAAATGCCAAATTTGATGGTTACTTGCCTCTGCCAACGCTAGTACCAACTTTATGCTTTCACTCTTCACCATTGGTGCAAATATCTTGTCATAATGCACATTTTTCCTCTGTGAAAAACCTTGTGCAACTAATCTTGCCTTATATTGTACCTCATTGTTGGGTAGTACTTTCTTTTTGTACACCCATTTACATCCTACAACTTTGCAACCCTATGGCAAAATCATTTGTGTTTCATTTGGATTTCATTTCTTTGTCCATTTTGTCTACTTTACTTGTTCAATTTTAGATAATGCCAATACTTCCTTATAGCATTTTGGCTCATACCACACATTACACACATTTACTTCAGTAGCAGAACACCTGTCAGGTGGAATTCCCTTGTTCCATCGCTCTGACTTGCATGGCATTGATTGCTCAATCCTCTCTTGCTTCATATCCAAGTCATCATCTTCTCCCAACTCCTTTTCTAGTTCTTTTTCAGTTTCTCCTCCCTCAACGCTGACACTGTCGCTAAGTGAGTTATCATCACTAAGTGAGTCACCATCACTAAGTGGATCATTCCAAAAATTGGCATCAATTCTGTTCCAATTTTGCTTTTCAAAGCTAGCAGACCTGGAAATCACTATACTTTTGCTCCTATCGCTAAAACAATAACTCTTTCAGCCAGGCTCATAACCCGTAAACCTGTTTGCAGTCCCTTCATATCCTTTGGTTGACCTTTTCTCCTGATTGCTTTTGGAATATGCACCCATGCATTACTTCCAAATACCCTTAAATGTGCCAGAGATGGCTTTCTCTCATATAAAACTGCATATGGAGTATCATTTTGAGGAACTCCACAGCCTATTGATTAAATAATTAGCAGTCAACATGGCTTCACCCCAATATGACCTGCTCAAACCAGAATCCTCCAGCGGTGTGTCCTTTATTGTTTGTAAGACTCCATTCTGCCTCTCAGCTACACATTCTCAGCTGCTGTGTACGGATTTGTGCATCTGTGTTTTATTCCTAACTGTCCCAACCACTGTTGAAAACTTGTTGACATGAATACTGAACCTCTGTCAACTTGCAGCTGAGATACCTGTTGTTTATACCTTCTTTCTACGAAGCTTAAATTTCTGTAGCAGTTCTATTCTACTCTTTAGTAAATAGCAGAACCAGACCGGCTTAATCATCTACAAAGACCTGTGCATATTTTGCTCCTCCCAAACTGGCTTGTATCGGCCCAACCAAATCTGGATGTACCAGCTCTAGAGCTCATATTGTCTGCCTTGTGCTACTCTTGCTTACTGGAAATGCTTTGGACTTCGATGGTTTACATACTGCACAGTCCAAGTATGCCTTACACTCTTTTAAGTTTAACCCTTCTCCAAATTTTTGTGTCTTTTGCAAAACTCAGAAGCTGGTATGGCCAAGCTTTCTATGCAAGAGCTGAATGCATGAATAATGTTGTGCCACATTTCCAAATGTTTGGGCACAATGAATCTTTTGTCCCTGCGACATATAAAGATTACCCTGTTTTATGCCCTGTGCACATATACTTCCATTCTTTTTATGGGACACTTTCCATTTACAAATGTGGTCTGAAACTCTTTTTGGTTTAGACTGGAGATATTCAGTAAATTATGCTCCATTTCATGCACACATAATATGTTACTAAACTTTTCCTCCAGACATGGAATCAGCATGCTGCCTTTTCCAGTGAATTTAGTCTTCTGGCCATTTGCTAAAGCTACTGCATCTCCAGCTGGATCCAGTCTGAAAAACAATTTTGAATTATTAATAATTGTTTGAGTAACACTACTAGTCAAACTAGAATACTACTAGAATAGCAGATACTATTAACCATTTGTGTCTGCTATTAAAATAGCTAACTTTTGCAACAGCCATCTTGTCCATCTGTTGTTTTTCTTGCTTGCAAACAGTCTTTTATTAAATGATTCTTATCACCACAGATGAAAAACAGCCATTCTTTTTCTTTCTCTTTCTTCATAAAAAATCTTTGCTGGGCTCTCTGGTTTTTGCAGACATCCAGTCTGTTGCTTTTCTCTCTCTGATCCTGGGGCCCCCACCTCAGGAATTTCTCCTCCTGGCTTCTTCTAAAATGGTGTTTGTTTTCTTCTGAAAGCAAACAGGCTTTAAGGGCTTCATAAGTCCTGTTCTGGTTTGCGCTCAAAAACAGCTGAAACAATGTTCCACATTTCATCAAGACTATTTAACACCAACAGCACCTTCTGAGATTGAGGAATCTGCATTCCACGCTGTTTCAACTCAATAAATAGATTCTGCATGTGCAGCAAATGCTGCTCCACACTCGCTTGTGGCTGCAGCTGGGCTCTGTACAATTGTCTTGATGATTGCCAATATTGCATACTGACACACTCACACGCACATTTCTCAATTTCAGCCAAACTTCATTTGCAGTCTTCAAATCAACTACATTCAAGAATTGTTCATCTTCTAAATTTAAGATGATGTAGGGCAGTGCCTTATCATGCTGCCTTTGATCTGCTGCTGCTAATGGTGCCTGGGGTGGATTAATAACAATATCCCAGAGCTCCTTAACCTTCAGAAAGCATTCCAATTTTGCAGGCCAAATAATATAATTTTGTGTCCCAATCGAGGCAGAGAGCTGTCCTTGAAATAAACAGCCAACCTGCAAGCCTTCTCAGCCTTGTTCTCTTTTGCTTATAACACAGGCTGTTCTTTGACTTAATTACAGTTCAGTTTACTGTGTGTCGGTGTGCTCTGGGCTCATAACCTGTTTGAGATTGCAGTGATCCAACCAGTACACAAGTAAATAATTCAGCAGGATTGATTTATAGAAGAAACTTGTTTAGATACAATTCAGAAGCAATATATGAAGCACAGAAGCACACCAACTCTTATATATACAGCCCAGTGGTGGCATTCTACCGGTTCAGTCCAGTTCGGCTAAATTGGTAGCTCTGAGGATCATCTGTGAGCAAACTGGTTCGCTCCGACGATCAGCTGCTATGCACTTTCACCCACCCTGACTCTATACCGGGGTGGGCAATTAATTTCTGTCAGGGGCCACATGGAAAATCAGATCTGCGTTCGAGGGCCGAACCAATTTTACAAAAGGCCATTATAAAGGGCCCATTATAAAATGCAGCAAATTATATATAAGAATGTTTTATCTATCTATCTATCTATCTATCTATCTATCTATCTATCTATCTATCTATCT
>NW_020769422.1:247619-345892 GCF_900518735.1 Pseudonaja textilis | reverse complement strand
AAATCTTAACAAGTGGTTTGTCTGAACTAGCTGAATCCCACCTCTTATTCTATTCGTCTGTTAATGCAGCCGAAGTCTGAGTTGATTTTTTTGACAGCTGTAGTACACTGCACGCTCATATTTAAGTAATTGTCCACTAGAATTCCAAAATCCCTGTTACAGTTACTGCGAAGCTCCTTCTGTATCTTAAGGTTATCTTCTGAAGCAGAGTTCTCCAACCTTTCTGGAATGGTGGCCTGGAGTGTGGGGGTGGGGTGAGGAAAGAGTAGATGATTTTCTAGGGGGGCCAGGAACATGTTTGTGTGAGTGGAGCCGCAAGTGCTCACAACGAGGCTCACATGAGTGGGACCCCAGGTGCCTGCATTGAGGCAAGTGGGACCGTGATCGTGTGCAACGATGTGCAAACATCATTGCCAATGATAGTGGGCAATTGCCCACAGGTTGGGGGGCCCTGTTCTGGAGTGTTGGGTATTCCTCCTAGCTTGTTGTCGGCAAATTGGATGAGTTCCCCATCTATCCCCTAAATTGTTGATGAAGATATTGAAGAGTACCGGTCCTAAGAAAAAGCCTTGGGGTACCCCACTGAATACTTCCCTCCATGTAGATGCAATTCCATTAAGTACTACAGGTTGAATGTGATTGGTTAGCCAATTACGAATCTATTTGTTAGTGATGCTGTCTAACTCACAGCTGATTGTTGGAACAGCTGATAGTCGGGAGAAAAAAAATACCTTAAGGAGTGATTGGGCGGGGGAGAATGTAGTCAGTGATGTCAGGCATGTGCGTGATGTTGCGCATGTGCGATAAGGATTTGGCGGGGCAGAGAGGGGCGGGCAGAAAGGGGAGCAGCCAGCCAGGGTCATGATTTACTGGTTTGCTGAACTGCGCAGAATCTTAACAACCGGCTCTATAGAACTGGTGTAAACTGGTAAAATCCCACCCCTGATCTTGCCCCTTGTTGGCAGTGATTTGTAGTAGGTGGTGCTGATTATGTGGAGAAGTAAAAGAACAGCTACCAAAGGATTAAAGGATTATTTTCCTCTTTAACTTATTAAAATAAACTAAAGCTGTGGAGATGAAAATGTTACTCCTTATTCTGTCATTGTAATTTTTTTTTTTGCCCTAAATGTGATGTTTTTTGGTTAATGTGAAGCAAAATGTTGCTTATAAATGAAGTATTTTTATCACTATTGAAATTACTTTGCAAATAATATAAACTGCAATTTCTTTTTGCAGATTTGATGGAAGAGTAGTTGCAAAGCTCCCATTCATACCACTTTCTTACATTCAGGGTTTGTCTCATCGTAATCTTCTGGGTGAAGATTGCACAGATTGTTCCTTCATTTTTCTCTATATTCTCTGCACCATGTCTATTCGGCAGGTAAGGTCTAATTTGGATTTTACTTCTGTGGCTGAATAACCATAACTCGCACAAAAACTCTGGAGAATTAGAAGCAATGATTGGTGTACGTTGCTACTGATGGATATGTTGTTTTTTCTAGTAAACATTTTAAAATTTCGGCAAAATGGAACATTTGTCTATTTCTCTCATATCTTAGTGTGTATCTCTGTGTATTTGTGTATTTTATGTTTCTGAATGTATGTGCTGGACTAGGAATGGGGGATAAATATATGTAAGTATATGCTGGATTAGGAATAAGGAAACCTAGCTCTCTAACACAGAAGCTTGCTGGGTGACTTTGGACTAATCAATTGTCTCTGTAGTCTAGACTCTTTATCCTGTGTGTCTGTGTGTGAATGGTAGATTATAGTCTATTATAGTGATGGCTAACCCTTTTGGCACCAAGTGCCCAAAGCGCGTGCTAGAAGGGTGGTGGCAGCGGCTTTTCTGGTGCATTTGAGACCTCTGGTAGTTTTCGGTGGCCTCCAGCCAGCCACCACAACCACAAAGGCTTCTTGCAGTCACACCAAAAAAGAGCACTTGCCTTCCCCTCTGCCACCAGCTGCCGCAGAAGGAAGGTAAGCCCGAAAAAAGAGGTGGTCGTGCAGGAGGATGTAGGGTTAAGGCCACCTAGGCCAGGCCTGGACAGAAAATAGGTAGAAAGAAAGGCTGTAATAGTTCTAATTTCAAAAATTTTTCCTACCGGATTCTGTGGGCGTGGCTTGGTGGGGGGGTTCATGTGACCGAGTGTGGCCGTGAGTGATGGCTAGTTGGTCATACCCATTCAGTCACATGATCCCACCAGGCCACACCCATCAAGCCACGCCCACAGAAATTAAGCATATCTACTTTTTCAGTTTGTAAATGTGTAAGTGTAAATGAAGCTAGCAATTATTTGAGGTTGATTAACAGTGTTTACATATGATTTTGACTATTTATTAAGGGAAAACTTGCTTTATTTTAAAATCATTATTCAGTTCTTGTGTCTTTTTTGTTCCTTTATCAGAATATTCAGAAGCTGTTGGGTCTGGCTCCTTCCCGAGCTGCCACCAAGCAGGCTGGAGGATTCCTTGGCCCACCACCTCAAGCTGGGAAGTTCTCTTGAAATAAGAAAACTAATTTTATCTTTCTTGCCAATGAATATACTTTAAAAATATTCAGATTTTATAGAAAAGTTTCTAAAAATATTTGGATACCCAAGGTATCTAGTAACATATGTGTTTTGTGAATTGAACCATGTTGAACAAATATCTTTGGTTGGCTCTCAGTTTCCAGGATGGAGAGAAAGTACATTTCATGAAGATTTTAAAGTCTGGAAAAACTTGTAAGAATACATATTGAAATTAAAGATGAGGTAGGGATTCATAAAAAGTTGGAGGTTTTTTAAGGACATGATTCCACTTTTACTTATAAACAAAGAAGAATTTCTATTATCCCTGATTATTTAATTTGCCATTTTTCAAATGTTAATTTAGTCTAACATTATCTGGATTTCTCTAGGAATTTATAAGAAAGATCATACAATGTCCTTCAATATTTAATATTAATGGATAACGGAGGCACCATTAAATTATGACAGAAAATTTGCCATGAGACACAATCTCCATTAATTATTGTAATATTAATTTATAGAAATAATTACAATTTTTCCTCAGAACGTATTTTTGTTGATTTGTTTTTTGTTCCACTGTCTGAAAGTGGCAAAGAGAAAAAAGTGGAGCAGTGTTATGAATGGAAATGTTGTGATATATTTTAGTTAGTATGCTTCACTCTTGTCAATTGGCAACTTTTTGATACGTCATGCTTATTTTATCTCCTTTATTTTTCCTTTTGAAAGCTAAACATCTCTTTCAGCCATTCCTTACTGAGCTTGGTTTCCAGAAACATTATCATCTTAGTATCTCTTCTGAAACCATTCCAACATCTGCATGTCTGTTTTATAGCATGATATCTAGGACTGGATTCGGTAATCTTAATTATGGTCCATTCATTGCTGAATATACTACCTTTTTTGATCTGGATACAGTATCTCTGCTAATGCAGCTTACCCGTCCATTAGCTGCATCACACTATTGTTTATCTGGCAATTCACTAGAAAGGTGAATCTTTACAGTTGTAGCCAATCTGCTTGAGTGAATATCATCTGCTAATGTTGTAGATGTCCCATGCTATTCTAGGCTCATTTATAAAGATACTGAAGAGTATTGGTTCCTGGAAATCACATTGATTATTTCCCTCCAGGATAATATGGAGTTATTCATGAGTACCTTTTGGGTATAATTGTTCATCCAGTTGCGAATCCATTAGATTGCAGTGCCCCCTGGGCCATATTTAATTACTTTGTGACAAAAATATCAAACTATTGAACACTTTACTACAATCAAGGTACACAGCATCCACATTTGGTCTACCAAAATATTCATGTCAGTTTTAAAATGTTATGGTTAATCTAATGCTGCTACTCTAGAAATAATAGCATTCTTTTCTGGTTGCTTACATACTGGCTACTTGATAATCTTTCCTAATAGCTTTCCTATCACAGATGTTAGAAGCATGGAGGCTACAAATAGCCTTTTTTTTTTGTCTTGGAGGTTGCCCTTAAATAATTCATTCTAGTGACATCTTCATATTAGTGATGTTCCCCTGCAGCTCCAGGATGCCAAAAAATATTGAGTTGTTTATCCTGTTGTGTATCATCTTCCTCGCTTATATAATATACCTGTTAAATAAACATAACTCTATTAATCACACTTCTTTCCTCTGGCAATATTTTCTTTTATCCTCATTGTATTTTTATTTAATTTATTTAACAGCATATCACACACAAGTAACTCTGACTTACCTAATTAAAACAACTCCAACAAATAACCACAGGGCCAAAGAAGCCATAGAACCCACTTATCCACCCCTGACTCAATTGGGTGGGAAAACAGCTAGGTTTCCAATGCCTTGTAGAAGGCTAACAGGATTGTGACAATCCAGAGGAGGCGGTTCCATAGGGCAAATGCCACTGATAAGGCACCATTTTGTGCTCAAACAATTACATTGCTTAATGGAGAGGGCCTGGAACCTGCCTTCTCAACTAGCTCATGTTGCACAAACTTTGTTCCTGTATTTTTTCTATTTAACTTTGCTAATGCTAGACATTCCACAGAGCAAATGATTAGCCTCTTATTTACTTGCCAAGAGCTTCACTGTAAAACTATTTCAGGTGCTTAACGAGAAGAAAAAGTAAAAAAAAAAAGTGGGGGGGGGAGCCTTGATATGCTATTTTTGTGCTACATATGCAGGCAAGCCTATAGAAATAGAAGAAATATGTTTTTAATAAATGTATCCCTACCATTGTTTTTTTCCACAATATTGTCTCAGACTTTTTATTACCACAGACCAAACTGCTTAGTCTGCAGTTTGTACTAAGTCTGAAGTCTAACGCAATGAGTAATTTATTGATATATTGCAGTAATTGAATGATGATTCAGTAAAAATGTTGACCTTATCATAAATGAAAGGCCAGTTGCAAGTGTCAGAAGGTTGTTCTAAATTAATATTCTGAGCAAAGACATTTGGGGAATATAAACTGCCTCATTAGAGTAGGAATTGAATGGATTTGTTGTCCCCAAAACTGGGCTTTTGCTTGGTGTCAAAGCCAATAAGTCACCGAACACAAGGTGTGATACTTTTATTTTGGTACCAAGATATAAGGACCCTGGAAAGAGACTAAGGCCCTAATTACAATCTTACAGCAATTCTTATAGTCTCCTAATAATGCATGCATAACAGATATTGATTGGTTATTTGGATTACAGCCCCCTAAACCTTTAGGCTTGCTATGCTAAATAGCTAAATGTCACATCACCTGCTTTTCACCCCAGGTCATGGGTATCTTGCAAAGTGTCCTAGTTTCATCTGCCAGCCATGTGGGTTTTGGGTTTTTCTTATAAGCGAGCTATTCTTATTTTGGGTAGTGGTTTTCTAACAGATAAGGTTTTATCTTTTGCCTCGCTACGACTGTGCATCCCTCCCCTTCCTATTGCAGAGCAGAATAAAAGAACAGTTTTGTCTCAAGGCAGCACCCCACTTTCCCCTCCTCCTGCAGAGAGAGAGAAAGGAGCAAAGCTGCTTAATTGTCTATTTTAAGACAAAGTTTTTATCAGAATTCATATTCCTCACTCTCATGTCCATTACATCCACACCTGGATCCTATCTCTACATATGACTCTGATCCCCAGGGCCACATACATTCCATCATCTGTTCCTTCAAATTCCACTACTAAATTCCACTACTACTAGCAGTTCAAAACTAATTTGAGACATCTGTGATTCCACAGTATTTGCTCCATTCAATAGCTGTGCTGATATTTCTGGGTCACGTTATATTTAAGCATTTGTAGAGGAAACACTGAAGCTTGGAGGAGAAATGCCCTGCTTTCCTGTTCCTGTAAGAGTAATGATGTTCTGTTAAAGCTTGGAGAAATAGTATATACCAAAATATAAATACAAAATGAAGTACTAGGATTAAGTAACTGGGACATTTTTTTCTCAAAAATACCTTTTGACAGTTTTCCTTTTACCTTGCTATCCTATACCTTGGTGATTATATTATTATATTATGAATTTATTATAATAGAAACAGTAATTTTGCAGAGCTAGAGAAGCCAAAAAATTATGATAAGGACAGGGCAAAACCTGTGACTGACTTGAATTCGGGGTTATTGAACCCCGAATTCCTCTCCCTTTGGGGGGGCGTTGGGGAACTCCGCTCTCGGTGCAGGCACTCTTAAAATCTTTGCAATGGGTTTGCAACGCATACTTGCTGCCTAAGCAAATACACTCCTGGATGACGAAAGGCTCGTAGTTGCAGGCTGTTCCTCCGAGGGTTTCGCATAACCAGCCAATAGCGTGGGAGGCGGATTCAATGGGCAATCAGACCCCTCCCATTATAGGGAGGGGCTTTTCTACAAGAGGGGACAAAGTTGCAAAAAGGAGTAAAAGGCTCCTTCCACACCAAAGGGCGGTTCTCGGCGCGCAGGTGTAGTGGCTGAAATGTGAGTATGAGCGATGACTAAGATTAGGGAGGTTTACGGATCCTTGAACAGGAATAATTCCACTCAGGTTGCATTGAGATCTGAGGGAGGGTTCCTGCTTTCCTGTTTATGGCGGGCAGGGTCGAAGTGAAGGGATAACTCTTTGCAATAGATTATTCCTACAGATTATAGTTGTACCCGCACATACACTGGTACAGAGCAACCCAGCAGCTCGCTGTCCAAATGATCTCATTTGAACTGCTCCGCGCGCAGGAAGGCGGTTCTACTCTCCGATTAGAAAAAAAAGGGACCTTCCCCTCCCTTACTGTGAAAAGTAGATACGGAAGGGACACGCTTTGTTTTCGGATTGCTCGTTTTGGAGCGAGTATTGTTTGACGGTAGATCCGAGAGGGTGTTGTGCGAAACAACACACTTTATTCCACTTGTCGGAGGTAGTGTATTTCCATTTCCCAAGATGGTTTTAGGCCTGAGGTTTATAAGGCGGGGCCTGTTTCATCTCCTCCCTCTGTTTTTTAAAGCTGTTTTCTGAACCGCGATAATCTTATATTACTATTGTGGTCTCCATATCCTGGCAGTATGTGCGATTTACTGCAACTTACTGGTTTTTCAATTGTTGATCCATTAATTGCGCCCGGAAGGAGGGAGAGAGAGAGAACAGATAGCCCTCAATTTACGACCACAATAGAACCCCAAATTGATGTTAAATGAGAAGTTTATTAAGTGAGTTTTGTCCCATTTTATGACTTTCCTTGCTACGTTTAAGTGAATCACTGCAGTTAAGCTAGTCACATGATTGTTCAGTGAATCTGGCTTTCCCATGGACTTTGCCTCAGCAAAAGTCACAAAAGGAGATCACGTGACTCTGAGACATTGCAACTGTCATAAATCCGAGTCAATTGCCAAGCATCTGAATTTTGATCACATGACCATGGGGATGTTGCAACAATGGTAAATATGAAAAACAGTCTTAGGTCACTTTTTTCAGTGATTTGTAACTTTTCAGTGGTCACTAAAGGAACTGTTGTAAATCAAGGACTACTTGTAATGTAACAATAATTCAAGAAATTATTGCACCAGGTTTTATGTGTTTCTATCACAAAATGCATTTTTGTGTATCGAGTGGATGCATAAATTGGATGCATAAATCAGCTATAAGTATACCAGTTAGTACTAAATAATGTAATTATGATGCTCCAGAATGGGTTATACAACCTATAATGCTTTATACAACTTCTCTGGTACAGAAATGAGTGCCCACAATTATTGAACTTGATAATAAAAATATTTTGCCTTGTTTGTAAACTATTTTGGAAGCTTTTCTGAAAGATAATATTGATTTATAGAATTGGAAGGGAGCTTGCAAGTCACCTAGGCCATTCCCAGGTGCCCAATTTAAAAATTGAATTAAATAAAACAAATGGTTGGTCTTGAAAACATGCAAAGCTATCCTTGTATGGGAGACAACCCCAGGGAATCCAGAGCAATAAGCTACACTGGGAATCTGTGAGGGCCAGTTTGGCATAATAGTTAAAGTGCTGAACTAGAAACTGGGAGCTGACAAGTTAGCTATAAAACCTATCTGGATGTCGTTGGGCTAATCCCTCTCTCAGCCCAACTTGGCTCATACAGTTGTGGTGGGGAAAAGGAGGTGGGAACATTATGTATGCCAACGTAAGTTGTAGAAAATCAAGATGGGACATAAAACTAATAATAATATTGAAAAGCAGTGGTAAATATCCATATGGGTTTGATTCTAAAGAATGTACTTTACATAAGATAACTTGTCACAGAGCATGCATATAATTACATCCTCTGCAGCTTTGCATCAGTCCTCGGATGCTTCTTAGTTCCAGTTTATTGTTTCTTCTCCGTGGCTTTCCTCGTTTACTCTGTTCTACTGCAATGAGCACCATTACTGGTACATTTCAACTGCAGCAACCTCTCAACTACCGAGAAGGTGCCCGTCACCAACCTGTGGATGGGGATCACAGTGAGGAGATCTATGAACCAGCAACTGGTAATCATCTGTTGTAATGGTGATATTAAAATCTTAGAGAGTTAATGTTCTACAGCTATATAATGATGACCTCTTATCACAGTCACAGGAATAGCTGACTTGGAAGTTATATAAATGACTTTTACATCCTTCTTAAATAATTAGATAATAACTAATATAAGACAAAAATATATTGTTTTTTCAAATATTTTATTGATACTTTTTATGGCAGGATTTATTAATCTGCTGATGGAAGAAAATTTTGAGGATTCTTATACATCTGTATAAAGTAATTGAAAACTTATGTTTATATAGGAATACACTTTTAGATCATTATGATTGTTTTTAGAAAATTTCTGTATCAAAAAGATTTTTTTCACCAGGAAACAAAAAAAAATAAGTGGGCCTTCTGCTGTAATTCCTTCGCATATATCAGTGATGATGCCAGAACAAATAATAAAGGAGGAATATATATTTAGACACATTGGCTTTGGATTACAAATTGGTTGCAATTTTTCATTTTAGAAAGTACTATTGCACAAGGCAATCAGTGCTCTTTGCACTCAGCAATAATATCAGTGAAAGAGAAAAAGCTTTGCTGCAGTCTCATGTTAATGTAGAGTGTAATAATGACCCCAAATATGAATCATCTGCCAAATACTTAAAAGTGTTTTTATTTCATTTCTTTACCAAGTCTAGGACCTCATGTGACCTCTCAAATCTTAAATCTGACACTGAGGAATTATCAAAACTCATTTCCAAATTGCAATTTTTAATGTACAGGAAGTCCTTATTTAGCAACCACTCATTCAGCGACCATTCAAACTTATGACAGCATTGATTGAGTGGTAGTTATGACTAGTCCTTATATTTCAGGCCATTGCAGCATTCCTATGATCATGTGATCTGGGCGTTTGGTGACCATCTCATGATAGGATGTTGCAGTGTGCTATGGTCACATAATCATGTTTTCCAAATTCCCTTTCAACTTCCCACAATCAATAGGGGGACCAGTGGGAAGTTGCAGGTTGCATGAGGTTCTTGCTTAACGATCTGTGCAGTCCTCAGCAAGTGGGATTGCTGGAACTGCTGTTGCTAAACTGTGAGGTAACTTTTTTTTACTTATGACTTTGTTGCTTAACCACAGTTTTCAGTCCCAACTAGCTGCTTATCAACTGATTATTACCTTCCTGTAGTCAAAGGAAAAATAGTAAATATACATTAAAGAGAAAATATAAGTATATTGAAATAAAAATAAGCTGAAATTAATATTTTTCTTAGGTCTTTGTTTTCCCAAAGGTATCTATATTGAATGTGACCTATGGTATGCCACTCAAATGCCAACATTAATCCTGACTTAATTAGCATACAAAATATGCACCCAGATAGTACATGTCTTTTGTCAAAACGATAGCTTCTGTTGTGTACTAATAGCGAATGTGAAATATTCTATTATTCTATCAACACTGGGTTATGTACAAATAATTGTTTAGTTCTGGTACACAAAACAGATTCTGTCAGCTATGCCTCATTCAAAATCCAAGAAAGAACTCCTTCAACTCCATTAAAATAGAGAAAAAGTACTTTTACTGAGTTTGAAGTGATAGCAACAAAAGGAAAGCAAGATCTGAAGCAAATAGGCTCGGAAATTACATATTGAAAGTTATCCCAAGTTTCCTCATCCAGGAGTCCAGACTGGTCATCCAATCTGAGGTGTGTATAATGTCATGTGGGGTACATCTTCAGGTGGTTTCTCACTCATATGGTATGCCAAGACGGTTGACCCTGCATAAGTCTATGCAGTCGTGCAGTAAGCAGGAAAGCATCCCCTCCATTTTAATTCACACAGGAATGTCTTCGCACTCCAACAAACACCTCCCAGGATCAAATTACCCCTCCCCCTGTTTCTATGGCAGCCAACAAGAATCAAGAAGCAAAAGATGTCAAGAAAACTACTTGGAGGCTGACACACTCTTAGGTCTATTATTGAACATATTTATACATAACTTTCATGAGAGGTTAGAAATTTTCTAATAACACAAATATAGAAGAGATAGCAAAAACAAAGACAATACCAAGATTCAGGAGAATCTTGACAAACTTGAATGATGGTAGCTAAATCTATTTCAACAGGGATGAGTTGTATATTTGGGTACGAAAAATCAAAGACATAAATATAGGATGAGGGGGATCATATGGGACAGCATTATATGTAAAAAGATGCACATATCCTGATGGATTATAAGAGTGTGAACTGATAGCGTGCCACATCTACAAAATAGAATTATCCAGGTATGTGATATAAAAGCAATCCATGTACACTGCATCTGGAACACTGTGTTATTCTGGGCATGGCAGGCAGGCAGGCATACAGAAATAGGGCTCTCCTGAATAATCCATTTAAAAGCCTAAAAAAAAAAAAACCCTAAACATGCACAGGAAAAAAAGTGAATGGAGGAAAAGACCGAACTTGGAGAGAAGAGAAAACTGGAATTCAAACATTTATTTGGATGCAACATTTATCTGCTGGGATTTTGTTTTCCTTTTCAAATTTTATACATTTGTCATTTATAATATATCTGTGGATTGCAAACTATATCAAGAGGGCAAAATCAACATTGTCACCGAACTCAGAACTCCCAAAACGGAGGTTGAGTGATTGGATAGCCATTTGTCCAAAATAGCATAGGTCCTTTCAACTCTGTTACTCTACAAAACTAACATCTAAGGATAGAAATTTAAGTTTAAATTTTCTTTTTAAAAAAATCTTCTAAATTTTGAGATTTATGAAAATAAACTTCTAGAATTTTTAATTTTGGGGAGGGAAAAAAGCCCAACTGAGAGACAGCACAGCTGAGAGATGTCCCAGCTGCGAAGCAGCCCAATGTCCCAGCTGAGAGACAGACAGCACAGCAGCCCAACTGAGGGAGAGAAGACTCAGTGACCTAGCCTGACAGCTGAGTGGAGGCAGTGAGGTGCAAACGGAAGCCACTGAGCAGACATGAAACAGCTAGGTGGCAGTAGACCAGCAGTTGGGAGCAGGGTGGACATGAGCAACAGCTGTGCAGAGCTAAGTGGCAAAAGAGCGGAATGCCCAGAGAAGTGACTGAGAGTAGTACGGCGGACCAGCTGAGAGCAGCGTGGCATTCCAATTGAGCAGCAGTGGAGCAGAGCTGATAGTAGGCTGGAGTGCCCACAGCAATGGCTCAGAGCAGCATGGCAGAGCAGCTGAGCAATGGCTAAGCACCCAGATCAGAACATGGTACCTGCATTAAGGAGCTGAATGACTATAGTTCAGTTACTCTGACATCCATAGTTATGAAAACCTTTGAAAGGTTAGTGGTGGCCCACCTGAAAGCCATCATGGATCTGCTGCTAGACCCCTTGCAATTTGCCTACTGTGCAAATAGATTGGCAGATGATGCTGTCAGTATGTGTCTGCATTACATCTTACAACATCTTGAATCCCCAAAGACTTCAGCTTGACATTCAATACTGTCATTTCAGTAACTGTTCCTGGCCACACCTGTAGCTGGGTTATAAGCTTTCTAACAGGTAGTAAGTAGCAGATGAAGGTAAATTGGCACAGGAACCTCCCAGGGCTGTGTGCTGTCTCTACTACTCTTTTCTCTATATACCAATGACTGCATCTGGAAGGATCCCTCTGTTAACCCTACTGAAGTTTGCAGGTGATACAACAGTCATTGGTCTAATTCAAGATAATGAGTCTGTATACAGACAGGATGTCAGATCCGTGTATCTGCTATTCTTTAATGGAAGAAGAAGGGGGGTGTTGATACAAGTAATCCTTTTTGATGTAATCTGAATATCTTAATTCTTGTTTTGAATCTGTATAACCTGCATACAATTTACAACTGGGGCCTGGAGCCCAGATGCCTGGAAACTTGTCACCTCTTGGAGAGATAGCAAGAGGGAAAAAGGAGCCATAAAAATTCCATCTCTGAAAGAAACTTCCTGGAAGTTCTTCTCAACTACATTTCCAAAAAAAAGGGGGGGGGGTTAACATGTTGCTTCCTTGTATTGACACACCAGACTAAGGGGAGGAGTTCTAACCCCCCCTTTATCTAAGCTGCATGCCTGGAGGGATATTAGACCCTGCTTTGAATATTGCCTGGCTATCTTCCTTTTTGTTCTGTATGTACATTTGCATTCTTGGAAACCTGCACTTCTGATTGGCTAAACGCACAGCAACCGGATTGGTCGAGTGCGCGGCACTGATTGGCCGTTACGAAGCAACCGCGATTGGCCGAGCCGATCGCGGGTGATTCGAATGGCTTTCATTGGCCGCGGCGCCCGGCACCAGGTCAATATAAGCTGCTGCATACTCAGCCGGCGGCCAGATTCAACTTGAAATAAAAAGAGCTTTAAACTAGTCACTGCCTTGAGTCTCTTTGTGATCGATAAACCGATACAACACTGGCGACGAAGGTGGGATCCTGAAGCAAGACCCACATCGCATGTGGCCCGTGGAACAGCAACTGGCAACATGGCTAGCAGCACTGCGCCACCCGCACCCTTCAACCAAGCTGCCGAGGACTGGGAATCCTACATCGATAGATTCCTCATGTTCTTAGAAAGCAGCAACTTGAAAGACGCAAATGGGCAGAAGAAAAGGGCCGTCTTCCTGACCCACTGCGGGCCCGCAGTGTTCAAGATGGCAAAGGCCCTCGCCAAACCCCTCGATGTAAAGGCAATGGACTAGGCCGATCTCGAGCCCCTGCTGCGAAGCCACTACGTGCCCGCTGTGCCCACCCTCATCCGCCGGCACGATTTCTACCGGGATCAGAAGGAGGGCGAGAGTATCAGCGACTTCATGGCTGATCTACGGGACCTCGGGGGCCTGTGCAGGTTCACCGATCTCAATGCAGCCCTGCGGGACCGTGTCCTCGGCCTCAAGGACCCCGTCCTGCAAAGCCGGCTCATGGCGAGGGGCGACATATCCCTCACCAACGCCCTCACCGAGGCAACAGCAGTGGAGGCAATCAGGAAATCAGTGGCCCGCATGCGGCAAAAAAGCACCAATGGCCGAGACGACCCCGACCCACGAGAGGCAGACCGAGACCAGTCGCCGAGCAACCACCTCCACACATCATGGCGGCCTCGACTCCCCCACCGACTCCGAGGACGACGAGGAAGACATCCACCGGCTCCAGACGGAACGAGACTGGCGCGAGCGGCGAAGCCGTAAGTCGAGGTTCCAATGTGCTGGGTGCGGCGGCGATCACCCACGGTCGGAATGCTGGTTCCTTGACGCAATATTCCGGCACTGCGACAAACGGGGCCACATCGCCAAAGTGTGCCATTTTAAACGGAACCACAGCCCCCGGCGCCGAGACAGCAGCCCACGAAAACGAGACAGCACCCCCCCGAGGAACCGAGACTGAAACACCGAGAGCCGGTGGAGCCGGGAAGGAAGGAACAGGAGCTTCAATGAGGCCCAACAACAAGAAGAAACCCACCAGACGGTTGTTATCGGCCATTCTTCCAACTGGGATGGCCGGAAGGTCCATGTGGAGGTGGGCATTGAAGACCGCCCATGCAAAATGGAGGTGGATTCCGAATCCTACCTCTCCATGATCGCATGGCGGGAAATCAAGCGTCTGGTGCCAACCATACATCGGCGCGAACTGGAGAGCCAGAAACTCATCCTCAAGGACTACCAGGGGAACCGCATCCCCGTGGTAGGAATCGGACATTTTAAAATTACATTCAAGGGGCGCACCGAGATACTCCCCTTAACCGTCGTAGAGAAGGACCGCCCTAGCCTCTTGGGACTACAATGGTTCGCGCCACTGGGAATAGAGGTGACAGGCACCAACCATGTCGCCGAGACGGACTGGGAGGAGCAGCTCGCAAGGGACTTCCAAGAGGTCTTCGACGGCAGCCTAAGTACCGAGGGCCCCCGGTAACCTTCAACCTAGACCCTACCATAGCCCCAATCCGCCTCAAAACCCGGCGAGTACCTTTTGCACTAAGGCCCAAGATCGACGAGCAACTAAATAAGCTCATCGAACAAGGAGTACTTGAGCCAACGGACCATGCAAGGTGGGAGACCCCTATAGTCACCCCGGTAAAACCAGACGGGTCAGTGAGAATTTGTGGTGACTATAAGGCTACCCTCAACCGCGCGCTGCAACAAAGCGCTTACCCCGTCCCAGTGGTACGGCAACTTCTGCACTCACTGGGTGGAGGCAAGATTTTTGCCAAACTCGACCTGGCACAAACTTATCAGCAACTGCCGGTGGACGAGGAAACCGCAGAGGCACAAACCATAGTCACCCACCGCGGGGCGTTCCGCTGCAAGAGGCTCCAGTTCGGAGTCAGCGTAGCCCTGGGGGTCTTCCAAAGTTTAATGGAGAGGCTACTCCAAGGCATCAAGGGGGTAGTGCCCTATTTTGACGACGTGTTGGTGTCAGCGGCCGACCAAAAACAACTGGAAAGCCGCCTGAGGGAGGTGCTTCAAAGGTTCAAAGACGCAGGGCTAAAAGTCAAGAAAGAGAAATGCCAGCTGCGCACAGAAAGAGTCGAGTTCCTAGGGTACCTCCTAGACCAGCACGGGATCCACCCAACAGAAAAAAAAATCAGAGCCATCAAGGAAGCCCCTAGACCAAGAAATAAAACCGAATTGCAGGCGTTTCTGGGGTTGATTAACTTCTATAATGTTTTCCTGCCCCAAAAGGCAACCGCGGCGGAACCGTTGCATAGGCTGCTCGACAAGACAGCCACCTGGAGCTGGGGAAGGCGAGAGGACAACGCATTCAACCGAACAAAAGACCTGCTCACATCGGACGCTGTTCTCATCCAATACAGCGAGACACTACCCCTAACAGTAACATGCGATGCATCACCTTTTGGCATCGGGGCCATCCTCAGCCACACCCTCGCCGATGGAGAAGAAGCACCCATCGCTTTCTTTTCAAGGACTCTCTCAAAACCGGAAAGGAATTACAGCCAGCTGGACAAGGAGGCCCTGGCAATCGTTGCGGCCGTAAAGAAGTTCCACGAGTACCTTTACGGCAGGACCTTCTCCATCATCCCAGACCACAAACCGCTGCTTGGGATCCTGGCAGGGGACAGGGCTACCCCGAACATCTATCCCCGAGGATGACAAGGTGGTCCGAATTCCTCGCCGCCTACAATTACCGGCTAGACCATCGCCCCGGTAAGTCAATCTTGCACGCAGATGCATTGAGCCGCACCCCGTTACCCGACCTGGACGCTGACCCAGCACCCGCCATGTCCACCCTGAGTATAGAGACCTTACCCAAGCTCCCCCTAACTGCGTCAGACATTGCCCAGGAAACCAATAAAGACAAATGTCTGGCGCGGGTTTTAAAGTGGGTGGAGAAAGGGTGGCCTGAAAAGGACGACGATGAACAATTCAGAACCTTCCGGAGCCGCCAAACAGAACTCTTCACACAAAAGGGCTGCTTACTGTGGGGAGACAGGGTCATAATCCCGGAAAAACTACAGAAAAGAGTCTTGGACATGCTGCACGAAGGGCACCCTGGCATCGTTAGAACAAAAGCCCTGGCCAGAAGTCACGCCTGGTGGCCAGGGATGGACAAAGACATCGAAGCCTGGGTGGCATCGTGCAAACAATGCCAAGAATCCAGACCGAGCCCTCCCGCCGCCCCAATCCTAGAATGGGAAACCCCCAGAGGGCCATGGTCCAGGATTCATATAGATTTCGCTGGACCCACCAAAGGACACACGTTCCTGGTGGCGGTAGACGCTTACTCCAACTGGCTGGAGGTAAGCAACATAAAAACAACCACCACAGAAGCCGTCATCAAGGAACTCAGCAAATTATTCGCAACCCACGGCCTCCCAGGTGTAATTGTATCTGACAACGGGCCCCAGTTCACCCATGCTACCTTTCGAAAGATTCCTGGTGGAACGAGGGATACGGCACGCGCTGACAGCACCAACTCACCCGGCAGCAAATGGAAGGGCGGAAAAAATGGTTCAATTTATGAAAAAGACAATTCAAAAAATCGAAACTGGGGAAATACAGGACAAAATTAACAGGATGCTATTCATACAACACATAACCCTGAACACAACAACGAACAAAAGCCCGGCAGAGCTACTTATGGGAAGAAAGCCACGATCACCTTTCGACCGGCTGCACCCCACATACAACCCAGAAAAACCCTCCAACTCCTCCAGCAAGCACCGGACGTTCACACCAGGCGACGCGGTCTTTGCGAAGAACTTCGCAGGGGACCTACTCTGGATACTGGCAACGATAACCCAGGTAATGGGTCCCCGCTCGTACCGGCTACTAACGAACGACGGGCGAGCATAGAAATGACACATCGATCAGCTAAGATCGAGAACCACCACGGGAAATACAACCAACACGCAATCACACAGAAACAGAGAACCAGGAGCAGAGGGGTAACACCAAAACACCAACCAAGAGGGGAGGGAAATCCCCGAGGAACAAAACAGACAACCCCATAAAAAAGAAACCAGAAATACTCACCAACCGAAGCACCAGGTAACGACCCGCTCGAAGCCTCGCCTGGAAGAAGCAGCCAAGCCAGCTCGACCAGCCCGGGAAGCCCAAGCGGGAGCAGCGAAGCCAGCAGCTCAACCAGCCCGGGTAGACCAGGAGGGAGCTGCGGCGAGAGGCCCGACTCACCCTTCCAGGCAGTTTCATTGACGCGGCAGAGAGCAACACAGACCCCGACCGAACCGGCCGGCGGCCAAGAGACAACTAACCTGCACAGGTCCAATAGGCAAGTACGGAGCCCCACTTACTTACGGGACTACGTCACGTAGGACCGAACCAAGAGGGGAGGGGTGTTCTGTATGTACATTTGCATTCTTGGAAACCTGCACTTCTGATTGGCTAAACGCACAGCAACCGGATTGGTCGAGTGTGTGGCACTGATTGGCCGTTACGAAGCAGCCGCGATTGCCCGAGCCGATCGCGGGTGATTCAAACGGCTGTCATTGGCCGCGGCGCCCGGCACCAGTTCAATATAAGCCGCCACATACTCAGCCAGCGGCCAGATTCAACTTGAAATAAAAAGAGCTTTAAACTAGTCACTGCCTTGAGTCTCTTTGTGATCGATCGACCGATACAACACTTTTCAATACAGAATTCCTTTTGAAATACCCAGTTTTCAAAAGTTCATTCTTATCGTCTGAAGGGGAGAGAGTCTGGTCATTACATAAAGCAGGGTATGCAATAGTGGTCAACCCAGAGAGGATTTTTTTTCTCCTTCCAAAATTTCATTCTCCGGGGGGGGGGGGGGGGACTGCAAAAATGTCTGAACATAGCAACAAGCCAAATGCTGGGGAGAAACTTCGACAACTACCCAGCCAGACACTGGCCTTGTGTGCCCCATCGAAGCTGCCTGCAAAAATTCCATGAAGCCCCGATGGTCTATAGGCATAGGAAATGATGGAAAAGTCAAGGGAGTAACCCTCACCAGTGGTAACTGTAAACCTGAGTGGAAAATGGAGCTGGAAGCCCTTCCCAATCAGGAAGAACAGATCAAGGAACCACTGGCAGATGACTGACTGAAACGGTACATAAATCGCCTCGTGAGGGAAGCCCTGGAGGACTTTAATGTTCAGGGTGAACCAGGTCACCAACAAAGGAGATCAAGTGAACCAGAAATCGAGAGAAGCCATCAACCCTGATCCAGCTGAGACTGATCAAAGGACCAGCAGCCATGCCGGGTATCCGACCCCTTGCCATTTCAGAGCAGGGGATTAACCCTGGCCAACCCAGGGACCTACAGCTGCAGAGAAAGATCCTGCCCTTGGGAGTAAAATTCAATGGGGACCCCCAGAAATTGGGATTCTTCCTGGCACAAGTCCTCATCTATATGCAAGAATACAGGCGGATCTTCCTGACCCAGGGGGCTTGAGTGTGAGTCATCACCTTAGCCCTAGAAGGGGCAGCTGCCAGATGGATGGTTACCCTCCACAATGTTGATGTCCCAGAGCTGAGAAACCTCAATCAATTCATCTCAGGCCTACACCACTGCTTTGAAGACTCCCTCGCTGATTGAAAAGCCCATGACCGCATTAGGGTCATAAAGCAAAGCCGTCGCCCTGTAGCTGAATACACCGAGGAATTTTGCAACCTGGCTGGTCAAGTCAACTGGCTAGAAGATATTCTAGTCTGCTGGTTCAAAGATGGACTCAACGACAACCTGTACACTGCCTGCTTGGCCCATGGGGCCCCAAACCTTCTCTATGAATGGTATCTGATGGCAGAGGAGGCGGAGATCGACGTGGCCTGTAACCAGTACCACAGCGGCAGAGTTTGGAGAAGATCCCTACCCCAGTGGAAGCAGGAATTTTTCAAACCCCAAAGCACCATGACTCCAAGACCATCTGGCTGTTTAAATGTGGAAAGGAGGGGTACCGTGCAGCAGAGTGCCATTGAAAAAACCCTTGCCAGAAAGCCAGACCACCCATCGGGGGGAAACCTGAAAAATCAAACCCCCAACGAAAAGCAACTGCTTTGAGAAGCTGAGAATCCAGAAATCCAGAGGAAAAATCTCCAATGCCCTGAGGAGACCTAAGCCAGTCTGAAAGCGATCAGGAAGACAACCCACTGGTAAGTGGCCCAAACGAACTGCTCACTCTACTTCTAAGACTGTTTATCCCCAACAGAGGGAAGGGGGAGGAAGTAGCAGCATTACTGGATTTGGGATGCACCCGCTACCTAATCAACCCCACCCTAGTAGGGAAATTGGAAATCTAAGGAGAATGCAAAACCCCTTCACTTTCTGCCAATTAGATGGGACTATAGCGGGGGGGGGGAGCCAGCCAGTTTTGCCACAGAATCATTGCAAATAGAACTGGGAAACCATAGCGAGATGCTCACGTTCATTGTAGCCCCAGGAATGGAAGGGCCACTAGTCCTAGGACTCACATGGTTACAGAAATGGAATCCAAAAATAAACTGGAAGAGAGGAACTACATTTCCAGGAATAGGAGGCATTTGCAAACATCCCAGAGGGGGGGAAGGAAAGAAAAGAGAACAGAGAACCAACTATGGCCAGCCAGCCTGCTGAACCCATTAACATCTCCAAAGAATACTAGGATTTGGCTGAAGTATTTAGTGAGGAGATTTCTGATGAACTCTCACCTCATCATACCACAGACTGTGCCATTGAAATCCTGCCGGGAGCTAAACTTCCAAAACTGAAAATGTACTGCATGTCCCTCAGAAAAGTAAAATGAACTCAGAGCATTTATCGATAAAAGTCTAAAAAGGGGTTTCATCGAACCTACCTGATTGAAAATAGCAGCCTCAGTATTATTTCACAAAAAGAAAGATGGCACCCTATATCTCTGCATTGATTTCCATAATTTAAATATCATCAACGTGGAAAATATGTACCCACTCCCCCTCATGAAGGACATGCTCGCTTTCTAAAGGAATTTAATTTCAAAGTTAGATCTACGAGAAGCATACTACTGCATCAGAATAAGGGAAGGGGATGAGTGGAAGACTGCTTTTAACACCCCACTGGGATGCTACAAAGTTTAAAGTACTCCCTTTTGGACTACAAGGAGTCCCCTGCCATATTTATGCAGCTAATTAATGAGGTTCTCCATGATTTTTTATACAAAGGGGCTCTAGTTTATCTCAATGACATTTTAATCTACACTGAAACAAAAGAGCACATAAAGTTGCTCCGAGCAGTTCTCACAAAACTCCAAAACGCCAAACTATATGCAAAACTCTCTAAATGTTAGTTCCATCAAGAAAAAATTGACTAGGACTTTCTGTTTTGAGCTTCCCCGAAGATGGACCACTGACCATGATCGTGCGCAGCTTTGGTACGTGCTTCGGCGTCGGAGAGCCCCAATCTTGGATTCGGGGCAGAAGCCGCCTCATAGGGGTGATGGAGGAAGGGGAACTGTCAGCTGGTTAGAGGGGAGTCACAAATCTCCTCCCGGGCTTGGCAGTTACTCCGTCCTGAAGACGCCTGAAGCAGTGGTCTAAAATGGCCACCCTGAAGGGGAAGATGAGACTGGAATAAGATTGCGCAGGAGAGAGAGAACAAAGTGAACAGCAGGAGGAATGGGACAATATAATTAAATGGAGGGTACCCTCAGGATTAACATTTCAAAGAATCTTTAAGAAAGGATTTACAGTGGTGAACAGAAAGGGGAACAAAAAAGGTGTGAATTACCTTTGATAGCACGGAGCTTTGAACCCGGAGAGGTAGAAGCTGGAGGAGAAAGCACCTAATTAACTTGGATACGTATATTTTGACTTTATATAGGCACTAACAAAGCTGAACTATAAAATTCTTAAAGAGAAAATGTAATATCAATTGGATCTGAACTGTTTGGAAGATTGTGATTTTTAAAAAAAGCTCTGAATAATTGGGAAGGGAAAAGGAAAGAGGAGGTGTGGATTTGTCAGAATAAAGCATGCCATCTGAGTTAACTTTAATTTGTTTTCTTATAAAAGACTCTGTTTCTTAAAAATACAAGGAAAATTGATACAATAAAACAAGAACTTTGAAACATTGAAACAAAGAAAGAAACATGAAGATTCTGCCCTTGGATTAATTGTTGATTCTGATATGGATTTGGCATTGGATTAGCTGAAGACTAAAAGTGGACTGTTGGAAACTAATTTTAAAGACATTATTTGGACTAATTAGAAAGCTGTAAAATGGCGATATCTCTTCAGGCATTAAAGATGGAACTTAGAAACACGAAAGAAACATTACAAGAATGAGGTGAAATTTTAGGTTTTGTTTTTAATTTTTTTGAAGAGGCGATTGCAGAGTATGAACAACAAAGACAGAGGAGAGAAGAGGAGGAGGAGCAAGGAGCCATCTTTACCATCAAGAACTCTGGAAAGAAAGAGGAAAAGAGATGGGAATAAATATCGGAAATTTGGGAAATTGAATAAAGAGGGAAATATCCAGAAAATTAAAAGAGGGAAAAAGAATTAGCAGAAATTCAAAGGGTGAGAGGGGGTTAAAAACTGGAGTGAAAGAATAAAGGAGAAAATATTAGGGGAAGGAAGGGAAAAGAAACAGGATTTGGGAATCAAGAAATATAGGAATTCTAAAAAAATGGGGAATTTTTTTTAATTAGACACAGAGATAATGGCTGAATGATATTTGGGGAGGGGATTCTGCAAGGTGCTGGGGAGTAATATAAATAAACTTGTAGTTGTGAAATGGGGACATATAGATTGATAAGATGGAAAGTAGAATTGTTATTTTTTGTTAATGCTCTTTTCCTTTATATATAGAGATAATGGTAACAAATAATAGAATATGTTAAATATATTGAGATAAATGGAATGATTTAGGAGAAGAGCTGAAATGGAATTTACATCAGGGTTTAGGACTAAATGAGTAGATTAATATGTCTCTTTGTTCTTTTTGAAAATATAGATAAATTCTATGAAATCAAAAAGGGAATCTGATTTGTATATGTAATGTAATCTTAATGGGGGATATTATTTTTAATGATTTAGGTAATAAAATGTTAAACACTTAATGGGTTTTAAAAGGGGAGATAATTAATGAATATGTAACTTGGAGGTGGTGCACTTAAATTGATATTTTAGGGGGTTCATATACTTAATGTTATAGGACAAGCAGGAGAAACAACCAGATCTTTGGCAAAGACTGCTAGAATGTGTTGCAATTAGGAAAAAGGTAAGAGGCAGAGGATGAGAAAGCAACAGAACAAAACTAGCCGAGATTAAGTATCCCTCTGTTAATGCGACTAACCTGGAGTCTGGAAACAAACTGGAAATTGAAATAAAACCTGAATGGGGAAAAGAAGGAAGAGACAGCACTCTGCAGCAGAGTTTATTCAAGCCTTTGAAGCAGCAGAAAATGGAAGATTATATTGCAAACAGACAGTCTGTTCCAGTGAGTAACTCATTCACAGGCACCTTGTCAGACAAACTTAATTTATATGATTCATTGGAATGGGACTTACAAACTGAACTGGAAGATAAGCACTGTGTAGAGCTGTCCTCCTCCCTCTCCGAGGGTGGCTCCTGTTCTTGGAGCCCAGCAGCAGCCTTCTTTGCTCAGGGGGGAGATGTAACAAATTTAAAGAAGGAAAATGTGACAGACTTCCTCTCTAGACAATGTTTGCTTACAGCTCAAACTATAAACTCAATATATGATCTTTTGTCAATTGTCATAAATAAGGTCGATTGCCTGAAAGAATCTTTTGCAACGTTTGTTAGGAGCCACTCAAATACTGTAGAAGGACTTTGGAGGATAACCATGGATATGGGACGGCTAACTCAGAAAATGAAACTTGTGAAGGACCTAGTTTTCCTTCCCAAAATTTGAACACATATAGAGAAAACACACAATCAGGTAAAGGCCTAAGAGATGGCCAACAGAACTACAGTCTGCAAACTAACCAGGTTACCTTGCAAATTTATGACGAGAATAAATAGAGGGCATTGGAGTTAAAGCTATTAGGCTGTCCCTGAGCCAGCTGCTCTGTTGTGAGTTCACTCTGATATAGATCTACTACATGCAGAGTGGCTGCCAGCAAGAATGCAATGTATGAGAATTCTACTGTTCAAGCAACCCATAATACCCTCCATGCTTTTCAGAATGAAGCCCTTTCTGAGCACCTTCTCAATATTTCCAATAAGGGTTTTTTGCTCAGAAAAAGTGTACTCACTCCTGAAACAGCATCACCAAGTGGGAACTGTTGCTTTAAATATAGGTTGCAACAGCTCTCACATTGTTAAATCTGAGGCTGCTGCAATTGAACTGACCTGAGAAGACAAAGAAGCAATATACAAACTTAAACACAGCTGTAGGAACTGCTGAGGATATGCCAGAGGAAATGTTAATTGGCTTATTCAGTGCATTGTCAGAACCTGAGCAAGTTAAACATCATTCAAAGATTGGATAACCTAAAAGAGGCATTGACAACAACTCAATCTACAGAAAAGCCTTTATTTAATTTGGCTCCACTAACCACACAATCTTGTGACAATGTATTTAATTAACAAACTGCCTCTACCTTAACAGCAAAAGAAGGTACTGTCACACAGGCTGACTGTGGGGTAACTGCAGTGATTGACCCAACCTCTGAGAAACAACTGAAAGACAAAGGGCTTCATCACACAGTGCCCCCTAAGCTGTCAAACACTAAGGAGATAATCCATCTTCCATCTTCAATTGATTTAGAAGCTCCCATAACAGCTTTCCACAAGATGAATTCTCAGCTATGCCACTCCAAAAATGAACAGAAATCTACATTTATAGATTTAAACCAGAGTACCTGCCTATTGTGAAAAAAATCATTCTTGGAGCAAGAGCAAAGGCATACTGGCAACCGAGATATAGAGGAGCAACAACAAGTTCTGCAAACCATGAGGAGAAATATCAAACCTCACAACAATTGTGTTTATATGGGAAGCTTAGATGATATTCATCTGGCTCCAATGTCAAGTTGACATCTGACATCTTTACCATCCAGCCAATTAACCAAGCCAGATCATCTTGCTTCTGAGAATCCCATACAATTGGTGACCTGGAACATAGCAGGCTGGAAAGGGATACTTGATCATGGACTAATGAGCTTGGCGAACCAAAGTGGACAAACCAGTTCAACTGCCAAGCTTTCAGGGAAGGGCCTCTCCAGCCCAAAAAACAAAGAACAAAGGGAGACCCTCTGGTGGACTATGCATTCTTATAAAGCAAGAGTTGCAATGGCAGGGAGAGAAATTATATAACGAAGATAAGTATCCGTACTTTCTAGCTGTCAAATTTGAATATGACCAGTTTGAGTTAATATTGGTAAATGTGTATATTCCCCCAAGCACATCCCAGCACTATAATTCCGAATATTGGATGTGCTTGGAAGTTATCCTAGAAGATATAGCAATACTGTATCTTCAATCCATAGTGGTTTTATTAGGAGATCTGAACGCTAGACTGGGAGACCCTCTTTGTATGAGCTTGCCCAGAAGAAGGGAATCCCAGGGGAGTTCTTTGAAAACCATCCTCAGTGGCTCTTGAGAGATTGTAAAAGTAATGCTGCTGGTTTGCTCCTAGTCTCCTTAATTTTTAAGGGTAAATCTCCAAATTTGGGGAGGTAAGGATAAGAATTATCCCTTATACACACCACTCAACTAATTCAAGTAGTGTACTGGATCTCTTTTGTGTGTCTAGAGATAAGGCTGACCTATTCTTGGAGGTCATAGTACACCTTAGTGACAATAGCGACCATCAGCCTATAAGTGTGACATTGTGAGGCCGCTCAGATTTAAGACCATATAACATGGCTGACAGATGGCTTACTAAAAGGGTAGAAGTGACTCAAAATAAAAGGTTAATTTGGGCTAAGGTTGATACTAGGGCAATATTAGAATGCCTTAAAACAGAGAATGCTATTAAGTGGGCTAGAACAATCCAGTCATTTACTACTGACTGGATGTCAGCCTACAATGCATTCTCCAATCTTTGTAACATACTGAAGAAACATCTAACCTGCTATAAACAGAGCCCAAATGGGTAGACCTCGCTGGTTTGATTCGGATTGCCAGCGACTGAAAAAGAAATTGAAGGCAGCCATGAGGCTTGCCCAGAGGAATCCTACTGCCTATATACAAGCCAAGATGTTGCACACAAGAAGGGAATATAAAAAAACTATAACATTAAAGAAAAAAAGTTTTGCCATTTCAGTCTGGTCAGAACTTGAATTGGCTGCCAGAAGTCATAACTCAGTATTATTTTGGCATTCTGTAGCAGGTATCTTGAAGGAACGGAGATTTGTGTTTGACATACCAATCTCTGCTGAGGATTGGGAGAATTATTATTAGTGATTGCTTGCCTCCACCAAACCGGTAAAGAAATTATTTTTAAACAGTGATTTAATAAACCCTAGAACTTCCCCCGCTTGGCCACCAGTCTCAGAAAAGGGGATATAGTCCATCATTAAAAGTTTACAAGAGCAATAAAGCCCCAGGAGTGGATTTTCTACCAGCAGAACTATTTAAGAAATTTCCCAACTGGTGGGGCCCTGTATTAGCAGGCCTTGCTACACACATAAATAACACCTGCCATATATCAGATGGGTGGAAGATGGCAATAGTGTCCCCATATATAAAAAAGGGAGTAAAAAGGATCCTAGTAATTATAGGCCCATCAGCCTGATTGACATTGTAGCAAAAATATATGCTAGGTACCTTTTGAACAGAATTGAAATCTGGGTAGAGGAAAACAACATCCTCACAGAAAAACAATCAGGTTTTAGACAAGGCAGATCTACTATTGATAACTGCTTTGTCTTGAATCATCTAATTGCCAAATATGCCTATAAGAGAAGACCCTTGTTTGCTGCTTTCATAGATCTTACAGCAGCATTTGATATGGTAAATAGAGACGTACTATGGAGTAAACTGACATCTCTTTTTTTAAAAATTTTTTTATTGTTTTTTAACATACAAACAAACAGACAAAACATAAAAACATCAGCTTTCCCATATTTATATACAAACAGTGAGTCGGTTGGTTCATCAGTTTTGTGCATTCACTTCATAGTCACAATTGCAATTACCTTATATAATAACTCTTATTGTCAATACGAACTTATAAATCATCATATCATTATTAAAGAAAAAGAAGTTTGACTATACTTTTATTCGATCATGCCTTTGTGAGATAACTATATTTTAAGTAATTTATTCTAAAACAAATCATATAATCGTGCCAGTTCTATTCTAAATAAGAGAAAAAAAGAAAAAGAAAACGATTATATAAATATAATATCCAATACCAAAAAAAGAGAAAAGAAAAATGAAATCAATATTATTCCTTATTGTCTAACATTTCAAATATTCTATTTTTGTATTTCATCATTCAGCCATTGATAGAAAAGATCCCAAATTATATAAAATTGTTTATCTTCTTGCTCTCTGATTTCAAAAGTCAATCTACTCATCTCAGCACATTCCAATATTTTCTTTATAACTTCTTCCTGCAATGGAATTTTCTCATTTTTCCAATTTTTTGCAAATACAATCCTAGCCGCAGTCAATACATTTACAATCAAATATTTCAACTCTTTGCTATAAACATCTGGTAAGATTCCCAATAAGAAAAGCTCCGGTTTCAAGTCTATGTGCTTCTTTGTCATTTTTTCCAACCACATGTGGATTTTAGTCCAATATTTTCTAGCATCCTCACAAGTCCACCACATATGGTAGTATGAACCAGGTTTCTGATGACATTTCCAGCATTTTTCGGATTTGTTCTTGAACATTCTTGCTATCCTTGTTGGGGGAAAATGCCACCTGTAAAACATCTTATACAAATTTTCTTTATAGGCTGTAGACATTGTCATTTTATAATTTTGCAACCATAATTTCTTAGAGAACTAAGTCAATCCCATATCCAAAATTCCTCCCCCAGGCAATCATAGTTTCTTTAACTTGTTCTTCCTCCAGCTTAATTTCCAATAAGTAACCATATAATTTTTTAATCACCTTTTCATCAGTACCCATCAAAATCTTATCTAAATCAGTTTGTTTATCATAAAATCCCTCTGTTTTGGAATCCTCATGATACTTTGAATGTATTTGCAAATATGAAAACCAATTCATCTGTATACCTTGTTCCTCTAATTTTTGTATCGATTTAAGTTCACCCTTTTCATCTAGTAATTCCCCATAGCTAACTGTTTGTTCCTTTTTATAAATTATAGGGTAAGAAAACGCTTCTATCGTCGATAACCAAACTGGAATTTTCAAGTAACATTGTTTTTTTGTCTTCTCCCAATTTAACCACAGAGACTCCCGTATATAATGTCTTCTAAAATACCCCTGTGTTTTGGTTCCCTTATACCATGAAAAAGCATGCCAACCCAACAACAAATCATGACCTTCTAATGTCAACAATCTAGTTTTCCTTAATGTTATCCATTCTTTAACCCACATCAAATTTGCAGCTTGGTAGTACAACTCCCAATTAGGCAGGCCAAACCCTCCTCTAGATCTGGCATCCTGTAAAAGCTTTAACTTTATCCTTGCTTTCTTGCCTTGCCATATATACTTCAAAACAATTTTGTTTAAATCCTCAAAATAGTCTTTTCCAAGCCTAATTGGTATTGTTTGGAACAAAAATAAAATTCTGGGTAGAATATTCATCTTAATTGTTGAAATCCTTCCTATTAATGACAATTGTAGGTTTTCCCATTTCTTCAGATCTTGGGCTATCTGTTGTTTAAGTTTAATATAATTGTTCTCCTTTAATGTACTACATCTTGGCGTCAAATATATCCCCAAATACTTAACCTTATTTGTGACTTGGATTTTTAACAATTCTGCCAGTTCTTCTCTTTGTCTTAGCAACATATTCTTTGACAAAATCTTTGTTTTATCTTTGTTTATTTTCAGACCGGCCACCTCCCCATATGCCTCTATCTTTTCCAACAGCTTCAAGGCTGTTTCTATAGGATCTTCCAAGATGAAGACTAGGTCATCTGCAAAAGCTTGTAGTTTAAATTCTTCCTTCTTAATTTTCATTCCTTTTATAGTTTTATCTTCTCTGATATTTCTGTTCAACACTTCCAAAGTCAATACAAATAGCAAGGGAGAAAGAGGACAACCTTGTCTTGTGCCTTTTCTTATATTAATAGGATCTGTAAATTCTCCCTCCATCATTACCTTAGCTGTTTGTTCATTGTAAATTGCTTCTATTGCCTGAATAAATCTTCTAGCAAAGCCCATCTGTTCCATTAAAAGTAACATAAATCTCCAATTCACGTTATCAAATGCCTTTTGAGCATCTAAAAATATCAAAGCCATTTGCTTTTCAGGATGCGCCTCATAGTATTCCAAGGCTAATATTGAAGCAAAGATTTTATAATCTGCATTTAATAAAGAAATCGGTCTATAATTCTTGATTTGAAGTAGGTCCGCCTCCTCTTTTGGAATAAGTGTAATATAGGCCTCTGACCATGTTTTAGGTATCATCTTTTTTAACATAACTTCATTCATAACTTCTAACAATGGAATACACAGTGATTCTTGAAAGGTTTTATAAAATTCTACAGGAAACCCGTCTGGACCTGGTGCCTTTCCATTATTTTGTTTCTTAAGTGCTTGGCTTAACTCCATCATTGTTATATTGCTTTCTAGCATTTCTTCAATCTCTTTAGGTATCTTAGGTAGATTTGCATTCTGCAGGTACTGTTTAATTTTCTCCTCATCAATATCTTCTTTCTTATATAAATGTTTGTAAAAATCATGAATAATTTCTATTTTCTCTTTGCTGCCATGACAAGTTTTACCTTGGTCATCTATTAACTGCAATATTTTCCTCGACTCTTTCTCCTTTCTCAACTTATATGCTAGCCATCTACCTGGCTTATTTGCATCTTCAAAATAATTCTGTTTGGCATTCCTAATTTTCTGTGCCAGTTCTTCTTTCTCTATTAAGTCCATTTTATGTTTAGTTATATCCAGTTTCAGTTTAACGTCTTTTTTCTGTGGCATTTTCTGCAGTTCTTTTTCAAGTCTTTTATATTCATCCTCCAAGGCTTTAAAGGCTTGCCTTTTCCTAATATTCTTTTTTCTTGTATAGTCTATTATCAAGCCTCTGGCATAAGCCTTCATTGTATCCCAAACATTCTGTATTGAAGTGTCTTCTTTTCTATTCTTTAAAAAAAAAAGCCAATTCTTTCTCCATCCATTGTATAAATTCTTTCTCCTTTAAGATAGTATTATTTAATGTCCATCTCGATCTTTTTTTTTGTCCCTTCCATTTGATTGTCAATGGGTTATGATCAGCCCAAGTACTTGTTTCAATATTTACTTCTTGAACGCTAGATATTAAGTCTGTTGAGATCCAAATCATGTCAAGTCTGGACCATGATAAATGCCTATTTGAATAGAACGTATATTGCTTAAGTTTAACATTTCTTTCTCTCCATATATCTTTTAGGGTTAATTCATCTATCATTTTAAAAAAGGATTTAGGAAGAGTTTTTCTATTATACTTTGCTGCTGTTGCAATATGATCAAGTTTATTGTCCACGATTCCGTTGAAGTCTCCCATCATAATTATATTAACATAGTCCAGTCCAGCCATCTTTGTATGTAATTTTTTATAAAATTCTTCCTGTTTATCATTCGGGGCGTAAATTGCAGTCAAAAGTATCTTTCTATTATTGTCCATTATTTCCACCATTAATATTCTCCCATCTTCATCTGTATAAATCAGTTTTGCTGGGATAGCCTCTTTAATATATAAAACCACCCCTCTTTTCTTACATTGAGTCAGAGAAGTAAACAATTTCCCTAATTTTGGTTGTACTAGCAATTGTTCATGTTGCTTTTTAATATGTACTTCTTGTAGACAAATTATATCAAACTTTAGTTTCCTTAATTTATGGAAAATCTTCCTTCTCTTAGCAGCTGAATTCAATCCATTTATATTGATTGTAATCAGTTTTTTCTCTTCCATGGTTATATTTTATATTTAGATTTGACCACTCTCATGGGTCTTGATTCACGCTGATCTTTAATATCCACCTGTCCACCTACTGCACCTTCTTCTTTTCCAATCTCCATTTGTTCCTCTTGAGGTTCAATTAATGAAACCTCCTTTTCTGCCTCTCCTTCTCTCCCTCCAAAAAATTCTGTGTGGAACAGTTCTGCTTTCTCAATTGAATCAATTCTATGTCTCTGTTCCTGCCACGTGAACATCAGTCCTTCTGGGATCAGCCATCTGTAGGTCACCTCCTTTTTCAATAACATTTTGGTCAGGAATCGATATTCTCTTCTCATCTCTCTCACTCTTCTAGGTATTTGTTTTAAGACCAAAATTTCTTTACCTTTATATTTCAATATCTTCTCTCTTGCCACTTGCAAGATTTGTGTCTTCATGGATTTTTTAGTAAATCTAATATGAACTTCTCTGGGCAGATTATTTCTCATCGCATATCTTGTAAAAACTCGATATATCTCATCTATTCCATCCATCATCTTCTCTTCTGTTATTTCCAAAGCATCCGCCAAGATTCCTATCATTATCGCAGCCAAATCTTGTCCTTTTTCTTCTTCTATATTTTGAAATCTGAGATAGAATTCTGACCTATCCAACTCCCACTTCAGCATCCCACTTTTTTCTTGTTCAATCACTGTTAGTCTATTATCAATATTTCCAATCTTCTCCTCTCTTCGTTTGCCCCCTTCTTCGACTTTTTGAAGTCTCTCCTCATACTTTGCCATCATCTGTTGAATACTTTCCACTTTTTCCTCCGTCCTCCCTGTTCTTTGTTCAATGGTATCTGTTTTTATCTTAAGATCTTGAATTCCTTGCATAATCATCTGTAAGGTTACTCTTTCTTGTTCTTTTTCTTTATCTTGCTTTAACATTGTCTGAATTGAACGCTGTCCAGATGGTGGGGAGGCAGAAGTAGACACAGAGGCACCCGAAGATATAAGTTTCTTACTCATTTTAAATGGTTCCAGCTCTTCAAGTTCTTTCAAGTTTTAATCCAAAAAGAGTAGCCAATTATAATCCAAAATGAAAAAGCCAATAATAAAAAAAACCCAATAATAAGGGATAAAGAAGAAAAAAGAAAAAAGGAAAAGGAAAAAGAAAGGGCAAAAAAAAAAAGAAAAAATTCTTCAAGTTCTTCCTGACCTTAATCCAATTAAAAAGTAATCCACAAGAGAAAATAAAAATAAGAATAAAAACCCAGTAATAATAATAATAAACAAGACCAAAGCCAAAAAGAAGAAAAAGAGAAAAAAGAAACAAAAAGAATAAGTTTCTTCAAATTCCACACCTTAATCGAACCAAAAAAGTCTCAATTGAGAAAAAAAAAATAGTCCATTGATATACATTAAAAAGAAAAGCAAAAATCCCAATGGAAAGAAAAATAAATAAATAAATAAAAATAAAATAAAAATAAAAAGTTCAGAGGCTTCCCCTTGCAAATAAATCAAACTTAAAAATAAAAACCTTACTAGAATAGAAATATAGATTGATGCTGGTGGAGGGGGTGGCGGAACTAAAAAAAGGGATTAGAAAAAGAAAGTAAGCAACAATACACTGCATTCTGTTTAATTGTCCAAGGCTCTAATTATGACTCCCTTCTCTTTCCCACAAGCTTCAAAGCTAAGCCATAAATGTTTAATTATAGACAAGAATCCAGAAAGACACCTGTAATAATATTCTACAAGGCACTTTCCTCTATCTTATCAGAAGATGTCCTTGAGAAGGAGTCTTTCACCTCTTTCCAGTTCAAGTAAAATATTTCCAAGCCTCTAGTTGGCAGTGTTACAAAGTTTCTTAGTTCTCACTTTCCCCCCTCCTCTCAGAACAGCATAATTAAAATAAAAAAAAGCCCGCAAGGAATACACAAACATAAAAAGGCAAAAAAGAATAAAAAATAGACAAAGGGAGCCTCTAGCCTTAAAGAAAAAATAATATGAAAAATCCAAAGGGAGAATAAAATGTATAAATATAAAAAGGAACAGTCCAGTTATCCAGTAAGTAACAATGAAGTCCGGAAGCAAAGAAAAAAAAAAGCAAATAAAGCCTCTCTTTGACGTCTCCCTTGGAAAAAACGCCGCTTAGTCAGTTTTGTCAAAAAAAAAAAAAAAATCACACAGATTTCTTCTAATAATCAGAGTGAACTTTCAAAACTCAAAAAATTAAATAAAAAAAAAGTTTCTCACCCAACCGACAGACTCTCTTTCAGACCCGTTCTTTCTGGAGCCGCCCCGACTTCAGCAGCATGGGGGCTGCCTCTCCGCTGCCAGCAAAAAGAGCTTCTCCCGGGTCTTCCAGGGATTTTGCGATATCCCCGGAGTCCACAGGATACGCTCTTCACAGTAGCTGTCCCTATGGGACAGCATAGGTCCGTTTGGACCGGCCGGTAACGAAGATATCGGCTGCAATCGAGGAGCTCGATTGCAAACCGTATCATCACGGCGCAAGCTCCTCCCTTCTCCAACTGACATCTCTTAAAATAGAACCCAGACTCCTGGCTTTGATTAAAGCCCTTTACACAAGTACCTGTGTACTTGTGCGGTATGGGTGCGGTATGGGGTTAATGGGGCCCTGACTAATAGGATTTGCACAAATAAAGGGATAAGGCAAGGGTGTATCCTGGCCCCATTATTAATTAATTTATACATCAATGACTTGCAAGAGTTAATGAAGGATACCATGGTACACATGCCGATGATCCTAAATACTTACTATCACAGCTTGCTTTATGCTGATGACATGATTTTATTATCATACACACAAGTAGGACTACATGGGCTATTAAGAAGATTTAGCTCTTACTGCCAGGATAACTCTCTAATCATTAGTAAATCTAAATCAAAAATAATGGTGGTCCGAAGAAACCATCAGAGACATAGATGGCAATTGGATGGTGAACCAATTGAACAGGTTAATTCCTTTGTATATTTGGGCGTAACTTTTTCCAAGACTGGATCTTGGGCATGTCATCATCAACGGAGTACATTTAGAGCAAAAGCCGTTTGAATTTATTGCTCATACTAAAAGACCATAGTTATCCAGGGTCCCTAGTTCCATTAATCAAGGTTTATAAGGCTAAGGTTACCACAATGCTCTTGTATGGAGCAGAAATTTGGGGTGTTTACTCAACCACAGTCCTAAAACAAACACAGTCCCAGCATTTGAGATGTATTTTAGGTGTAGATCTAAGAACATCTGCTGCAGCAGTTAGAGCTGAATTGGGAATTTATACAATTCAGGCATTATCTAAAATTAGAGCTTATAATTACTGGTGCAAAGTTAATGGAATGGAGACTGATAGACTACCCAAATTATGCCTACTAGAGCAAATAAAACTACAATCACAAATCTCCTGGATCATTAAACTAACAAATTTTGTAAGAAGCTGTGGTCTTCCTATCTCTTGTGTAACAGGAGAACAATCTAAAAAAAGAGTTGCCCAAAGAATTAAGGATATAGATGCACAAATTGATATAGCTATCCTTAGTAAGGTAGGTAACTTAAACTGGTTGAGTAAATACAAATGTACTTTCCAAGTAGATAGCTACTTGAAGTCACAATTCCCAAAACACCTTAGAGCAAGATTTGAACAACTTGACACAATGGTTAGACACGGGAGATTTCATGCAATACCGTACAATGACCGTCTCTGCATTTGCGGAGCGGCAGAGGTAGAGGACCTGGCTCACATCCTATTTGACTGTTGCCTGTATAAGAGGATGAGAGACAGGTATCTTGGTCTATATATCAGACAAACGATCCATTAGGATACCCATATCAAAATAACTTAACTTATGTCTGGTCAGAACTTGAAAATAACATTTAAAGTAGCACAGTATTTAAACAAAATGATTCGGTTGAGATCTGCATATGTCAGATTGATTGGGGTAGATTGCAAGGGCAACTCTGAAATATGATGTTATTATATTTTATCTAAAATTATTGCATATTATTACAATTTTATTTTGGATTGTATTTTATTACTATTTCATCTCAAATCGTATTTTGTCTAGATTTCATTTTAAATTGTATTTTATCAAGTTCCATTTAAATATTTTATCAAATTTCATTTTGAATTGCTTTTATTAAATTTTAGTAACAAATTGTTGCTGGAATTTTGCACTTTGATATGGCCCAAGGGCTAATCAATAAAGACTTATTATTGTGATATTTTAGGGGGCAAACCAATTTATAGAAGGAGTGTTATTAATCAGAATGTAAGAGGACTATACAAATGTGACAGTTAAAAGTATTAAAGTATAACAATTATGAAGTTAATATATGTGAATTAAAAAATGAGATATGCATTGGGAATAATACAATAAAAGAAAATGTATAAAAGCATCGTTAAGATAAAAAATTGAATACAAAAATTGAATATGTAACTATGGTCATATTTGTATATATATGTGAAACCTGTAATCATGCTGTTCTCTAAAATGAGATGTTAAAAGGTTGAAAAATGAATAAAACTTGTTCAAAAAAAAGAAAAGAAAAAATTGACTATGTGGGATACAGAATATCCCACGAGGGAATAGAGATGGACCCACAAAAAATAAAAGCTATCATTGATTGGGAGGTGCCCCATACTTACAAACAACTGCAAAGCTTCTTGGGTTTTGCAAACTTTTACCGTCAGTTCATTCCGGCTTTTGCAATTATCGCCCTCGCCATCACGAGCTTGCTAAAACCAGGGTGGGGGGAACTGAAGCCAAGGCAACCCCTTACCTGGACAATGGAATGCCAAGTGGCATTCGAAAAACTTAAAACAACTATTCTCAGCAGAACCAATCCTGAAACACCCAGACCCAAAGCAACCATTTGTCATCCAAGTGGACGCTAGCAATGTAGCAGAAGGAGCAGTTCTACTCCAAAAGAATGAACATGGACAGTTGCAACCACGTGCTTATACTTCCAGGTAACTGCCAGAAACCAAGCAAAGATGGGCCATATGGGAGAAAGAGGCATATGCTGTGCGATGGGCCCTCCTCACATGGAGACATTTCCTAGAAGGGAACAAAATCCCCTTCGAAGTCTGGACTGATCATAAAAATCTAGAAGCCCTGAAAAGTTCACGGAAACTCCCCCCCAAAAGTATGTTGGGCACAATATTTTAAACATTTTACCTTCACTCTCAAATATCTCCCAGGGGGAGAAATTTCTTGGCAGATTCCCTGTCCAAGAAACACCAATACAACAGCAAAAAGACTGAAATTGTAAAACCCATAATCCAACCAACCCAACTTGCAGCCAAAGTAATCACCTGAGCACAAGGGAAGAAAGAACCACTTACTGACAATGCAACGACTTCCAAATTTAAGGAGGCACTACTTAAGCATGACTGGCTCCAGGCTAACAAAAACATTTTCTTACTTAAAGACTGTCTAGCCTGGGTAGAAAACAAACTTTACATCCCTGCCAGCCAGAGACTGGACCTCATGAAACAATGCCACGACTCAAAAACAGCTGGACAGTTTGGATTTGTAAAAACCCTGCATCTGATCAAAAGAATTCTGGTGGCCATCTCTTAAAAAAGACATTGAAAGCTATGTTGTTAGTTGCCCTATCTGTGCTGCTGCAAAAAGAAGACAAGGAAAGTCCCCTGGACTTTTAGAAACAGTAGCAGAACCTTCAGCACCCTGAAGAGAGATCTCTATGGACTTTATAGTGGAGCTCCCTGAAAATTCAGGAAACAAAGTTATTTGGGTTGTAACAGACCTTTTTTCAAAGAGGTTCATTTTGTATCCTGCCAAAAGTTCCTAACAGCCAAGGTATTAGCAAATATGTTTTTAATACACATTTATTGCCTCCATGGAGCTTCTCAAGGATTATCTCAGACGGGTGTATGATTCACGTCCACATTTTGGTTGGCGTTTTTAAACCTATTAGGCCCAGGGGTTGTCCTCTTCAAATCGTCCCCAGACTAATGGCTTGACAGAGAGAGCTAATGGCATATTAGAATAATATTTCAGGTGCTTTATTAATTACCAACAGGACAATTGGACTGACCTTCTACCTTTTACAGAGGTAGCGTACAATAATTCGGTTCACAGTAGCACTGGTTTCACTCCATTCCAGGTAGCCACAGAATTCAACCTCATGCAAGAGCTACCTACCAAGGAACCTGAAATTCTCTCCTTTGAGGAGTGGATAAACCATTTACAAATCACTTGGCCAGTGGTCAGACTAGCCTTACAAGAGGCTAGAAGCAGCTTTTAAAACTCAAGTGGACAAAAAACGTTGTGAACCTAAACGGTTTAAAGTTGGGGACCACATATATTTATCTACAAAATTCCTAAAATCATTACAACCCTCTAAGAAACTGGGACCTAAATTTATTGGGCCATCTCCAGAATCATCAACTCTGTTACTGTAGACCTTCTATTCCCCAAGACACTGAGACAGGTTCATCCAGGATTTCACTGCAGCCTACTCAAACCAGAGATCACTTCAAAACTTAGACCCCGCCCCCTCCAACTCACATTATGGTACATGGGGAACAACATTTTGAAATTAAAAATATCCTTGACACACACACTCACCATGGATCCACACAATATTTTATAGCTTGGAAACACCTTCCCTCCTCACAAAATGAGTGGACAAACAACATGTAAAAGCCCACACATTGCTATAGAAGTTCCACCTGAAATACCCTCACAAACCATCCTAAATTGTAAATGTAAGACATGTTTTATGTCTTCCAGGTGGATTTGTCAATTTTTTTGAAGAGGGCAGTATGTCAGATCCGTGTATCTGCCATTCTTCAATGGAAAAAGAGGGGGGGGGTTGATACAAGTAATCCTTTTTGATGTAACCTGAGTATCTTAATTCTTGTTTTGAATCTGTATAACCTGCACACGATTTACAACTGGGGACTGGAGCCCAGATGCTTGGAAACTTTTCACCTCTTGGAGAGAAAGCAAGAGGAGAAGGGGGGATAAAAATTCCAGCTCTGAAAGAAACTTCCAGGGAAGCTCTTCTCAACTACATTCCCAGGAAAAAAAAGGGGGGGGGTGTTTTAACATGTTGCTTCTTTGTATTGACGAAATCCACACAAGACTAAGGGGAGGAGTTCTAACTCCCTTTATCTAAGTGCATGCCTGGAGGGATATTCGACCCTGCTTTGAATATCTTCCTTTTCAATAAAAAATTCCTTTTTAAATACCCAGTTTTCAAAAGTTCATTCTTATCATCTGAAGGGGAGAGAGTCTGGTCCTTACACAGGAACTTGAACAGCTAGCCCTGTGGTGCAGCCAGAGCCATCTGGAATTAAACACACTTAAAACTGTAGAGATGATAGATTTTAGGAGCAGCTCTACTATTTTACCATCTTTTACAATATTAGGCAACTTAGCAAGAGGTCTTCAAGTTTCTGGGTTCTACCCCAGGACTTCAATTGTTGTGACTGGAAGGATCGATCCTGCTGGGAGTTTTGACTCTGACGATGGAAGGTTGGAGCCTGCTGTGAATGTGAAGTCTGAATTATCAGAGGACACAGACGTGAGCCAGGAGGATGAGAGATTGTCGCAGAGACAATCCTCCCCAGAACCTTCGACTTCATTCATGCCAGCAAATGATCAACAAAATGAGACAGAAGTTTCCAGCGAGGAAACTGACAGATCGTGGATTGACGCCAGAACTAGGAGAACCAGGAAACGTCAATCTGAAGGGAGGCGTCAGGCCAGACATTGATTGGAGAGACTGACACGCCTATCCAGGTGATTTAAAGAGGCGTGCTGACTCTCAAGCTTTGCTTGGAAGCAAAGTGTTTGATGAGTCGAAAGAATACATTTGGAGTGGCCTTTTGAATTATGGACAATTCTGATTAGCCTGACAAGTTCCGGGAAGTATGCCAAGGACTGGAAAACAGTGCTAATTAACCCTTTTGAATCCGGTTGTGTTTCTGCTTGAATATTTTGAATTCTGAAACCTTGTCTTCTCATCTATGAACATAGGTGAGACATAACAGATAGCTAACATTAGAACCAGCATTAAAAAGCTACAAGGAATGTTCTTCCTGTCAGCTCAGAAAGCTCAGGTTGCCCAAGGATCTGCTGATATAGTTCTACAGAGAAATTACTGAGTCTGTCATTGTACCTCTATAGCTGTCTGGTTTGGCAAAGCAACCACACAGGACAGGTACAAACTTCAACATATAGGACTGCAGAAAAAACAATTGCAACCACCTCGCCTAGAGGACCTGTATATTGTATGAACCAGAAAGAGGAAATATCTATAGATCCCTCACGTGCTGGACATAAAACTGTTTCAACTTCTCCCCTCTAGATGCCACTATAGGGCATTGCATGCCACAAGAATTAGATACAAAGATAGTTTTTTCCTCTATAATTTTACTTATTAAAAATCCTAATTCTTACAGCACTATCTTACGCCTTATACCCATGTAGTAAGGCTGTATTGCTATTATTTTTGTCTTTATCTTTTCATTTTTTCCTGCTACCTTCTATTGGTATCTTATGATTTATCACTTGTTTGTATCTTATGATTTATTATTGTTTCTTATGATTTATGACTTATCACTTTGTTGTTTGTATGTACACTCAGAACTTATGCACCAGAGACAAATTCCTTGTGTGTCCAATCATACTTTGCCAATAAAGTATATTCCAGTGTGGAAGATTAGGTGAAAGTATTCAGCATTATTCCTTCAAAACAGAATATTTAATTTATGAAGTAGATTTCATGTGATGTTAAAAAAAATTGTAAAAATCATAGTATCAGAAGGGAAACAAGCTGCCTTAAGAAGTGATGGAGCCTCCTTTGTGCATGTGTTAAAATTACAGCAAAAGGATGCTGTAATATTGAATTGCCACTTATTATCAAGTCATTTTCACTTAACAAGTATTTTAATATATAGTAATAATAAGCATTGCCAAGTAAGCATTGCCCGTTGATTTTGGCAAAGTAAACTGCCTTTTTTCTTCTTCAGGCAGAGTTATTGGGAATTTAGCCTTCTCTGGTGAGAAGGAGATAGATCTGGCTGTAAAGAGTGCACATGCGGCCTTCAAAATATGGAGTCAGAAATCAGGCATGGAACGGAGCAACATTCTGCTGGAGGCAGCCCGAATTATCCAGGTATGTGATATAAAAGCAATATTGTAAGATTGTGTTGGCAAGTTTATTAGTATTGGGGGTACCCTGACTTTTATGGAACCTGGATAGTATCGAGTAGATAGGATACGTTGATTCCCAGGAATCAGGATGACTCTGGTCAAAATTACTGTTTTGTCACTTTTGACAAGGAAGAAAAATATGCAAGCCTCAGATTGTACACAGATCATAGATTGATTTGAAGTGATTTAAAGAAACAGGTCAAATCCTATCTTCACATTATCTGTTAATTTCACTACTCTAGCTTTTCCTTAAGCAGCTGTACATTACAAGAAATGAAGAGTTCAGATAGAAAATCTGCTATATTGTAAAGTTCAGGAACCTACAATTTAAAGAACTATGTTCTTTAATCCATAAAGCAATTCACTAAAAGTCTCATGGTATCTTTTCCAACTAACAAGATTTCATTTAAAAACATTAGTTTCTCTCAGCTACAGCTTACTTCATCAGATACAATGGTGGTGGTCCCCATTGACTTTGTTTGGCAGAAGATCAAAAAAGAGATCACACAACCAAGGGATACTGAAACTCATAAACATGAGCCAATTGCCAAGCATTCAAATTTTGATCCTGTGGCTATTAGGATGCGATGAAACAGTCATAAGTATGAAAAATAATCATGTCATGATTTTCAGTGACATTGTAACTTTGAACAGTCACTAAATGAATGACTGTAAATCGTGGACAACCTATAGTTCTCCCCATCGGAGCCTTTCGATGGGGAGAGCTCGGAGCAGGGCCGCAGGGCTCGAGGTCCTTGCCTCTGAAGCCACTGGAAGCACAGCTGGAAGTCCTGGCTGGGTGGAATTTGATGACAGGTCACTTGTTCAAAGTTGTTGCAACTTTGAGTGGTTGCTGAATGAGTTAAATTATCACTTAGAAAATAGTCTAAGCAAGAAAATAGTAAAAGCAAGATATGAGACACATGGGAACTCCAGCTCCCATTTTGTGTTCCATAGAGCACTTGCAGATCATGATATCAAAATTCAGAAACCAACTTTTGGTAGTCTGATTATTAATTACTTTCTGCTAAATTAACAACTGAAATTAGTAATTGTAAGCTCCATTTTGGCTCTTAAAGATCTATGCACCCCCCAAAATAGATACTTATTAGTCATGGGCCCTGGTGATATCATCAAATATTCTCTACGTTGTGTAACTATCAACTAAAGTACATATTTTTAATATGTGTTCCACTAGTTCAATGTATATAGTAAAGGTTCCCCTCACACATATGTGCTAGTTGTTTCCGGCTCGATTCCGAAGACATCTCTATGGTCATGTGGCTGGTATGATACTAAAGGCGCACGGAACGCTGTTACCTTCCTGCCAAAGTGGTCCCTATTTTTCTACTTGCATTTTTACATGCTTTCTAATTTATAGGTTGGAAGAAGCTGGGACAAGTAATGGGAGCTCACTTTGGTGCTAGGGATTTGTACCACCAAACTGCCGACTTTTCTGATCAACAAGCTCAGTGTCTGAGCCACTGTGTCCCTAAAAAACAGTAGAGTTCTGCTCTAATTTAATTGGGATCCGTATTAGTATGTTCACTTACTGTATTTAATAAATTTAAAAAAAAGGTTATATTTGAATGCCCAAAAGATTTTATATGATCAAATTATTGGGTTGAAATATTTGATTGGAAGAAAAATTAAATAAATACCATAAATTATGAGATAAATTGAAACTTTACTTGAAAATGGTTTTAACTTGTTTTTAAATAATTTAATCTATCTCACCTAAGTATCATTTGTCTTTTAATTTTTTTTTCAAATCTACAATACCACATTTTGAAGAACAAAATTGAAAGAGATCATTTAGTCTACTCCCTGCTCAGTGCAGGAATTCAACTTAAAGATGCCAGATATGTGGTCCACATATCCTGAACACATTAACTTTGTCCTGGGTAATTAGTTTTAATTTCAAACTATTTTTGCTATTAGGAAGTGTTTTAAAATTTTCACTTGGAATCAGTCTTCCTTTAATTTAAAGTTATTATACCATAATTTGCAATGGCAAATCTTGGCAGTCTTCCTCTGACATCCATTCAGGAATTCGTAGGCCTCTCTCTTCCTGCCTCAGTCATGTTTTCTGAAGGCTAAATATATTCTTTTCTTCAATCTCTTTTAAGTTCGCTTAGTTTTTAGTGTTGTTCATCTTCATTGGCTCTCCCTGAACCTGTTTCAGTTTCTCTGAATTCATTTTAATATGTGGTGACCAGAACCTGACATATTATTTGAACTTATGTCTGACTAAGCAAAGCAAACTGGAACAATAATCTAATGATTTAGAAACTATACTTCAGTTTATAAAACCTAAATTTGCATTTGCTTTTTTTTTGCAGCCACATCCCATTGGTGGCTATTATTTTGTTTGCAACCAACTCCAGTCTGTTTTCTTATAAATGCAATTACAAAGCCAGATATTGCTCATTGGCATTTTGTTTCATAGTGAAGAATTATATACTTTCTTCTGTTACATTTCATTCTCTTGATGTTAGTTTATGTCTCCAATTATCAAGATAGTTTTAAATTTTATTTCTGTCTTCTAGGGTTATCCCACCCAATTTGATATAAACGGTAAAACTTGAGAATTCCCTCTACCTCTTCATCCAAATCATAAATCAAACTGTTTAAGAACAGAGGATTCATTGTGACTCTTATTATTATGTGATCCCAGTTAAATAACAATAGAATTTGATGGGCAGGCATTGATGAGTACTCTGTGGTTATAATTTCAATCCTTCAATCCTTAACTCTCATGCCAACCAGACCAGACATAAATGCCGTACTAATCAATATTTTATTTATTTTTGTTTTTGTTTTGTTTTTCTAACCTGCTCAAAGAGGGGCATTGGGTAGTGTATAATATAACTGATAAGTATAATATAACAATATAGAAAATTAAGATTGAAATTAAAAATTAAAATAGGGTTAGGGTTAGGGTTTTTTAAATTGTAGAATAATGACAATTAAACATCAAGAGGTGGGGAAATCCCTAAAATGGTCATTTAATGTTTGGATTACAGGGACTAGCCAGCCCTACAGATGCCATCAGATCAGATACCTGGCTCATATTACCATATGTGGTGGACTTGTGAGGATGCTAGAAAATATTGGACTAAAATCCACATGTGGTTGGAAAAAATGACAAAGAAACACATAGATTTGAAACCAGAGGTTTTTTTATTGGGAATCTTACCAGATACATACAGTAAAGACTTGAAATATCTGATTGTAAATGTATTAACAGCAGCTAAGATTATATTTGCTAAAAATTGGAAAAATGAGAAAATACCATCGCAGGAAGAAATTATTAAGAAAATATTGGAATGTGCTGAGATGAGTAGATTGACATTTGAAATCAGAGAGCAAGAGGATAACCAATTCTATAAAATTTGGGACCTTTTCTATCAATGGTTGGATGATAAAATACAATAATAGAATACTTAGAATGTTAGATAACAAGGTGTTATGTCTCACCTGTATCCACAGGTGAGCATACAAAGTTCCAGAGTTCAAAATATTCAAACAAGAACAAAACCAGACTTTAAAGAGTTAACAGTACTGTTTTCAGTCCTTGGCAGTCTTCCTGGAATCTGACTGGCAACTCAGAATTGTTCATAAATCGCAACGGCCGCTTCAAACGTATCCTTTCAAATCCACAAAGCACTACTCACGTTTCACTTTGCTCCAAGCAAAGATTGAGAGTCAGCACACCTCCTTAAATCCCCAGTATGGGCGTGTCAGTCTCTCTAATCAATGTCTGGCTTGACGCCTCCCTTCAGATTGTGATTGACGTTTCAATCTTCTTCTAGTTCTAGCATCAAGCCAACATCTGTCAGTTTCCTCCTCACTAGAAGCCTCTGGCTCATTTTGTGGATCAGCTGCTATCATGTACGAAGTCGAAGGTTCTGGAGTGGATTGTCTCTCCGACAATCTCTCATCCTCCTGACTCACATCTGTGTCCTCTGATAATTCAGACTCCACATTCACAGCAGGCTCAAACCTTCCATCTTCAGAGGCATCAGAGTCAAAACTCCCAGCAGGGCCAATCCTTCCAGTCACAACACTATCCCTCACCGCAGGGCCCTTCCCCCGAGTCTGATGATCAGGATGGGGTTTTGAAGGGAATTGTGCATGATATATTCGAATAAGGTCTGGGGCATGCACCTTGGACACATCCTGCCAAGAACGAATCTCCGTTTCATTTTCCAGTCTCCCCATGAAGTACTGGAATCGCCCCTTCAACCATCGTGAATCATAAATTCCGACCACTGTGGTATCCGTAATAGGTTCAGTGCTGGGCCTGGATGGAGAACCCGTATCTTCTGGAGAACAGAGAGTACACGATGGGGTGTCAGGTACTAACAGAGAGAGGTGAAAAACAGGGTGAATGCGCATGGAGTGTGGTAGGGTGAGCCAATAAGCCACAGGATTAATAACCGCCTCGATAGGGAAGGGACCAATAAAGCGATGATCCAACTTCCTAATCGGACGATCGACCCAAAGATGTTTCGTTGACAACCACACCTTGTCACCCACAGCCAACCGAGGCGTCGCTCGACGTGAACGATCTGCGAAACACTTATAGTCTGCTTTTGCTCGTTCCAATTGTCTGGAAATTAATTGATGCACGGCATATAACTCCGACAAAAAGTCTCCTGCCTCTGGAACTGGAGAATCTGCAATCGACGGGGGAAAAACCTCGGATGGTAACCCACATTTGCGTAAAAAGGCATCATGTGGGTGGAGGTGTGCCGAGAATTATTAAAGGCAAACTCTGCCAATGGAAGATAGGTCACCCAGTCGTTTTGCCGTTGATTTACAAAACATCTGAGGTATTGGGCAAGGATGCCAATTACTTTCTCAGACCCGCCATCGGTTTCTGGATGGTGTGCCGACGCTAAACATACTTGTACGCGTAGTACGTTCATTAGGCTTTTCCAGAATTGAGCGGTGAACTGAACACCACGATCTGAAACAACTCTGTCCGGTAAGCCATGTAAACGGAACACATGTACGAAAAGCCGGGCAGTAACACGAGCCGATGGTAATCTTCTACACGGGATGAAATGGGCCATCTTAGTGAGCATGTCAACCACCACGAGTGGTTGATAACCCAACGACGAGGGCAAGTGCATTAAAAAGTCCATGGATATCGCCCCCCAGGGTCGGGTCGGAGTTGGTAGTGGTTGCAGAAGTCCAGGAGGCGCACATGACACAGCCTTCGCTTGTCAACATGTAATACAAGACGCAACGTAGGAAAAAACGTCATGTCGAACTTGAGGCCACCAAAACGTCTGGGTGATCAAGTGCAGAGTTTTGTAAAAACCAAAATGACCAGCAGCGGGGTTGTCATGACATTGCATCATGATGAGGGCTCGAAGCGTCCTGGTGGGTACATACAATAAACCCCGATGTCTTAGCAAGCCTTCCTCCAAAGTCCATGGGGAGTCAGGTCCAACTACCCTCATTCTTTGTTGTGACCACGCGTCCAATCGCTGCGCCTCCCGTATTCGAGCCCTCAAATCCACCGGATCCTGAATCACGGCCAAAGATTCCGGTGGCAACACCGTTCGTGGAGGAAGAGGATCCTCGGGACCAATATATTCGGGTTTTCTAGACAACGCGTCTGCTCTCCGATTCTGTCCACTGGGAACATAGGTGATGGAAAAGTTGAATCTTGTGAAAAACAATGACCACCGGATCTGGCGTTGGTTCAACTTCTTGGCAGTAGACAAATGTTCCAAGTTACGGTGATCCATCCAAACCTCCACCTTGTGCCGAGCCCCCTCTAGGTGATGTCGCCAGATCTCAAATGCAGCCTTGATAGCCAGCAACTCTTTTTCCCAGATAGTATAATTGTGCTCAGAAGTTGTGAGCTTCCTTGAATAATATGCGCATGGGAAAAGAGGTGCGCCATCCTTCAAAGCTTGCAACAACACCGCCCCAATAGCTACGTTAGAGGTATCTGTCTCGACCACAAATGGAAGATTCGGATCAGGATGCTTCAATATCGGTTCAGCCACAAAGGCTTTCTTTAGAGTCTCAAAAGCCTGTTGCTGTGGGGGCCCCCACTGGAACGGGACCTTCTTGCGAAGGAGCTGAGTGATGGGATCCATCAGCTTGGCAAAGTCTGGAATGAAGGTCCTATAGTAATTGGTGAACCCCAGGAGACGTTGAACGTCCTTTACTCGACGAGGGGGTTCCCAACTACACAAGGCCTCTACTTTCCTCGGGTCCATGGCAATGCCCTCGGGAGAGATGAAATGCACCCAAAACTCTATAGAAGTCTGGAAAAAGAGACACTTCTCCAGTTTCGCATAGAGTTTATGCTCCTGAAGACGTTGAAGTACCTGACAGACTTGACGAAGGTGGCTATCCCTGGACTGCGAGTAGATCAAAATGTCACCCAGGTACACCACCACAAACCAATCCAGCATGTCCCTAAAAATGTCACTCATTAAATGCTGGAAAACCGCGGGAGCATTGGTTAATCCAAACGGCATTACGGTGTATTCAAAATATCCGTATCGGGTGCCAAATGCCGTCTTCCACTCGTCCCCCTTGCGTATCCGCACCAGGTTGTAGGCCCCTCGAAGATCGAGCTTGGTGAAAATCGTAGCCTCCTACAACCGCTCCATCAACTCCGGAATGAGCGGCAAAGGGTAACTATTCCTCACCGTAATGGCGTTCAACCGGTGGTAGTCACAGCACAAACGAAGCTCTCCCGTCTTCTTTTTTACAAAAAGAACGGGAGCTGAAAGGGGAGACGACGATGGTCAGATAAATCCCCGAGCCAAGTTCTTATCCAGAAACTCTCAAAGAGCAGCCAATTCGGGCTCAGACATGGAATATAATCGACCCTTGGGCAGTGGAGCATCAGATAGAAGATCCACGGGACAGTCATAGGCTCGATGCAGTGGTAACAGATCCGCCTCCTTCTTGCTGAAAAAACGTCGGAGAAGTCCAATAGCTCCGAAGGTATGGAAACAGCAGGAGCGGCAATGTCCTGGCCAGCGCAGATATGTCTCAGATGATCCACGCACTGGAGACTTGGGAAGGAAATGGAGTTCTGCGCCCAAGCCACCAAAGGATCGTGCAATCGTAACCAGGATACGCTGAGAACCAAAGGGAGATGGAGGTCCGAAGTGATATAGAAACTTATTGCTTCCTCGTGATCCCCTATAACCATACGCAACGGCTGGGTGGCGAAATGAATGGGCCCAGACCGAAGCTCACGCCCATCCATGGTTTCCACCTTGATGGGTGGATCCACAGCAACCAATGGGACCTCAACATGCGTGGCAAAAGCCCGGTCCATAAAACTAGTAGTAGCCCCTGAGTCTACCAACGCCACCACTGGAATCCCCTCCTTCCGGGACTGTAAGAAAATTTGGGTGTCCAACAGTAAATGCCGAGGAGGGCCAGAGTTCACCTCAGCAACTTGGGGTGGTGGTGTGATACGTGCCCAACCTAGGGTTTCCCCGAGGTCAGGCCTACCCCGTTTCTCTGACGGGCTAGGAGTAGATTCTGGCACTGGTCTTCGTGTTCCCCTCTTTTTACAAGAATTGGCAAAATGTCCTGGTCCCCCACAATAAAGGCACAAACCTTCCTGGAACCTTCGCGAGCGTTCTTGCACCGTCAACAGAGGGCGGAGTGCACCCAACTCCATCGGCTCCTCGGTCCTGGTCGTAGTTTTATAAACTTCCAATGGCGTGGTTTGCGAACGTAAATGAGAAGGTGGTTCCACAACTGGCCGTCTGCTCATGTGCTGTTGTAAACGGGCTTCAATACGCAAGCACTGTACCACTAGCGCATCCAAGGTTAAAGCCCGCTCCGCATGCACTAACTCATCTTTGATGTTATCTGCCAAGCCCTCCTGAAAAGCATCCATGTGGGCTGACTCATTCCAAGTAGAGTCCATGCAGAGCAGATGAAACTCTGCAATATATTCTTGCAGAGGACATTTCCCCTGACAAATGTCCCACAAACGTCTAGCCACAGTTTGAGTCTTAATAGGGTTTTCAAACATGACACGCAATTGCTGCTGGAAACCCTGAAAATCATTCAACAAAGGGCTATCTTGAGTCATCAAAGGAGTAGCCCATTTGGCAGCCTGCCCAGATAAGAGGCTAATAATAAACCCCACTTTAGCCCGGTCATTAGGAAAATCTTCAGGCCGTAATGACATGAATAATTGGCAGTGTCCCATAAACGCCGGGAACATATCTGTCTGTCCCGAGAATTTATCCAGCACAGATACCGGGCTTTTCCTCAGAGGAGGAGCTGTGGGAGCAACTGGAGCCTGTAATTGTGTTACATGATTAACCAATTGAGTCACCTGTTGTTGTAAAACCTGGTTAAGCTGCAAAAGTTGATCTATTTGTTGTTGCTGCTGTTGCTGCTGCTGCTCTGCCAGTTGCTTTTGTTGTGTTTAGTTGTCCATCTTGGTTATAAGATGAAGTTTTGGCTTGGAGCAAAAATGTTATGTCTCACCTGTATCCACAGGTGAGCATACAAAGTTCCAAAGTTCAAAATATTCAAAGAACAAAACCAGACTTTAAAGAGTTAACAGTACTGTTTTCAGTCCTTGGCAGTCTTCCCGGAATCTGACTGGCAGCTCAGAATTGTTCATAAATCGCAACGGCCGCTTCAAACGTATCCTTTCGAATCCACAAAGCACTACTCACGTTTCACTTTGCTCCAAGCAAAGATTGAGAGTCAGCACACCTCCTTAAATCCCCAGTATGGGCGTGTCAGTCTCTCTAATCAATGTCTGGCTTGACGCCTCCCTTCAGATTGTGATTGACGTTTCAATCTTCTTCTAGTTCTAGCGTCAAGCCAACATCTGTCAGTTTCCTCCTCAGTAGAAGCTTCTGGCTCATTTTGTGGATCAGCTGCTATCATGTACGAAGTCAAAGGTTCTGGAGTGGATTGTCTCTCTGACAATCTCTCATCCTCCTGGCTCACATCTGTGTCCTCTGATAATTCAGACTCCACATTCACAGCAGGCTCAAACCTTCCATCTTCAGAGGCATCAGAGTCAAAACTCCCAGCAGGGTCAATCCTTCCAGTCACAACAACAAGGAATATATGAAAAAATATCTTTGTTTTTTCTTTTTCTTTTGTTATTTGACATCATATCTATAAAGCGTTTTTAGGATAGATTTGGTATGATTATATGATCCATTATAGAATAAACTACCTAAATTATAGTTATCTCATAAAGTATGAATGAATAAAATCATAGTCAAATGATTTTCTAAGAGTGATACTAGGATATATAAGTTTGGATTGATAATACGAGTTATTATGTAATGTAACTGTAATTGAGACTACGAAATGAATGCACAAAACTGATGAACCAACCGACACACTGCTTGTATATATGTATGGAAGAGAGCTGATGTTTTTATGTTCTGTTTGTTTTGTTTGTTTTTAAAAAACCAATAAAATTGTTTTCAAAATATATATATATATAACTGATAAATATAATATAACAATGTAGAAAATTAAGATTGAAATTAAAAATTAAAATAGGGTTAAAAAATTTTAAATTGTAGAATAATGACAATTAAACATCAAGAGGTGGGGAAATCCCTAAAATGGTCATTTAACGTTTGGATTACAGGGACTAGCCAGCCCTACAGATGAGTAATCCTCCCCGTGGTCACCCACCCACCCACCCAAGGCTGCAGCTTTCACCTCATCTTTCCCCAGGCAGAGAAGGTTTAATTCCTAGACCTCCAGCAGTCAAAATTCTTTGACTGACAGGGCTGTAGCATATCTTCCCTGCCTGATTGAGTGAGACAGGCCAATGAGATCCCAGTGCAGTATATTAGGGAATACTTTGTCTATTCTTTAGCAATTTATAATTATAAATTTATAGTTTAGCAAGATAAGTTATGTGAAAAATTCTAATCATATCTAGATCATAGCCTAGAAGGCAGAACAAGAAACAATGGATGGAAACTAATCAAGGAGAGAAGCAACCTGAAACTTCTTAATAGTGAGAACAATTAACCAGTAGAACAGCTTGCCTTCAGAAGTTGTAGGTGCTTCATCACTACAGATTTTTAAGAAAAGTCTGGAAATCCATTTGTCTGAAATGGTATAGGATCTCCTGCTTGAGCAGGAGGGCTGGACTAGAAGACCTCCAAGGTCTCTTCCAGTTCTATTCTTATATCCAAGATTTTTCTGGAAGAGACGCAGAAAAGGACAAACACATTTAGTGAGCACGAGTTTCTGTATTTAATTTAGAAAAAAAGCAAGAAAGGGAAGTCATTATAAAGGTTTATAGAATTATGAATGTTGTGAATAGAGTACAGAAATACGCATTTTTCTTTCTCACAATAAATGGACTTGGACTAGAAGAGCTCCCAGATCTATTTACCTTTAATAATGGAAAGTGTGGGAAAGATAAAATGATATTTTACATAAGGATTGGAATTCCTTACCAGAAGATATGGCTATGTACAAATGGTTAATATACTCCATGAGTACATGCTGTCTCCAGGATCAGAGATACCAGATTTGAAAAGTCTTTTGATTATCTGAGAAAGATTTCTTATTCCATTCTTAAATAAATTGCAGAGTTAAAATGCCAAATAAATACAAGAACTATTAATTCCTGTTCCTCTAATCAGTGTGTCCTTACTTGGATTAGATGCTAGAAATATGGTCTATTTGGAATGCACAGGATGGCATACTGCAAGGATGGGCAAATTTTGAGTCAGGAATTATAACTGTCCCCTGACCAGATTTCAAGCTGTAGGAAGCTTTCCAATGTCTGGGTGATATTAATGAAAACTTTGTTGGGTTAAGAGGTTTGTAGAGAAAAATGATCTTCAGAGGTTTTTTCTCCCTATCCCTTTTTTGCCATGTTGACTGAAAACTGTTCCATTAAATTACAGCAGACTTAAGCAGTGCTAGGGAAGTGTCTCATAAAGCCTGCAGCTGATCTACTCCTGATATGTGGTTATAGCACACTAACATATTTAATTGTATATGCATAGGCTTTTCTGTAATTTTGCCAATGCTCTGAGTACAAGCTATTTTCATGTTTCAAAATTCAGCCTCATTGAAAAAGAATTATTCACCTTGCTGGTTGATCCAGCAGATCATAGTTTCCATATGTGACAAAATGTATTATGTTTGTATTCTATTTCACTTGAAAAATGCATGCAGTTGTAAATCTCCTATTCCCCAGCTTCTTTTTAGAATTTTCTTTTGAAGCCCAATATGGTGCAAAGGTACAAAGGTGTTCAGGATTTATTCTTTTTATTTTTAATTATTTGTTTTTATTCAAACTGTACTTTTTTAGTATGCTTTATTATAAGCTGTCCAGAAAGCTTCAGTTACTAGATGTTTTAAACATTTTAATAGATGCATAAAAAATAGAAATCTTATTGCTACTGCTTAGCATGTTCTGTGCTATGTATTGGATTCCAGGAAAGAAGAGAAGAAATTGCCACCACAGAAACAATCAACAATGGGAAATCCATCTTTGAAGCTCTCATAGACGTTGATATATCTTGGCAATGCCTCCAGTATTATGCTGGTCTAGCTGGTTCCTTAGCAGGTAGCTGTTAATCCTGTCTCTTTTTTTATTAATTATTCTTTGGTCTAATGTCTCCTTAAATAAAACCAATTAATACAATTTTATAAGTACTTAATATTTAAGAATTAATATCAGGTGCTTCCAAGGAAAAAGTCTTAGAGCAAAGGTAACTTTATTTGAGAGCTCTAGTTGATGTAGACTAGCAGAATTTTTCTTGAATGTTTTAATATTAATTCCAGATTAATGGGGTATGGGAGAATATATGGGAGTATACTTTAGATTATTCATCTTAATTTGCATAGAATAATTTGAAATTGTTCAAAATGAATCTTGTGTTACACTTCCCCAAATTTGTCAAATTTGCGTTGTGTTATATTGTTATCATTAGGAAGCAATGCTGCAAGTACCATGGGTATGATTAAAATTAGTGAATTAGTTTCTTTTTTTATTATATGAAAGCCACAATCCTATCTGTTGATTTCTGCAATATGGAAAAAATGTGATCTTGAATGTAGGAGAGGTATGTGGTAAAAAACATGAATTAATGAATTAAATGAAGATATGTTGTATTGATTTGAATATAAAGAGATGAGTATGATTAACAGAAAACTATGATAAATAGAGTTGAATCAGTGTGATTTTATGCAGTGAAGTGATGCATGCATGCATGAAGGTGAAAATATAGTTTATCTGTGAATGGAAATGCTAAAAGGACTAACAAATATGAGATTGTATCATCTAGGTAATTTGTCAATACGTATGAAAGTACAGTAGGAGTAATTGCTTAGTGAATGATAAGTAAAATGTTTTTCAAGAGCTTTTAGAAAAACTACAGTATTGGGAAGGTGTTTGGTAGAATTCTGATGGAAGATATATGTGATGACAGTGAATAAAATTTGAAAATTATAATCCTTCTCTATGCTGGACAGAATACAGATTTTTGCCATTCCACAATCATTGAGGAAGGTAGTATGTAGTGTATGTCTACTACAAGAAATTACTTTTGTTGAAAGAAGTAAAAATAGCTCTGCTTCTGCCCTCTGATGATTTGATTTGATGATTTGCTGGAATTCCATGCAGGATAGTGAATTAGAAAGAAGGACTGGTTGCATTGTCTACATTTTTCTGGAGCATTCAGTTTCTTTATTTATTATAGGATGGAAAATCTGATCTTCAACAATTAGAAGTTCAGTAGGTTATGTTCCATCCTTCCTTTACTACTTTTCTGGACATAAAGCCTTTTTAATTACTCTGCTTCTCATTGAGAATTGGTTTATATTTCTTATGCACAGATCTTAAAAAGGGGGGAGGGGGGGACAAACACAGGAAACTACAGTCTAATCAGGCTAACATCAATACCCAGGAAAATACGGAAAAGATAATTTAAAAAAAAAACCAGATCTGCCAAATCTAGAAATGAGTAAAGTAATAACTAGGAATCAACATGGGTTTGTTAAAAACAGATCAACACCAAACTAATCTTATTTATTTTTCAATATAGTGACTAAATAGTAGACCAGCGAAATACTGTAGACATAATATACTTAGACTTCAGCAACACATTCAACAAAGTAGACCACAATTTACTTCTTGGTAAGCTAGACAAAAGTGGGATAGATAGCATCACCACCAGATGGATTTGTAACTGGCTGACAAAATGTATTCAACAAAAGTAGTCCTTAATGGTACTACATCTACTTAGAGGGAAGTAAGCAGTGGGATACCACAAAGTTCTATCCTAGGCTGAGTACTCTTCAATATCTTCATACAAGACTTAGATAAAGGAACAGAAGGGGAACTTACCAAATTTGTAGATGATACTAAGCTGGCAGGAATAGCCAACACCCTAGATGACAGGCTCAAGATCCAGATGGATCTTGACAGACTTGAACACGGGTCCTATCTAACAAAATGAAATTCAATGTAAAGAAAAGTAAAGTCTCACACTTAGGCAAAAAAAACCAAAAGTACACATATAGATTGGGTGAAACCAGGCTTAAACTGTGAGAGGGATCTTGAAGTCTTAGTGGACAACCAGCTAAAGCAGTGTGCAGCAGCAGCCAAAAAAGCTAATGCAATCCTAAGTTGTATTAACAGAGGGATACAATCAAGATCAAGATAGGTACTAATACCACTCTATAAAGCCTTAGTAAGACCACACTTAGAGAACTGCATCCAGTTTTGGTCATCACACTATAAAAATATGTTGAGACTCTAAAAAAAGTGCAGATAAGAGCAACCAAGATGATTAGTCGACGAGTGATACAATGAACAGTTGCAGGAACTGGGCATGACTAGTCTAGTGAAGAGAAGGACCAGGGGATAGCAGCGATAGCAGGATACCATGATAGCAGTATTTGAGGGACTGCCACAGATAGGAGGGGGTCAAGCTATTTTCCAAAGCACCTGAAGTCAGACAAGGAATAATGGATGAAAACTGAACATGGAGAGATTCAACTTGGAAATAAGGAGAAATTTTCTGAGATTGAGAACAATCAACCAATAGAACCATTTGACTTCAGAAGTTGTTGGAGCTTTCTGAAAGCTTTCAGGAAGAGACTAGACTGCCATCTGTAAAAAATGGTGTGGGGTCTGCTTGGGGGGGGGGTTGGACTAGATGACCTACAAGGTCCCTTCCAACTCTGTTCATCTGCATCTGTATCTCTGTCTCTTCTGCTTAGGTCAACATGTCCAGCTCCCTGGGGGATCCTTTGCTTATACCAGAAGAGAACCTCTTGGAGTCTGTGTTGGGATAGGGGCTTGGAACTACCCTTTTCAGATTGCCTGCTGGAAATCAGCCCCTGCTTTGGCCTGTGGTATAATAAATTAACTTTTTGATAAATGAATGAGTTTCGTTCATAGAAACTAGTAGTCAGGAGTTCCCTTTCTAGGAATTCATTGTTACTATTTGAGATGTGAAAATGGGGAATGAAGTTCCAGTGGATTGTTATTAGAATTTAATAACACTTAAATAATAGTAGAAGAGACCACTTTATAAATATTGGCCTTGATTTAGCTTCAAAACATATGTGGAATGGAAATAATGATCCAGATGTTTGTTTTAGTTGGACTGAAACATTTTTTCTTCAGTATTACTCTCTCACTTGATTGTAGTTGAAGTTTTTAGACAGAAAATGTGTACCCATTCTTTTTATTTTTGTGAATTGGGTTACCTAGGTAATGCCATGGTCTTCAAGCCTTCTCCCTTCACCCCCATCTCTATTGTGCTGCTGGCAGAGATCTACAATAAGGCTGGTGTCCCTAAGGGACTTTTCAATGTGGTGCAGGGTGGAGCTGCCACAGGCCAATTCCTATGCCAGCACCCAGATGTAGCTAAGGTCTCATTCACCGGGAGTGTGCCCACAGGAGTTAAGGTACATACACACATATTTATATATATATAAAGTGCTGTCAGTATTTATATATATACATATAAAGTGCTGTTACTATTGAATAATAAAGTTTTAAAATGTTTGATTTCTGAAGCAGTCCTGCTGCAATTTGTCCCTTCTCCCATGACTTGACAATTTATTGATACACATGCAACTATACTAAGATCAGTTAGAAGATTTGCTTTACTGCTAACCAGAACTGCTAATTTGAAAGGCTGGTAGACCTGTTCCTTGTCCAATTTACATATTTGCCAGTTGCTAAATCTACAGGTATTTCATTGAAATCACAAGGTCTGCAGTTTTTAAAACAAATATGCATTTGAATATGATGCAGAAAATCAGGCCTATATGGGTGTCTTTATTATTCTTACATATATTCAATGCTTGGGTGGCTCTTCTTTGGAAATATGGAGATCATTTCTTAGTCCAGATTCTACTTCTGAATTGCATGTTGGTGAAAAATTATCCAGTAATCCATACTCAACATATTTATAAGTTATTTTTTCTGTGCTGAAGAATCTGGCAGCATTTTATAGTCAAAACAGCAACGAAGTACATGATTAACAACATAATCATTAAAAACATATTCATTATGGTTAGAAGAAGAAAAAAACAGTCTTAACATTCATATCAAAAAAGCTTGAATAAAGGTGAATTGCTACTTTAATAGCATAGCTTTGGGTAGATGTTTATATCAAAAATAGCAATTATGGGAGGTAAATGCTTGGAAATGTTCATCAGGCACTACCTATGTTTTGACTAAATCACTGAAAAAAGCAATAATTTTGTATTTGAGATGAATATTCAACAAATTCTAGCTGAGGCTCTTTGCCCTTACCAAGAAAGATAAAATTATAATTGCCTGTGTTTAGCAGCTACATCTTGTTCTGTATTTCCCCCCCAATAGATTATGGAAATGGCAGCCAAAGGAATCAAGCCTGTTACTTTAGAATTAGGAGGAAAGTCTCCCCTCATTATCTTCTCTGACTGTATATTGGATAATGCTGTGAAAGGAGCTCTCATGGCTAATTTCCTTACCCAGGGTGAGGTATGCATTTTTTTTTATCTAACAGGGAAGAAGTTATGGATCTGACTAAATCATTTTTAAAAGTCCACTTAAGTTCCATAGTTGGAGCAGAAATTTGCTATATATTGTAAAATATTGTAATACATGAATGTTTATCAGAATCTCTTAAGAAAAAGTTTGTGCCTTACCATTCCACAAGAGTTTTTCTTATTTCATTCTGGGTGAAGAGAATGCCTAAACTTGTGTTGTGTTTTTAGATCCAATTTTTTCAGTTTTTGTTGCTTTTCAGGACTGGTATTATCTTGTTCAAGAAGAGACTCTGCTCCTCTATTTATTCCTCACAGACTTTATGTATAATTATTTGATTTGATTTGACTTATTGCTATTTGTTACTGATTGCTGTTCCAAAGAGATGTTAAATCAGGGGTGTCAAACTCAAGGCCCAGAGCCAAATCCAGCCCATGGGGTGCTTAGATTTGGCCCATGGTGCTGCCCTGGAAAGAGCAAAGGACCAGCCCGCAATGCCTCTGCCAGTGAAAATGGAGCTTGTGAGGCCATGCACAGCCTCCGAAGCTCCATTTTCACTGGCAGAGGGTTGCAGGAGGCTATCCCAGCCAAAAACAGAGCTCATGAGGGCAGTGTCCCCCCCCCCAGCTCCGTTTTCGCTAGTAGAGGGTTGCAAGAGGCTGTTGCAGCTGAAAACAGAGCTTGGGAGCCCATTTTCACTGGCAGAGCGCTTGAGCCATCACACCGAACCCCCAACCCAACTGACATCATGCTGGCCATGCCCACCCTGGCCATGCACCCCCCCCCGGCCCTCCCGGGGTCAAACACAGCCCTGATGCAGCCTTCAATTGAGTTTGACACCCCTGTGTTAAATCAATGCAGAAATGTCAGTACATGTACTCCTCAAGTTATGATAGGTTATTTAATGACTGTTTATAGGCGTGACAGACTTTGAATGGGTGCTTTGCTGTCCATAAAGCACTTCTGACCATTATAAAATGTTGCATCACAACTGCTGCCATCATATAACCATATTTCAAGTACTTGGCAATTTGTTTGCATTTATGACCAGTAGCAAAGTGTCTTGTGATCCTGTGATCACTATTTGAAATCTCTGGCAGGTTCCCCCAAAAAACATTGGAGAAGCTGTTAGGGAAAATTGCAAGTGGAAGGAATTTTGGATTTGAGGCCTGTTCCTCCAACATGCTGAGGGATTTCTCCTCTGTGTGCAGTGAGAAGAAATCCACCAGATCTCAAATTGGATGAAAGTACTAGCAAATGCCAGCATCCCCACAACCACCATCTTCACAGGTAAAAACACTAGTGAACCCCAGCATTCTGAGCCTTTCAGAACAATGGTATTTGCTAGCATTTTCACCAGATTTGAGATCTATTCTTCCAGAATGCTGAAGGTGAAATCTCTCAGCCCATTGGAGAAACAGGCCTCAGATCTAGTGAACACTAGCAAACACCATTTATTTTTGTGGGTATTCTCCCTGGTGGGGCAGGGGGAGAGTCTGGGTGTGGTGGAAGACCTGTGCCCTCTCCCTGTCCCACCATACCTGCAAGGCCCAGGCCTCCCTGGCATTCCATTTAACAACCTGTGTGGGTCACTTTATCCAGTGACTGAGATTCTGGGCCCAATAATGGTCATAAGTGGAGAACTATCTGTAAGTTAGTTACAGGTTAGTTCTGAGCCTGTCAATTCTGAAAACGGGCCCTTTCTTAAGCCTGTGTCTGTGCCTCAGGTTTGCTGCAATGGTACTCGGGTGTTTGTACAACAAGCAGTTCTGGAAGAGTTCACCAAAGAAGTTGTGAAACAGACTCAGAACATCAAAATTGGTGACCCCCTGCTGCAAGATACAAGGATGGGAGCACTTATCAACAAGGCACACCTGGAGAAGGTCCTGAGTTTTGTTAAACAGGCAAAGGAGCAGGTTAGCATTATCTTTACTGAGCTTTATCCTGAGGGATTGGCTACTGAAAGCACTTCACTCCTCATCTGCCACATGAGGTGCTAGAATACAGGGATCATATTATGTATTTTGTGCAAAACTGAGTATTGAAGATAGAACAAAGGTGCTTTGCTATGTCTGTATAGTTTATAGCCATTCAGTGAAAAGCTATCTGATCTGAGCACATCTGTTTAACAAAAAATAATTGATTACTAAAAACAATGAGCACAAACCACATCTGGAATAAAATTTGGTATGCTTAATATCTTATATTAGTATTTTTAATCTCTTATTGTGGAAGAATTTAAATTTGAGTAGCGTTTACCATAGAGAATTTTTTTATGATGAGGAGGTGTGCCTCTCATCAATCCATATTCAAGAAATTTAAGTCAGTAATGTTAAATAAATATATGCAGGTTTGCTTAACCTGTTTTGACTGTAAGGGCTGCAACTTATGTGGCTGGTAAAGTCATGGTATTACCCGAGTGGAACCTTTTTTGACTTTAGATGATTTTAAGGGGCAAAATATGTTTCAACTTTTTTTATTCCCATTCAATACTGCAAAATAAATAAATAAATGCCTCATCTCTATCCCCTATAGTATAAATAAATAGATAAGAAATAAATAGATATAATATGTGAATGTGTGTGTATGTAAACTCAACAGGGAAGGGGTCTGGTCTATTAGTTTTGCTTCATTATTTATTTATAAAAGTTATTGGCTGCCTATCTTACCTCAGGGTGACTCTTGGCAGCTTACAATAATAAAAAACCATAGGGAGTATATACTCATTTATTGGGTCCTCATAGAGATACAAATGACCAAACTAGCCAGGGATCTTACTTCTGTTCTAATAAATATATAATAAAGAGAACATTTATTAGTCCTGTTTTCATTTTAATATTCATTCCCATTCCATATTCATATATAACCCAATTTCTATTGCTATCTCCCTTTCTAAGTATGTAAGCAATACAACTTACCTATCAGCCATTGCTTCCATGTGTTGTTCAGTCTTATCAATAACCAAAAAGGAAAACAAGAGCAAGTAACAATTGGAATTATATAGGTCTCAGCTGGCAAGAGGGTATACTTTACTCTTAGTAATAATCACCCCTTGCCAGACACTTTACTAAATCAATTTGAATGTATAGTGAGTATAAACAAAATTGGCAGTTAAAGGGAGTGTATATTTAACATCTAATGTAATACAGACCTGACAGGTAATGAGCAAATTCTTGAATTAACTGGTAGTAATGTTTATAGTCTGATTATAAATGCAATAATATGAACTTCTGATTAAAAACAAATCTACTGTTTGTTTCTTCTGTGGGATAATGCAGAAAAGAATAATTCAATCAGGATATTACATAGAGAAATTGCTTACAAATCTATATTTAATAACTTTGTATCTTGGTTGTGTACTATATTAACATTCACCTGGGCTATGTTAAAGCTTCAGGGTTTTGTGTTGCTCGCCATAGTCCCTAAAAGTAAAGTGCAAAAGAATCCCATAAATATAGAGTTAGTTTAATCACAAAACTAAAAATATACTTTGTTCCTTGTCTATTTTTATCTCTCTAGTATATAAACTGCTTTTTAAAATAAATTTGTAGGGAAGAGCTGACAACGACTTAAGTCAGTGCTTCTCCACATCAGCAAGTTTAAGATGGGTGGATTCCAACTCCCATAACTCCCCAGCTAGCATTCTCTAGGCACTGTACAAAACAGCATACTGGCTAGGGAATTCTGGCAGTTGAAGTCCAGCTATTTTAAAGTTGCTAAGGTTGAAAAGCAATGACTTAGATTAATACGTAGAAAGCAATCTGATCCTGATCCTAAATATCTATAGTAGATGAGAAATGAGAAAATTAAATATGTCAGTCACATGCTTCTTCTATTGGTGAAATGTCAAACCAATCTATTTGGGTTTCAAACACTTATGTATGGAGAAGATTCATTTCTATTGCCAAGAGTGATATTGGACCAAGAGAAAGAACCTTCTATCCAGTCTAGTGTTTTATTATATACACTCAAGCTTTGGTACCTTCCTATATAGGTTGGCAAAGTTTTGCTAATTATAAATAAAATGATTTTCTGCCATTATCTTCTGTTACACTTTTTAGGGTGCAGAAGTCCTGTGTGGAGGGGATGCATTTGTTCCAGATGATCCCAGTCTGAAAAATGGCTTTTACATGTCTCCTTGTGTCTTAGGTATGGATACTATATTATCAATGCCATTGGCACTAATTTTTAACCATAGTCAAAACTTTGATATTACTAGACTAAAGAGGGGTATGGTAAAGACAAGAAAATAACATGGTGCTAAAAAAATGATTAAATTAAAATGACAAAGTAACTAAATTAGTGGATCAGGGAAATGTGGTTGGTTCAGTCATACCTCAGTAAAGCATTTGACAAATTCCACAGCCTACTCTGTTTACTTATTTACTTATTTGCCTTAATTCATCTCCTTACTTTTACTGAGTTTGAAATGATAGCAGTGAAAGCAAGGCAAGATCTTATTCAAAACGCGCAAAAGCTACAGATTGAAAATTTCCCTAAAACCCAGGGCCCATTGCTGAGTGTCCAATCAACATCTAATGTAACGTTGTGTGAAGTTCATCCTCCAGTATTTTGCCCATTTGGAGTCTCAGGACAGTTGGCCTTGACAGGGTGTAAACAACTCCACTCAGCAGTGCAATAATTCTTGAGAGCAAACCTCCTTTTTAGTTCACATGGGACTTCACCTCACCAGCTCACTTCCCCAATTGTGCCCCCCCCTCCCTGTTACTATGACAGCTGATAGCAAACGTGCCTCAAAGGAGAATCCCATGCTGGAGATCTGGCTGACACCATCTATACACAAAAGGAAATAAATAGTCCAACCTATCAGAAACAGTACCATAGAAGACAGAATAGGAATACAAATTAAAATAGGCAAGAAAATAGTAAGATAATACCTATTCAGTACAAGTACAAATCACCAGGACCCCATGGTTCTGAAGGAGCTGCCAGATGTGATCTTGGAACCAATGAACAAAAGGTTTCAAAGTTCCTGGAACACTAGGGAACTACTGCTGGAATTGAAAAGGGCTGATGTGATTCCAATCTTCCACAAAAAAAAATGTGTATGGGGGAGGGGTAGTGGTTCAGGAAGCTACAGACCAATCAGCCTGACATCAATACCTAGGAAAATCCTAGATAATAGACCACCTAGGAATGAGTACAGCTATTACTAGAAACCAACATGGCTTTGTGAAAAACAGATTATGCCAGACAAACTTTATTGCCTCCTTTTAAAAAGTGACTAAGTTAGGGGATTGAGGAAATGCTGTGGATATAGTTTACTCAGACTTCAGCAAAGCCTATATCCACCAGATAGATTCACAAATGGCTGGCCAACCATACTCAATGTGTAGTCCTCAGTGAAACTACATCTACATGGAGTGAAATATTTTCGCTGTCTTCATAAATGACCTAGATGAAGGGATTGAAGGGGCACTCATCAAATTTGCAGGCAACAAGCTGGGGGGAATTGCTAACATTTCAGAAGATAAACTCATGATTCAGAAGGATGTTGATAGAACTGAGCAGAGGGTCTTAGCCGACAGGATGCAGTTCAATGGAAAGAAGAGTAAGGTCCTGCATTTAGGCAGGAAAAACTAAATGCAGTTATAGAATAGATGATACCTGGATCAACAATAGTAACTGCAAGAGGAATCTTGATGTCCTAGTGGACTATCACTTAAATATGAGCCAGCAGTGTGCTGCAACTGCCAAAAAAGCCTATGAGGTCCTAGGCTGCATCAAGAGAGGGATAGCATCAAGATCATGAGAAGTGATAGTACTGTTCTATATCGCATTAGTGAGTCCACACTTGGAAGGCTGCTTCCAGTTCTGGTCACCACATTACAAAAAAAAAGATGCTGAGTCCCTAGAAAGATTGCAAAGAAGAACACAAAAATATTAAGGGATCTGGAGGCTAAACTGCATGAGGAATGGTTAAGGGAACTAGGTAGGTCTCTAGCCCAATGAAGAGAAAGTGACATGATAGTACTTCTGGTACTTGAGGGACTTTGATCCCCTTCAACATTGAGAAGGGGATTCTCCAAAGCATCTGAGGGCAGGACAAGAAGCAAAGGGTGAAGCTTGTTAAAGAGAGATCCAATTTGCCAGTTGCATTGAGGAACATACTGCCCAATATGTTGTAGACATTAAAAACAGACTTCATGATCAGACTGAAACTCTAAACTTAAACTCTATTGTGGGACTTGAAATTAAGTATTTAAGGGCCATTTATTTAATTTAAAAGTTTATCTCAGATCTTACAAATGGAGCTTTAAAAAGTAGTTCTAAAATTCTACTTAGTTCTTAGTAGCTGAAGTAGCCCTTCTCATTTCATATAAATCCAGATTGACTGATTTTTTAATATTGTATGGTCACACCTGTGTTGCTTCCAGGAAACTGTAAGGACACCATGACATGTGTAAAAGAGGAGATTTTTGGACCAGTCATGTCTATTCTACCCTTTGACACAGAAGAAGAGGTCTTAGAGAGAGCCAACAATACCCGTTTTGGCCTGGCAGGAGGTGTCTTCACCAGGTATCAAAAAAGGGAATATATTTTAGAAGTGGTAGATAGTTGTGGCAAGTTGAGCTGCAAATGACCTGTGAGGCTGAAAGGCATTTATGACTGCTGTGAGACTGGAAGCAGACAGCTTAGAGCATGACAGAAAACTTTTTGCTGCATAGTTGTTCCATTTGATAGAAACTGAGTGTTATCCTTACTTTCTGATGCTTCACTAAAATGGCAGACATCCCTAGCAGTATCCCAGAGGAAAAGGTAATAAATGATGGACACTTGTACTAGAGAAATGAGAGTTAATTTAAATTATCATTCTGCTTTACAGAGATATCCAGCGTGCCCACAGAGTAGCAGCTCGGCTCCAGGCTGGTATGTGTTTCATCAACAACTATAATGTCAGTCCTGTGGAGCTTCCCTTTGGAGGATACAAGATGTCAGGTATTCCATTCAGCAACTTTGCTGTAATATTTTGGCTGTTGACAGCTGCTTACATGATATTTGGCAAAAGTTGAAGAATTACCCTAAATTGGATTGTAAACAAAATTTCACAATTTCAGTGTATACAATTAAAGCAGCAGAACTTTATTACCCAGTTTACAGTAGTAGTGATAGCCAGATTTGCCATTGATTTGTTCCTTTCTCATGATAATTTCACCTTCATTCTGAAAACTGTTTTTATTTCAAAAAGAAGTTCAATTACAGGACCTACGTACTTATACAAATCTATTTTAGGACCAAGCTCCATTTAGTAAGGATAACTTCTACATACATATACATGCTGTAAAGAAACTTCTTTTAAGTAGAAAAATGTATACATGGCATTTTAAATTAAAACAGATAAGAAAAACTGGTATTAAATTAATGTGAGATTTTTAAACTATAGACTCATAGCTGCTCACTGAGTGGGTGAGGAAAAACACTTGATTTATACATGTCATTTATATTTTATCGTTAGGAATCTAATGAGTCAGTTTTGCCCAGTTCTGGAATTGAGACTATTAAGTTTGTTTCAACAGTTTCCTGATACATTTTTTGCAGATTTTTAGAGCAGATGAGTACAGTTTTATCATAAATGTATCTGTCTTTTCAGGGTTTGGACGAGAGAATGGCAAAGCAGCAATTGAATATTATTCCCAGCTGAAGACAATCTTTGTGGAAATGGGAAATGTAGAATCAGTGTTCTAATGGCTCTAGTCTAGTTGTTCCTGGTTAGCATACTATGGAAATGCTACGTACAACATAAGCTGGAAATTTTCTTTGCTGTATTTGATTACATTGTTTTTTCCCTACAACTACTTTGAATTTTATTGTTTCTTTTTCCTTTCTTCTCTTGAAAGTACATAATGGAGAAAAGAGGACAATCACTGGCTATAAGATTTTTGTGCAACCAGTCCCAAATAAATTCCTTGACACCCCTTGCCAAGTTTTCTGACCTAAACATAGTAGCACAGTCTCAGCATCATATCATAAGTGTCTGACTCTAGACCTTGTGATAACTTATATTTCCCAATCTACTGATCTTGGTTGTTATTCTGTCCCACCTGTATCCACAGATGAAACTTCAAGTTATATAGTTCAAATACTTTACGTAAACAAAACCAGAGGCAGAAGATTCATTTGCTCTGTTATCACAGTCCTTTGGCAATCCTCCTAGAATCTGTCCGGCAATACTGTAAAGTTCGTAACTCACAACGCAGTAAATCAGATGCAAGTCTTTCCAAGGCAAGATTCACTTTGTTTCCAGCAAATATTTCAAAGTCGTGCGCTACCTTATATCCTCTAAGAAAGGGCCTGTCAGTCTCATTAATTAACCCTTTGCTGGACGTCTCTTTTCTAATTGAGATTGACATCTCAATCTTCTAGTTCTGGCATTCAGCCAGCATCCGGCAGTTTCATCACAGCTTGAATCCTCTGATACACTTTCCTGATTAACAGTTAACACCTGAGGTTTAATTAGGGAAGTAGTTTCAGGGGAGAGAGTGGCCTCTGAATCTTCCCATAAATCAGGCTCATATCTCAAATCCCACTCCTCTCCCACTACCTGACTCCCCTCCAAGTCACTTAATAATGCAGGCTCAAATCTCAGTGCCAGATCGTCTTCCTCGCTCGAACTCACATCTGCTGACTGATCAGGTTCAAGTCTCAGAGTCACAACAGATTGTCACTATCCAGAAACAATAACTAAACATCTGCACAAAGGAGGTTGATTGTATTCCTTACTGTCTTTTCTAGGCAGGCTGTTCTGGTACTGAGCACTGAATGCATAACATTACATGATATATATTCTAGCTGTTCTCAATGTGTGGGATGGGTTATGTTTTAAGGGATAGGAGGATTTGATAGGAAATTCATTAATCCCTTTAACCCAGAAGCATTTTGTTAAAATAGAATTAAAAACAGGTGGTTCTGCCTTTCAGAAATAGCTAGAAAATCAATCCCTGAAAGCTAGGGTTCTCTTTACTAGGACAAAATTTGTACGGTCTCAATAAAAACAGGATTTCATGTGATATATTCTTTTTTCACTAGTTATGCAAAAATAGAACTATTGATTCCAGGAGAATGCAAATGACATTTTTTTCTCCAGATTTATAAAAATAAAAAACTATTGGAGGAGATGTTCAGAAATCAGAATTTTTTCTCCCTAAGTAAGAGGCAGTTTCATAATTCCCTTAGAAGGTTTAATATATGGGTTGAATTAATCATTGCTGTTAGAAGCAAGACCTGCTAATTTCTGAGTAATTAACTACTAGTTTATTATAGTAGAACCATAGTAAAGGAGATTGTGTATTTTATTGCCCTAAGGCAAAGTAAAATATTGCCCTAAAGAGCTGTGTTGATGGGCTCATTGCTCCTCAATATCTTCATAAATGACCTAGATGAAGGGATTGAAGGGGTACTCATCAAATTTGCAAACAACAAGCTGGGGGGAATTGCTAACACTTCAGAAGATAGGCTCAAGATTCAGAAGGATCTTGACAGATTTGAGCATTGGGCCTTATCCAACAAGATGCAGTTCAGTGGAGAGAAAAATAAGGTCCTGCACTTAGGCAGAAAAAATAAATGCACAAGTACAGAATAGGCAGTGTATAAATGGCTAAGGAAGCTACATATGTTTAGCCTAATAAAGAGAAGGTTCAGAACATAGAATAACAAGAATGGGAGGGACCTTGGATGTCAGGCTACAGAACTTTTTCCCATTCAATTAACAAGAATGAACTTCTGAACACCAACCTTATCAAAAGGAATCCTTTATTAAGATGAGACAATTCATGTAGGAGTTCAAAGCAACGTCTGAGGTCCCTCAGGCATACAGGGATAAGGGAGTTAGTAACCCCTCCCCTTATCTCGATGTGTATTTAGTGAAACAAAAGCCAGTATGTTAATTCCTCCCCCACCCCTTCTGTAGAAACCATCTTTTTCACAGTTTCCCAGGGCATACCTAATTTCCCCCCACCCCTTTTTTAGAACGAACTTTTCCACAGATTCCCAGGACACATCTCACTGTGGAATTTTTATGATTTTCTCATCTCCTGGCTGTGCCTCTCAGAGGTGAAAGGTTCCAGCCATCTGGCTTTTCTCCCTCCATTGTATCGTGTGGGTTATACAAATTTGAAATTCGATATAAGATTAAATATATTCAGGTTACATCAAGAAAGGATTTCTTTATCAGTCTCCCCCACCCCCTTTCCTTCTTCCACTAAAGAAATGACAGATACATGGATTTGACATCCTGCCCTCCTTAAGAAACAGATAGGTCTACCTGGAAAAAACAAAAATCATGCATTACATTTGCAATTCAAGATGGTTTATTTAGGTGGAAGTTTTGTAGTAATGGTACTTTTACATGTCGTTTGGCTACCCATTCATTTTCTGAGGAAGGAAGGTGTTTCCAAGCTACTAAATATTGTGTGGATCCACGGTGAGTGCATGAATCAAGGATATCTTTAATTTCAAAATGTTGTTCCCCATGTACCATGATGGGGGTTGGAGGTGTGGGAAGGGGGGGTCTGAGGTTTGAAGTGATCTCCGGTTTGAGCAATCTACAGTGAAATACTGGATGAATCTGCCTAAGTGTTTTTGGAAGTCGAAGCTCTACCATCATGGGGTTAATAATTCTGGAGATGGGGAATGGGCCAATGAATTTTGGTGCTAACTTCTTAGAGGATTGTAATGATTTTAAGAATTTTGTGGACAAATATACACAGTCCCCAATCTTGAAATGTTTAGGTTTGCAACGTTTTTTGTCTGCTTGAGTTTTGAAAACTGCTCTAGCTTCCTGTAAAGATAATCTTACCACTGGCCACATGGCTTGTAACTCCTTGAGGGGATTTCAGGATCTTTGGTGGGTAGTTCTGGCATGGGGTTGAATTCTTGGCCCGTGGCTACCTGGAATGGGGTGAACCCCATGCTACTATGGACTGAGTAATTGTATGCTACCTCTGCAAAAGGAGGAAGGTCAGTCCAATTGTCCTGTTGGTAAATAATAAAGCATCTTAAATATTGTTCTAATACACTGTTAACTTTCTCCGTCAAGCCAGCCGTTTCAGGGTGACTTGACGACAACCCCTGGGTGGAGCCTAATAGGTTTAAAAACACCCGCCAAAATTTGGATGTGAACTGAACATCCCTATATGAGATAATCCATTGGGGAGCTCCATGAAGGCAATAAATGTGTATTAGCAACATCTTTGCCAATGCCTTGGCAGTTGGGATCTTTTGGCATGGAATAAAGTGAACCTGTTTGGAAAAAAGATCAGTTACAACCCAAATGACAGTATTTCCAGCACTTTCGGGAAGCTCCACTATAAAGTCCATAGCAATCTATTTCCAGGGTGCAGAAGGGTCTGCTACTGTTTGTAAAAGTCCAAAGTATTTTCCTTGTCTTCTCTTTGCAGCAGCACAGGTGGGGCAGCTCGCAACATAGTTTTCAATGTCCTTTTTGAGGGATGGCCAACAAAATTGTCTTTTGATGAGGTGCAGGGTTTTTACAAACTCAAAGTGTCCCGCTATTTTGGAGTCATGGCAGCGTTTCATGAGGTCCATTCTCTGGCTTGCAGGGACATAAAGTTTGTTTTCTACCCAAGCCCGTCCATCTTTGAGTAAACAAGTGTTTTTGTTAGCCTGGAGCCAGTCCTTAAGTAGTGCCTCCTTAAATATTGATGTCGTTGTGTCTTCAGTCAGGAATGATTTTTTTTTTTCTCTTGTGCCTGGGCGATTACTTTGCCTGCTAGTTGGGTCGGTTGGATCATCAGTTTTATAACCTCAATCTTTTTGCTGTTGTATTGGGGTTTTCTGGACAGTGCATCTGCTAAGAAGTTTTTTCTCCCCAGGAAAATATTTGAGAGTGAAATTAAAATGTTTAAAGTATTGAGCCCACCTTGCTTGTTTTTCGGAGAGTTTCCGTGGATTTTTCAGGGCTTCTAGATTTTTGTGATCAGTCCATACTTCAAAGGGGATTTGGTTTCCTTCCAGGAAATGTCTCCATGTGAGCATTGCCCACTGCACAGCATATGCCTCTTTCTCCCATATGGCCCATCTTTGCTCAGTTTCCATCACTTTCTTGGATGTATAAGCGCATGGTTGTAATGGTCCATTTCCATTCTTTTGGAGAAGGACTGCTCCTACTGCAACATCACTAGCGTCTGTTTGGATGACAAAAGGTTGTTTGGGATCTGGGTGCTTAAGGACCGGTTCTGCTGAGAATAGACGTTTGACTTTCTTGAATGCCGCTTGGCATTCCATTGTCCAGATAAGGGCTTTCTCCCCCCCCACCACTTTGTTTTTAGCAAGTTCGTGATAGGGAGGGTGATGTTTGCAAAAGCAGGAATGAATTGGCGATAAAAGTTCGCAAAGCCCAAGGAAGCTTTGCAGTTGTTTGCAGGTGTGCGGTGGGTCCCAGTCCATTACAGCCTTTACTTTCTGTGCGTGGAATATCTCTATTCCCTCGTGGAATATTCTATACCCAAGTAGTCAATTTTTTCTTGGTGGAATTCGCATTTAGAGAGTTTTGCATATAGTTTAGCATCTAAGAGTTTTGTGATGACTGCATGGAGTAGCTTGATGTGTTCTTCCATCGTTTCAGTGTAGATTAAAATATCATCAAGATACACTAGAACCCCTTTATATAAAAATTCATGAAGGGTTTCATTGATCAATTGCATAAACACGGCAGGCGCTCCTTGCAGTCCAAAGGGGAGCACTTTAAATTGGTAGCATCCCAATGGTGTGTTAAAAGCTGTCTTCCACTCATCCCCTTCCTTTATTCTTATGTGGTAATATGCTTCTTGTAGCTCTAACTTTGAAATTTTTTTCCCTTTCAAGAGGTGGGCTAACGTGTCCTTCATGAGGGGGAGTGGATTCTCTATGCAAATCATGTTTAATTTTGGGTAATTCACACACAGACGCATGGAGCCATCTTTTCGCGGAATAACACTGGGCAGCTATTCTTGGTCGGGCGGGTTCGATGAAACCCCTTTTTAAATTTTTGTTGATAAATGCTCTGAGTTCGTTTAGTTCTCTGGGAGACATGCAGTACCTTTGTGGTTTTGGGAGTTTAGCCCCTGGTAGGATTTTGATAACGCAGTCTGTGGCGTGGGGTAGGAGTTCATCACAAGCTTCCTCGCTAAATACTTGGGCCAGATCCTGGTACTCATTGGGGATGTTAATGGGTTCAGCCGACTGTCTGGTCATGGCTGACTCTGTTCTCTGTTCCTTTCTTTATCCTTTCCTCTGAGCTATTTGCAAATACTACATCTCTCTGGAATTGTACAATTCCTTTCTTCCAATTTATTTTTGGATTCCAATTCTGCAGCCATATGAGACCTAGGACTAGCGGCTCTTCCATTCCTGGGGCTACAATGAATGTAAGCACCTCACTATGGTTCCCTAATCTTATTTTCAATTGGTCTGTGGTAAACCTAGTTGGCTCCCCCTCCCCCTGCTATAGTTCCATCTAATTGGCAGAAAGCAATGGGATTTTTCATTTCTTTCAGTTGGATCCCCAATTTCTCTGCAAGGGAGGGATTTATTTGGCATCAGGTGCACCCTGAATCCAGCAACGCTGCAACTTCCTCCCCCTTCCCTCGGCTGGGGATAAACAGTTTTAGTGGTAGAGTGATTGGTTCAATTGGGTTGCTTACCAGCAGGTCATCTTCCGGATCACTTTCGGACTGGCTCAGGTCCCCTCAGAGTGTTGGGGTTTTTTCCTCTGGGTTGGGGGGAGATTGGAATCCCACAGCTACTCGGCCTCTCAAGCCAGTCTCCTTTTCTTGAGGGCTGGATGTTCCAGGTTTCCCCCCGATGGGTGGTCTGGCTTTCTGGCAGGGGTTTTTGAACGGCATTCTGCTGTGCAGTGTCCCTCCTTTCCATACTTAAAGCAACCAGACGTTCTTGGAGTCATGGTGGTTTGGAGTTTGAAAACTTCCTGTTTCCCCTGGGATGGGGATCTTTTCCAAAACTTGCCACTGCGGTACCGGTTACAAGTCATGTCTATCTCCCCCTCCTCTGCCATCATGTACCATTCATGCAGGAGGTTGGGGGCCCTTGGGCCAGACAGGCAGCGTATAGGTTGTCATTTAGTCCATCTTTGAACCAACAGACTAGGATATCCTCTGGCCAGTCGACTTGGCCAGCCAGGTCACGAAATTCCTGATGCGGCCTCAGGCTTTTCTATCGGCAAGAGGGTCTTTGAAGTGGTGGTGTAGGGCTGTCATGAAGCGGTCGAGGTTTCTTAATTCTGGGGCGTTGATGTGGAGCGTCACCATCCATCTGGCTGCTACCCCTTCAAAGGCCAGTTTGGAGTTTGGAAATTCTGCCCATATTCTCTTCCATGTAGGTGAGGACTTGCACCAGGAAAAATCCCAGTTTCTGGGGTTCCCCATTGAATTTTATTCCCAGGGGTGGGACCTTCCTCTGCAGTTGTATGTCTCTGGGTTGGCCAGGGTTAATCCCCTGTTCTGGGGCATTTAGGGGTCGGGTACCTGGTATGGCTGCTGGTTCTTCAGTTTTTCCTGCTGCCTGATCATTCTCAGCTGAATCCAGGGTGGCGGCTCGGGTTCTCTCATTTTCTGGTTCCCTCGCTCTCCTGCGTTGGTGTCCTGGTGAACCCCTCACCTCGAGGTTCTCTAGGTTCTCCTTCACGAGGTGATTTATGTACCGTCTCAGTCGGTCATCAGCCGGTGGCTCCTCGCCCCATCCTTCCTGATCTGATAGGGCCTCCAGCTCCAATTTCCATCCGGGTTTATGATTGCCCTGGGTGAGGGTTACTCCCCTGGTTCTTCCATCCCAGCTGTCTCTCTGACACCTATAGACCACCAGGGCTTTGTGGAGGTTTCATAGGCAGCTTTGCTATCTTTGATGGGGTGCACCAAGTCAGTATCTGGCTGGGTAACTGTCGATGTTTCTCCCCAGCATTCAGCTTCCCCTTGGTCCTTGCTGTACTCAGACATTTTCCTTTTTTGCTGGGTCCCCTCGGTAGAGTGAAGTTGTTTTTTTTTTTAATTTTCTCTCCGGGCTGACCTCTATTGCAGATGCTGCTTTATGTCAGGCTACATAATTTTTTCCCATTCAATTAATAAGAATGAACTTCTGAACGCCAAACGTATCAAAAGGAATCCTTTATTGAGATGAGACAATTCATGTAGCAGACCTCAAAGCAACATCTGAGGTCCCTCAGGCATACAGGGATAGATAAGGGAGTTAGTAACCCCTCCCCTTATCTCGATGTGTATTTAGTGAAACAAAAGCCAGTATGTTAATTCCTCCCCCACCCCTTCTGTAGAAATGATCTTTTTCACAGTTTCCCAGGGCATACCTAATTTCCCCCCACCCCCTTTTTAGAACGAACTTTTCCACAGATTCCCAGGACACATCTCACTGTGGAATTTTTATGATCTTCTCATCTCCTGGCTGTGCCACTGAGAGGTGATAGGTTCAGGCCATCTGGCTTTTCTCCCTCCATTATATCATGTGTGGGTTATACAAATTCGATATAAGATTAAATATATTCAGGTTACATCAAGAAAGGATTTCTTCCCCCCCCCCACCTTTTCTTCTTCCACTGAAGAAATGACAGACACATGGATCTGACATTGGAGGTCTTCTAGTCTAACCCCCTGCTTGAGCAGAATACCCTATCATGTCATCCAATTTCTTCTTGAAAAACTCCAGTGGTGGAACATCTTCTAGAAGCCATTCCTCTGTTTAATTGTCTTAAAACTTCTTAATTTTAGATTGGATCGCTTTTTAATAATCTTCCAGCCATTATTCCATGTCCTGGCCTCATGCGCTTTGGAGAATAGGTCGACCCCTCTTCTCCATGACAGCCCCTCAAGTACTGAGAGATTGCTATCATGTCACCACTGGACTTAGACATACCTATTTCTTGCAAATGATCATTGTACAGTTTAGCCTCCAAACCTCTTATCTTTGTTTGATCTTATCTGCATGCTTCCAGGATTTTAAGATACTTTTTTATATTGTGGTGATTAGAACTGGCCATAATATTCAAAATGTGGTTTTACCAGTGCAGTATAAAGTAATATTATTTCACATGATCTTGAAACTATCCCTCTATTGATGCAGTATAGAATGGCATTGGCTTTTTTGGCAGTTGTAGCAAGATGCTAGCTGAAACTTAAGTGGTATTAAGTGTAATTTCCCAACCTTTCTTTAATGATTCCATCCACTCTGTTAAGGACATAGATGTTGGGGGTTCTCTAGGTAACTTGGGCATAGGAATAAAATCCATGCCGTAGTAATTTGGAAAGGAGTCAAGCCAGTGCTACACTGTACTGCATTATTATAAGCCATTTCTGCAAACAGTAATAGATCCACTCAGTTTTCTTGCTGATAATTTACATAACATCTAATGTATTGTTCCGCCATGGTGTTTGAACATTCAGCTGCTCCATTACAAGAAGGATGGAAAGCTGAAATAAGTACTTGGGATGACCCAGTGGACTTTAAGAATTCTCTCCAGTACTTAGCAGTAAATTGAATGTTTCAGTCTGAGATCACTCAACGTGGCACTCTGTGAAGTCGATAAATGTGCCTCACAAACAGTTTTGCTAGATTTTTGGCAGAAGGTAATCCATTACACGCTGTGAAGTGGGCTTGCTTGGAGAACAAGTTGATGACGGTCCAAATTACCGTATTTCAATAAGAAGATGGTGGCGCCCAACTAGGAAGGTGAAGCTCTCACTCCTGGAGCACTATCTCCCTATAAAGCCACCACCTGAACCAGAAATCACTTTTAAAGCTGCTGCTTGCACCAGAAACCGTGAGTAAACCTGATCCCAAAAAACAAGCCCAAAAAAGCTGGATTCTGAAGCCGTGGAGCCCAAATAATGCTAGCAGAGCTCCTGCTAATTGATCCGGAGCCCTCCTCTCCTTCCCCAGAGAAGTGAAGCTCTCTCCATCGAGCCCTATTAACCACACTGGTGGAGCTCTTGAACTGGATCACTTGGAGCCCGAGGAGTGCAAACAACGTACCTTCATTTAAATCCCTCACACAGCTGATAGAAGTATCTTCCACGCCAGACAACGCGTTTCCATTTCCCCACACAGTTTCCCTGGAGCCACATCGGACAGCTGGCAGGGAGAAACAAAGAGGGAGGAGAAAGCCCTGAGGCTCTTAGGAGCCAAAAGTTACCCTGGACGGCAGAGGAATGCTTCGGTTGTTGAGAGGAGAGGACAGTCTCCTTGACTGACCCGAAGAAAACTCCTCCATCCGAACTAAAAAGAGAATTGCCTGCATAGCTAAATCAAAACCAGTAAGTCAGCTAAGACAGAAGTGAAAAAGAAAGGAAAGATCTTGTAACAGCGTGCTTAGTCTTGGTTAGAATCACTCAAATTTCTGCAGTGGAATTTTCCTTGGAAAGTGGGACTCAAAGGAGGAAAATAACTGTGATTAACGATCTGGAGTGACTGTCAGATTTAGTTAAAAAAAGGGTATTGCAACTAGAAGTAACTTTAAAAGTAAAGGACAGATTGGATTAGTTAGCCCAAATTTCTGGACTGTATTTTAGTACTACTCAACTTGAACAACTTTAGGAAACTATTGCAAAACAATCTTATTCAGAGACATATTGATTGTAGTTAAAGTGTTTTAATTCAGCAAGTTTTGCTCTCTTACAAAAACCCAGCGTGCTTTGAACATCCTGTTACAGCCTTTTGTTTACAGAGCAATAACAGCAGCAATCAGAGCAATAAATTCCTCTTACCCAGTCTATCACAGCTGCTAGAAAAACAAACAACCCTTTCCTTAAAGACTCTCAATACTACCTCATTACTTTAATCAAACACCCATTAATTCATTACCTCAAAACTTACTTTTCTACCTCATCACCTACATCAATGATTAGATAATCAATTTCTATAAAATATTTTATTAATGGTTTAATTGATTTATTGTATTAATTGATTAGTGTGATTAGAGTGTTTAGTGCAAAGAGTGTGATTACTGACTAGTTTAATAGATCAAGATTCATGTAATTTAATTGATTAGTAAAATCAGTGATTTAGTGAATTTAATTGAACAGTGTAATGATTAGTGTAATTGATTAGTAGTTAGTGTAATTAATTGATTAGGTTGATTGTTGCTTAGGAAATTATCTGACTAGAGAGATTACTGCAATTGATTGATTGGTGTGATATTGGCTATATTGATTACCCAAAATTGTTCCATTAATTAATTCAATCAACGTACTATCTTAACAAACCTACCATGCCAAGAAAAAAATCCAATTCCAAACCACAACCTAAAGAGAAATTAATCCCCAACAATGAACCACAAGACTCCTGCACATGCCTTAAATGCTACAAAACTCTAAAGGATAATGAAAACTCCATCAAATGTTCTCTGTGTAACAAATACGCTCATCATGACTGCTTGGGATTACCCAAGCAAATGATTCAATACCTAGAATCATCCAATGAGTTTCCATTTCTCTGCAAATCATGCAGACCCAAACTGGATCTGTTGGAAAGAGTCGATAACATTGAAACACGATTAACATCCCTTGACACCATAGTAGCATCCCTGGATGCCTTAAAAGAAAGATTATCCAACCTCGAAAAAAAAGACACAACGCAAAAACCTGAACATCCAATAGCTAAAAACCACATCTCTACTCAACAACCACAACCCAATCCACAACCCAATCCACAAAAAAACATAACCCAGACAAATATTGATATCCCAGTCCTCATCAGAGAAGCTGTTGAGCGTGAACGGAAACGTCCAAACGCCATCTTATTTGGTCTAGAGGGCATCAATGATAATGATGACATCACAACTGTCCGAAACATCATCAGTGATTATCAAGCATCAACCATCTCCCCTGATGAAATACTTGACATTTCCCGCATTGGCCGAGAGCTCAAAAACAGAGATGGCTCTGTGACCCCACGCTTCTGCAGGATCATTTGCAAAAATGAATCAAGCAAACGCAAATTCATTTACACTATAAATTCACTCGCCAAAACCAACACCAACCATAAGAACCTCCGTTGTCGCCCTGACCTAACCATACAGCAACGTGCCCGCTCCCGTGTACTCCGCACTGAACTCAAAAAACATCTAGACAATGGAGAGAAGGACCTGTACATTGACTACCATGCTGACTGTATCAAAAGTAAGTCACACATCCCGCAACTCAGCTTTAACCTTCAACCACAACCCTACCTCAACCAATCCACCATCACCCAAGACTAGGCACGCACGCCCCTAACTACCTCAATTCCAACTACTGCTGGCCTTAAATGCAAGCTACTCAATGCAAGAAGCCTTGTAAATAAAATACCTGAATTTTTCCTCCTACTAAATATGGCTAAATTCGACATTATATTTGTCTGTGAAACATGGCTCAACGCATCTCTCCCTGACTCCATTACCACAGTAAGAGACTATCATGTTTACCGATCAGATCGTGAAATTCGTAGAGGAGGTGGAGTTGCTATCTTCTATAAAAAGTCCTTACATCTAAAAAATATCCAAATTACCCAGGAGCTTGCTCTTCCTGAGACCATTATCTGTGAACTATCCTTAAATATCACAATTCGATTCTTACTATGTTACAGAGCACCTGATTATGACATCGAACATGTAAACAAGCTAAATACACTACTAACATGGGCAGCATCCTGCCCATACCCTTTTATCTTTCTTGGTGATTTCAATCTGCCTCATATTGACTGGACCCTAAATGAATGTACAACTGAAACCATACATGCAACCTTTTACAATGCTGTTACAAATCTGGGACTGGAACAACTAGTAACCAACAACACTAGACTAAACAACTGCCTCGATCTCATCTTCTGCAATAGTTTGAATTTAATTTACGGAATACAAACTAAAGAACCCTTTTCCAGCAGTGACCACAATATGATTGACTTTTGTCTCAACATACGTCTACACAAAAACCACCACAATGATGTGATCCCCAATTATAATTTCAAAAAAGGCAACTATGATCTTATAAACAATGATCTCTCATCCCTTGATTGGCAATCTCTATTCACTGGATGCAATACTGTTGAAGACCATTACAACATATTTTTACTTGAAGTCAAAAGAGTCATCAAACTATATGTACCAACAACAACTCCCAAAACAAAACAAAAAATCAGATTGCCCATAACAATAAGGAAACTTCAATCCAAAAAGAGATCACTCTGGCGGAAAAACAAATCTGGTCACGTTGCCAATTTCAAAAGCCGATACAAAAATTTATGCCACCAAATAAAGACCGAATGCACCAATTATCACATTAAACAAGAGGAAAACCTTCTAAGCACCAATTCCACCAGTGCTTTTTACAATTTTGTAAACAACAAACTAAAAGATTCAAGGTCCATCCCACCCCTGATAGGACCTAATGGTAAAGACTGCAACGACGACACCATTAAAGCCAACATCTTTAACACATTTTTTGGCTCAGTATTTGTAAACAGCAATGGATCATGCCCAGTATTTCCTAGCCGAACCACAGATAACTACAATGATCTAATACATATCAATTTTACAGAAGACAATGTTGAAAAAGCACTACGCAATCTAAAACCATCTCTATCTATTGGACCGGATGGAATATGTGCCTATTTCTTAAAAAAGCTATCCACTGCCATAGCCAAACCTCTAAGCATAATCTTTGAAAAATCTTTCAGGACCAGTTCCTTGCCTAACCTATGGTCACAAGCCACAGTCATCCCCATCTTCAAAAAGGGAGACCCTTGCCTAGTTGAAAATTACAGACCAATCTCCTTATGCTGCGTCACCTGTAAAGTCATGGAATCAATTATTAACCAATCCATCATCCTCCACTTAGAGACAAACGACCTACTCTCCAATAAACAATTTGGTTTCAGAAAAAAACTATCCTGTAATCTGCAACTCTTACACTGCAAAAACATATGGACTACACAACTTGATCAGGGCAAAACAATAGATGCAATCTACATAGACTTCTGTAAAGCCTTTGATTCAGTGGTACATGACAAACTACTCCTAAAAATAAAATCCTATGGTATCTCTGGACAACTGCATAACTGGATAGAAGCATTCCTGTCAAACAGACAACAAATGGTCAAAATTGGGAGCGTCCTATCAAATTCTGTACCTGTCAATAGTGGTGTCCCCCAAGGCAGTGTTCTAGGACCAACTCTCTTCATGCTCTACATGCTCTACCTCTGTGATCATATTAAGAGCAACTGTGTTCTTTTCGCTGATGATGTAAAGCTGTTCAATACCACAGACAATACTGCTACCCTTCAAAAAGATCTTGACTGTGTATCAGAATGGTCAAACAAATGGCAACTTCAAATCTCAACAAATAAATGCTCTGTCTTACATATTGGCAAAAAAATCCGAAAATAAAATACAAGCTGAATAGTCAAGATCTTGTTGATGATCCAAGCTCTGTAAAGGACCTTGGAATACTCACCTCTAATGATCTAAGTGCTAGAGCCCACTGCAACTACATAGCCAAAAAGGCATTAAGAGTTGTTAACCTAATCTTACGTAGCTTTTTCTCTGGTAATATCACACTACTAACTAGAGCATACAAAACATTTGCTAGACCAATACTCGAATACAGCTCATCAGTCTGGAACCCACATTATGTATCTGATATTAGCACAATTGAGAAAGTCCAGAAATATTTCACAAGAAGAGTTCTCCACTCCTCTACTCGTTGTAGAATACCTTATGCCACCAGACTTGAAATTCTAGAACTAGAAAACCTTGAATTACGCCGTCTTCGGTCTGATTTAAGCATGGTATATAAAATCATACATTGCAATGTCCTACCTGTCAATGAATACTTCAGCTTCAACCATAACAACACAAGAGCACACAACAGATACAAACTCAAGGTTAACCGCACCAAGCTTGATTGCAGGAAATACGACTTCAGCAACAGAGTGGTCAATGTCTGGAATACTCTACCCGACTCTATAGTTTCTTCGCTAAAGCCCAAAAACTTTAACCTTAGACTGTCTACTATTGACCTCACCCCTTTCCTAAGAGGTCTGTAGGGGGCATGCATAAGCGCACCAACGTGCCTACCGTCCCTGTCCTATTGTTTCTTTTATTTTTCTTTTATTTTTCTTATATGTACCCATTTCGTGTATTCATAACTATGTATACACTTATACTTATTATCTTGTAAACAATTGACAAATAAATAAAATAAAATAAATAAATAAATTTCCTCCACTTTCTGGTAATTCTACAATAAAGTCCATTGTATTTCTTCCCATGGCTTTGTTGGTTCAGCTACTTGTTGGAGAAGTCCAGGGGGTTTCCTGGGTCTGTGTTTCATGGTGGGACAAATTGAGCAGCTTTTTACATAGTCCTCAATGTCAGCTTTCATTTTTAGCCACCAGAATTGTCTTCTGACCAAATGTAGGGTTTTTAAAAACCGAAGTGCCCCCCCCCCCCACTGAGAGTCATGACTGCATTTTAGTACCGTCCGTCTCAGGGTACGGGATACATAAATCTTATTTCCTTTCCAAGCCAGTCCTTCCCTAATTGTCAAATCGGTTTGATTCTCAGCAAACTATGGATCGTTTAAAAGTGCTGCTTTCAAATCAGCTGTTAGTTTATTCTCAGGGAGTTCAGAATGGCGTTTGGTTTGGGCTCTGGTGGTTGCTTAGGTGGTGGGTTGGGCTTCTGAAATCATGTCATGAACTGTTTCCTCTCGGCTACTGTCAAATTGGGGTTTTCTAGACAAGGCATCAGACAAATAGATTTCCCCGCCCTAGAATATATTTCAGTTTAAAATTGAATCTCTTAAAGTAGAGCCCAGTGAACTTGCTTGGGGGAAAGTTTTTGAGAAGCTTTTAGAACCTCGAGGTTTTTTTGATCAATCCACACATCGAATGGCTCCTTAGCTCCTTCCAGAAAATGCCTCCAGGACAAGAGGCCCCATCGCACAGCAAAAGCCTCCTTCTCCCAAACCTATGTTCCATGGAACCTATGTTCCATGTCAGTCAGTTTCTTAGAAACATAGGCACAGGGCAATAATTGGTTGTGGGGGCCTTTTTGAAGGAGAACCGTGGCCATGGACACATCACTTGCATTGGTTTGGACTATAAATGTCTTGTTTGGATCAGGATGCTGAATGATAGGTTCCTCTGCAAACAACCACTTAAGTTTCTCAAAGGATTTCTGACAGCCCATAGTCCAAGCAAGGGGTTGGTTAGGTTTTGGCTTAGAAGGACAAGGGCCAGTTCTTAGCAGTTCAGTTAGAGGGAGGGCTACCTCCATGAATGAAGGAATAAATTGTCTATGAAAGTTAGCAAACCCCAAGAAACTTTGCAATTGTTTGCATGTCCTAGGGGCTGCCAGTCCAACACAGCTTTCACTTTTCCAGGATCCATTTAAATTCCCTGGGTTGACACTCGGTAGCCTAGTTAATCCAGAGAGGTTGTATGAAACTCGCATTTTGACAGCTTTGCATAGAGCTTTGCAGCTAGAAGTTTTTTGCAACACTTGTCTCATGAGTTTTGCATGTTCTTCCAAAGTTTCACTGTATATAAGAATGTCATCAAGGTAAACTAGAACCCCTTTGTACAGATGGTCATGTAGAACCTCATTAATCAACTGCATGAATACCGCAGGGGGGCCTTGAAGCCCAAAAGGCATGACCCTGAATTGGAAGCTCCCCAGCGGGCTGTTGAAAGCTGTTTTCCACTCATCTCCCTCTTTTATGTGCACGCAGTAATACGCTTCTCTCAAGTCTAGCTTAGTAAATGTCTTGCCTTTTGACAAGTGGTTTAGTATATCTTTCATGGGGGGGTAGGGGGTACATGTTTTGAACATACACCACATTGATACTATGAAAATCAACGCACAATCTCATGCCCCCATCTTTTCTTTAAATGATACAGGGGCTGCTACTTTGGATTTCACTGTCTCAGTGAAGCCTCAAGCCAAGGTGGAGTCAATGTACTTCCTCTGTTCAGTCATTTCTGCTGAACTCATGGACTACATTTTCAGTTTTGGTAGCTTCGCCCCAGGTTCTATCTCAATGGCACAGTCTATTGGTCTGTGAGAGAGGAGGAGATAGCATTCCTCTTCACTACACACTTCAGCCAAATCTCTGTATTCTTTAGGAATACGAGGCTCACCTGGCAATGCCTCTGAAGCAGCTGCTGCTGGTTCTGGTGGCAGGACTGGATTAACTGGCAGTTGCTTCTTGGGAGGGACTGGTGGTAGTGGTCCAACTCCAAAAATAATCTTCCAGTACCCATCCTCCCAATTTATTTATTTATTTATTTATTTATTTATTTATTTATTTTATATTGCCCATGGTGACTCGAGGTGGCTTACACAATCTAAAACCATATTTAAAACAAGAAAATAAAATAAAAATAAGTATAAAAACTAACAAAAAGAATCAGGTAAATTAGTAAAAGTACAACAGAACAAAATTTGGGAAAACAAAAAGAAAATCAAAAACCAACTCCCACTCCCCTCCCCGACAGCAGCATATCACACTAGCCACCTGATGGGCTCCATCCCTCTCTGGGTTCCCCAGACCCACTGGCAAAACCAGGTCTTCAGTGCCTTTCGGAAGAGTATTAATGAGGGGGCCATTCTAATCTCTGGGGAGTGATGTTCCAGAGAAATAGGGCCACCATGGAGAAGGCCCTTCTTCTGGGTCCCACCAGGTGTATCTCCCTCAGGGTGGGATGTGCAACATTCCCTGTCTCCTCGCTCTAATAGGTCAGGTGGATGTGACTGGCAAGAGACGTTTCCGTAGATAACCCGGATCTAAGCCATGAAGGGTTTTATAATCAGCATCTTGAATTGCACCCGGAAGCAAACTGGCAGCCAATGCAGCTCCTGCAGGAGAGGTGACACATGTGCACACCGGGGTCTGCATAAAACCATGCAGGCCACTGCATTTTGCACCAACTGTAGCTTCTGGATGCTCTTCAAGGGCAGCCCCATGTAGAGCGCATTGCAATAATCAAGACGGGAAATGACCAGGGCATGAGTGACTGTGAGTAGGGACCACTGATCCAGGAAAGGGCGTAACTGGTGCACAACCTGCAGTTGCACAAAGGCCCTCCAGGCCACAACTGCCATCTGCTCTTCAAACAGGAGTCGTGAGTCCAGGAAAACCCCTAGGTTATGCACAGGGTCTGTTTGGGGTAGTGCCACCCCATCCAAGACTAAAGGTATTTCTCCATGAACCAACGAACCCCAAACCCAAAGTCCCTTGGTCTTGCAAGGGTTTAGTTTCAACCCACTGCTCCCCATTTAATGATGGGGCCCATTTATCCATCCAGGTGAGACCTAATACTGATTCTGACATCTTGGGAGCTATTATGAAATGTATGAGCTCGCGATGCCTCCCCATCTCTAATCTGACAAGTTGACTGACTTATGTGGCTGGCGTTCCACCTCAACTTGTTCGAATCTAATTGGGTTCTTAAGGGGTTTTTGTTTTTATCCCTAGTTGTTCCACGATGGCTAATCCAATTAAGCATCTGGTACATGTATGTATCTATTACTGCCTCCAATCCCCCTTGCTCACCCATCTCTGGCACTGTTTAACACTGTTTTCAGTTTAACAGTAAAAGGGGAAATTGGTGCACTTACCATTAGGTCATCTTCATTGTTAGTCTCTCCTGGAGAGGTTTCTTTGACTGGAGATTCCTCGCTCTCTTCCATGGGGAGGGGAACCTCTATGGCTTGTCTGGCAAATCAACTGGTCTCTGGGGGCTTCTGTGGTGCCTTTCTGCCTCTGGCACCTGTAGATGGCTGCAGTTGTGGAACCAGTGCAGGAGCCAGACATTTGGAAACCCGATGACCTGCTTGACCACAATGGTAGCATTTGATAATTCCTATAGGGATTATCTGGTACCCCTCAAACTCCACAGGCTCTTCTGACTTCTTGATCAATGGCTTCTTTAAAATAGTGCAGAAATCAGGCTTATGTTCAAGATTTCCTGCAACCTGTCTAAAGTCCCATACAAAGTATTTTATGGGTTGATTACCTTGCTTCATCACTTTTAGTTTGTCTTCATTTTCACCTACTCTGTCAGGGTCTTCAAATCTGGCCTGGAGCATCTGAACAAACCCATCTGCATCATTTATCTCAGCAGACCCCTCATTGTGTAGCTGGGCTATCCAGTGAGAAGTGTCTCCTTCATTCATCTCATCTGCAATTGCTGAAACTAAGTTGCAATATGTCTCGTATTGTTCTCCATATTGATCTATATTTGCCCAGATTTGGCTGAAGAAATAAGCCAGCTTTTCAGGGTACCCATCTTATATTGCCCTAAACCTTAGTGGTGGTGGCCTCGCTGATGGAATTGCCATGGTGACTGGTGGGGCGGGAACTGGCTTCTGGATAGCGGCTGACTGCTGAGCTGGTTGCAAAAGAGGGGGCTGCAGCCAGCTGCTGGATCAGACCCCTTTGCTGTGCTGGGATTGTTGAGGCAAATTGCACCAAAGAAGGTGGTGCAAAAGGTGCTGGCATCCACTGGCATTGGACCCACCCATGACCAGGATAGAATCCCCAGCCTGGGGGAATACATTCTGCAGGGATAGTATAAAGGCAGACTGATGAGGGGGAGGAGAAATTGGAAGTTGCAATATTCCAAATGCCAGCTGCATCTGCTGTCTCCCCACTGCTGTTTGACCATGTTGCGCCAAGCCAATTCCCCAGTCATCTCTAGCTGAATGGAAAGATGCTGACACCCCACTGGTTCCACTGCCAGGTCCTGGGTCAGGAAAAGTGAATGTGGGTTGCGTTAAGCTCCATCAGTTGGGGATGTTGGGACTGCAGGACATAGCTTTCCACTTCAAGCCACTCAAAATGCTCCAGGAGTTCATGATGGGTCAGACACAACTTTGTGACTAACAACAACAACAGCAACAACAAATAGGCAGTTCATCCCAGTGTTTGCCCAGATCGCTTTCCCCATCACCAAGAGGGGAGACAAACCAAAATTGGAGAAACTCTCAAAGTTCCAACCCTCAAAGGACCATGGAATGCCAAGTGGCATTCGAAAAGCTAAAGAGTCCTTTTCACCGAGCCAGTGTTAAAACCCCCGGACCTGGAAAAGCCTTTCATAATCCAGGCAGACACTAGTGATGTGACTGTCGGGGCTGTCTTGCTTCAAGAAGATGAACAGGAAATTGCAGCCTTGTGCCTATACCTCAAAAAAATTAACAGACACAGAGCAGAGATGGGCAGTCTGGGAGAAGAAGGCTTATGCCGTCCATTGGGCCCTTTTTACTTTGTGCCATTTTCTGGAAGGGGAAAAATCCCTTTCCAAGTATGAACTGATCATAAAAACCTGGTGTGATGACCCGGGGTGTAGCACAAAGGCAACACAGTCGGATAATCAATGAGTCCCTTTATTAGCTCCAACTTTGCCAGGTTACCTTCTGGCTGGAGAAAAACTCTCCCAGGAACAGCCTTTGACTGCAGAGAATCAAGTCCAAAACATGGTCAACAAAAACTGTAACTATAAATCCAATCAAGCCAAACTGAGGTAATTAGTTTGGCAGCGCAGGAGCAAGAATTCCAGATGTGCAGGCACAGCAAAACTCACAGTTGGGAAAGCACCAAGAACACAGATAAGCAAAGACAACACAGGATAAAGTCACATTTGCTCCCAGCAGCTGCCATTGTCAGCATTCAGTTCTTTTAAATTTTCATTCCCAGGTGTGGCTAATGAAGGGAATCAGTGCCCTTTCCTCCCCTGTAAGCCATGCAGCCCACATTGCTCTCTTCTCCATTCCTCTCTGCATGCCTTAGGATGAAGAGGGAGTGGGCCTGCTTCTTCCTCTGAACGCCTTCTCCCTTGTTCTATTTCTCCCCTGCTCTGTCCAGCCGGACTTGCCCTTCCCCAGCCTCCTCCACAGTCAATGGAGCCACACTCCCACTCCTTGTCAGCTGTTCATCTTCCTCCTCAGATTCAGATTCCGACAGGAGCATGACACTTGGAAACCCTTAAAAAGCCATGGAAATTGTCCCCCAAGCAGGTATGCTAGGCCCAGTACTTCCAGCATTTCAATTTCATTCTCTGGTACCTCCCAGGGGAAAATAATTTTCTGGCTGATACTCTGTCGAGGTTACCATAATACAAAAGCAACAAACTTTTAAACCTTTGCTTCTGGCTTCACAGCTAGCCTCCAGAATGGTGACCAGAGCGCAGATGAAGGGAAACCTCCCAATGGATAACACCACTACCCAGGCGTTTAAGCAGGTCCTCAGAGATGAGTGGTTCTAGAGCCACAAGGACTCTTGCGTAATAAAGGAGGCCCTGCCATGGAGGGGGGGGGGGGCGACTATACATCCCTGAAAACCAAAGACTCAAACTCATGCAAACTTGTCATGACTCCAAAATGGCAGGCCAGTTTGGTTTTGTGAAAACATTACATTTGATAGACAATTCTGATGGCCATACTTTAAGAAAGACATTGAGAGTTACATTGCCAGCTGCCCTATCTGCAGCAGTGAAAAGCCAGCAGTGAAAAATGCCTGCCCTTTCGGAGTCTGTGGCTGAATATTCAGCACCCTGGAGAGAAATTTCCATGGACTTTATTGTAGAACTGCCTGAAAGTGCGGGAAATTCTGTCATTTGGATTTTGTCATTTGGATTTTCAAAACAGGTTAATTTTATCTCATGTCAGAAGATCCCAGTGGCCAAAGTGCTAGCAAAAATATTTCCACACCATGTCTATCACTTGCATGGTGCCTCACAGTGGATTATTTTGGACTGGGGGGTCCAATTCACTTCTAAATTCTGGAATGCATTCCTGACCCTCCTAGGGACTGACCAGGGACTGAGTTCTAATCATCCACAGACAAATTGGGTGACAAAATGTTTCATAAACTATCAGCAGTAGTAAACTAAGATGTTTCATAAACTATCAGTAGGACAACTAGACCAACCTCCTGCCCTTCACAAAGGTCACTTACAACAACACAATTCACTCCAGTACAGGGTTCACCCCTTTCAGAGTAGCTACAGGCCAAGACTTTAACTCCATGCCAGAACTTCCAACCAAAGAACCCAATATAGCCTCTCTAAAAGAGTGGATAGAACAATTACAAGACACCTGGCCAGTAGCAAAGGAAAGCTTTAGAGGAGGCAAAAGCACCTTACAAAACGTAAGCTGACAAAAAACAGAGGCAACACCTTTTAAAGTAGGGGGCAGGTTTTAACTGTCCACCTGAATTTTACAGTCCTTACAACCCGCAAAGAAGCTAGGATCCAAGTTCATAGATCCATTTCCCATTTCACGCATTATAAACCCAGTCACAGTAGAGTTCCAGCTGCCAAAACCATTAAGACAAGTACACCTGGTGTTCCACTGTAGCCTTCTAAAACCATAAAACACCTCTTAGACTATACCACAACCCATTATGGTGAAAGATGAACAATACTTTCAGATTAAAGAAATACTTGACTCAAGGAAACATCACAGGGTGACCCAGTACCTAGTAACCTGGAAGAATCTCCTCTCACCTGAAAATGAATGGTGCCTAAGAAACACATTAGGGTCTCCAGGTTGCTGAACTGTTTCCATGTCCAATACCTGATAAACCTATTTGCTGTATTTCTCTATTCTCTTCTTTTCCAAGTGGAGTTCTCCTTCTTCTAGGCAGCATGTCAGGTCTCCATAGATCCCTATCGGGATGCTGCCATTCTGGCAGGAAGCTGAGACCTGATTACCAGCTTTAACAAGCTGCTGTAGAAGACAGATGCACTTTCCCTAGCAGGCGGGGAAGCTTCAACTCCACCATAACAGAATGAATGATCTTCATAATGGGGAAGGGACCTATAAATTTGGGTCCTAGCTTTTTGCAGGGTAATTTTAGTCTCAAATACTTGGTGGAGAGATAAATCTTGCTCCTTATTCAAAAGGGTAGCTGGAGGAACCTATGTTTATCGGCTTGCACTTTGGGTTTTTTTGCAGCTTTCTGAAAGGCTTGTTTTGTGTTCTCCCATGCTACCCTAAGTGACTCCATCCACTCACTTAAGGTCCTAGAGGAGGGTGTCTCTGATGACCATGTTTTCCCCACTCTCAGGAAGCTCTACTATAAAATCCATGGCTATTTCTTCTCATGGTTGGGAAAAGTCAGCTATTTGGTGGAGCAGTCCTGGGGGCTTTTCTGGTTGTTTTTTCATTGTGACACACATAGCTCTTGACGTAGTCTTCAATGTCCTCTTTCATCTTTGGCCACCAAAACTGCCTCCTGGCCAAGTGCAGAGCTGCCTACTTGCTGTCACGGCTCTTTTGCAATGCTGGGAACAGTTTTGAGCCCTTCCAGGCCAGTCTGTCTTTGAGGGTTAGTAGCTTCTTGTTGTTTGGGTACCATGGATCATTGGGTAATTCTGTTTTTAACTGTTGAGTCAAACCCCCTCCCTCGCCAGTTCTCTGCCTTTGTGCTTGTTGCTTGGTTGTGGCTTGTCCAGCTTGCTGGGGGGGGGGCATCATAGCATGGACCATCTCCTCATGCTTGCTGTTGTATTGTGGCATTTGTGATGAAGCTTCAGCTAAAAGGTTCCCGCCCCCCCCCACAATGTATTTTAAAGTGAAATTGAAGTGATTGAAACACTGAGCCCATTGGACCTGCTTTGGTGAGAGCTTTCACGGGGTCCTAAGTGACTCCAAGTTCTTATGGTCCATCCATATTTCAAATGGCTCCCTGGTCAGTAAAGCCCAGTGGACTGTGTATGCTTTTTTTCCCCCATACTGCTTTTTCCCCCCATACTGCTCTTTTCCCCCCATACTTTCAATCTCTGTTAGTTTTCTGGAGGTGTATGCACATGGTTGAAGGTTCCCCTCCACATTGTTTTGGAGGAGCGTGGCCACTGCTATGTTGCTGGCATCAGCTTGGACAATGAACACTTGGTCTGGGTCTGGGTGCTTAAGGATCAGCTCTTTGGCAAATAGTCTTTTGAGCATCTCAAGTGCTTTTTGGCATTCTAGGGTCCATTTATGGGGTTGGCCTGGCTGTGGTTTAACTGCCCCTCCTCCTGTCTTTAGTAGTTTGGTGATTGGGAGGGTGGTCTCTGTAAAGGAGGGAATGTAGAAATTAGTGACACACGATACCCTAGGTAGTCTAGGCTGGACTTGTGGAACTCACACTTAGACAATTTGGCATACAGGTTAGCCGCTAGGAGTTTTTTGAGCATTTGACACATCAGTTTAATGTGCTCCTCCAGTGTCTCAGTGAAGATGAGAATGTCATCTAAGTATACAAGGACCCCCCTTGTATAGGTGTTGATGCAACACCTCATTAATTAGTTGCATAAATACTGTGGGAGACCCTGCAGCCCGAAGGCTTAAATTGGAAACTTCTGAGGGGGAAATTAAAACCAGTTTTCCACTTGTCCTCTTCTTTGATTCGCACTCTGTAATATGCCTCTTATAGGTCTAGTTTGGTGAAGATTTTTTCTTTCGATAGGTGAGCTAGCATGTCTTTCATTAAGAGGAGTGGGTACATGTTTTCCATGCAAATCCCATTAATTCCTCTGAAATCAATACACAGCCTCAGTGACTCATCTTTTTTCTCTTTGAATAGCACTGGTGCAGCCACCCTAGATTTTGCTGGTTGTATGAACAATCTGGCCAGGTTTTTATCAATGTACTCCCTTAACTCCTTCATTTTCCTCAGAGTCATTAAGTACAGCTTTGGTTTGGGTAGCTTCACGCATCACAATCTGTTCTGTCTCACCTGTGGCCACGAGGTGAGAGTCCAAATGTCCAAAGGAAAAAACACGAACAGACAATATCAGGAACAACAGAGTTAACTTTCCTTTCCTGAATTTGTCATTGGCAGATTTCCCAGAAGCTGTCTGCAAATTCTGATAACAAGCAGAACTATAAATCAGAGATGAACGGCAAACAGAATACTTTGTTCAAACTGCAGGCGCAAATTAACAAGTTTGACCCGAACAGGGATTCAAAGCTAACACGCCTCCTTATATTCCCTGAGGGGCATGTCAGTCTCTTTCCTCAGTCCCTGATTCGACATCTCCTTCCAATTTGTGCTTGACATTTCTGCTTACGTCTGTTCCTTGCATCAAACCAACATTCTTCGGTTTGATCTTCATCCAAGGACTCTGGCACGTTCTCCTGCTTATCTGCCGACACCTGAGGCATAACTAATGAGGAAGGTCCTGGAGAGGATGAGGATTCCGAAACTTCCAGCAAAGCAGGTTCAAACCCCAATGCCAAGTCCTCCTCTTCCTCCTGACTCCCATTTATGTCACTCAACAAGGCAGGCTCAAACCTTAATGCCAGATCTTCCTCATCACTCGAGCCTATGTCTTCTGACAGAGCAGGTTCAAACCTCTGAGTCACAACAACAATCTATATTGCACAATCAGTGGGTTGGTGCGGGGGGACATGTGTCACATTCTGCCTCATTGAAAACTTCTGCAAGGTCTCGGTATTCCTTGGGAATCAGGGGGATTTCTGGGGGTTGTTCAGACATGACTTTTGCTTTATCGCCCTGCAGATGTTGGATAGCTTCCTTCTCAGGACTGACAGGAGGAGGGCCTATTCCTAGCTTTAGCTTTCTCTCTCCCACTTCCCATTAGGAGCCCATTTGTCCAGCCAGGACAGTCCCAGCATCACCTCTTCGGTCATTTTTGGTGCCACCACAAAGTGGTGCCTGCCCATCTCTAGCCTCACTGGTTTGGTGAGGAGCATGGCGGGGGCCCCCAATTAATGATCCGTTGACTTGTTTGAATTTTATGAGTCAGGTTAGGGTTCTCACCCTGATTCCTAACTTCAGGATGGTTTGCAAGCTGATTAGGCAGTGGGTGCATCCCGAGTCTACTATGGCTTCTACATCCCCCGGGCTTCAGTTTTTGGTGCTATGATTTTTGAAGGGATGGTGAAGGGGTGGATGGCTTCATTTACCATTGGGTTGTCCTTGGCCTCATTATTGATGTCATAGGGCACCAGCTGCCAGATGTCCCCCACTGGAGTTCTCTCCCCTTCACTGGAGGGGGAAGAGACCTCAATGGCTGATGCGCAAACTTTTCCCTCTCTCTTGGCTGCTGAGGAGGCTTCTTCACCTTGGCAGTTTCTGCCATCAGTCATGGTGCCAGATGATCAGGACCCCTTGGTAGACACACACATTTAGCAGTTGCTTGGTCACGATCCAGACCCTCTTTGAAGAAGTAGACCAATACTCTCTCTGGCCACTGCCACAGCCACCCAGCCACTCATTGGAACTCTCTGACATATTCTTTGGTGGGTCAGCCCCTCTGTTTTAATTCTTGGATCTCAGCATCAGCTTGCAGGGCTTGGGAGTCGCCCTCAAGCCTAGTTCTCAGCTCTTGCAGGAAGGTGGTGATGTTCCCCAGCTCTGCCATGTACCTGTCATGGAGCTGGGACACCCATTCAGTTGCCTTCCCCTCCAGGCTTGCTGTCACAGCTTGGACCATTGCTTGGTCACTCAGGGAGTCCATCGTGGTCAACTAGATAAGCCCATACCTAGTTCATGAAGAATGCCAGTTTCTCTGGGTGCCTATCAAATGTTGCTGTTTCAAGAAGTTTAAAAGTCATAAGCCATCATTGGGAGAATATACACTGCTCAAAAAAGTAAAGGGAACATCCTAGATCTGAATGAATGAAATATTCTCATTAAATACTTTGTTCATTACATAGTTGAATGTGCTGACAACAAAATCACACAAAAATTATCAATGGAAATCAAATTTAGCAACCCATGGAGATCTGGATTTGGAGTTACACTCAAAATTAAAGTGGAAAAAAACACTACAGGCTGATCCAACTTTGATGTAATGTCCTTAAAACAAGTCTAAATGAGGCTCAGTAGTGTGTGTGGCTCCACGTGCCTGTATGACCTCCCTACAATGCCTGGGCATGCTCCTGATGAGGTGGCAGATGGTCTCCTGAGGGATCTCCTTCCACACCTGGACTAAAGCATCCCCCAACTCCTGGACAGTCTGTGGTGCAACATGGCCTTGGTGGATGGAGTGAGACATGCTGTCCCAGATGTGCTCAATTGGATTCAGGTCTGGGGAACGGGCGGGCCATCAATGCCTTTGTCTTGCAGAAACTGCTGACACACTCCAGCCACATGAGGTCTAGCATTGTCGTGCATTAGGAGGAACCCAGGGCCAACCGCACCAAGCATATGGTCTCACGAGGGATCTGAGGATCTCATCTCAGTATCTAATGGCAGTCAGGATACCTCTGGCGAGCACATGGAGGGCTGTGTGGCCCCCTAAAGAAATGCCACCCCACACCACTACTGACCCACTGCCAAACCGGTCATACTGGAGGATGTTGCAGGCAGCAGAACGTTCTCCATGGCATCTCCAGACCTGTCACATTTGTCACATGTGCTCAGTGTGAACCTGCTTTCATTTGTGAAGAGCACAGGGCGCCAGTGGCGAATTTGCCAGTCTTGGTGTTCTCTGGCAAATGCCAAACGTCCTGCACGGTATTGGGCTGTAAGCACAACCCCCACCTGTGGACGTCAGGCCCTCATACCACCCTCATGGAGTCTGTTTCTGACTGTTTGAGCAGCCACACGCACATTTGTGGCCTGCTGGAGGTCATTTTGCAGTGCTCTGGCAGTGCTCCTCCTGTCCCTCCTTGCACAAAGGTGGAGGTAGCGGTCCTGATGCTGGGTTGTTGCCCTCCTACGGCCTCTTCCCCTGATGTACTGGCCTGTCTCCTGGTAGCACCTCCATGCTCTGGACACTGTGCTGACAGACACAGCAAACCTTCTTGCCACAGATCACATTGATGTGCCATTCCGGATGAGCTGCACTACCTGAGCCACTTGTGTGGGTTGTAGACTCCGTCTCATGCTACCACTAGAGTGAAAGCACCACCAGCATTCAAAAGTGACCAAACCATCAGCCAGAAAGCATAGGAACTGAGAAGTGGTCTGTGGTCAGCACCTGCAGAACCACTCCTTTATTGGGGATGTCTTGCTAACTGCCTATGCTTTCCACCTGTTGTCTATTCCATTTGCACAACAGCATGTGAAATTGAGTGTCAATCAGTGCTACCTAAGTGGACAGCTTGATTTCACAGAAGTGTGATTGACTTGGAGTTACACTGTGTTGTTTAAGTGTCCCCTTTAAGTGTTTCCCTGCAACATCTAAACAATATTATAAACATTATAACATTGTGAAGTATGAATACAGTATCAACACTTTCTACAGATTAAGTCTATCAGGTGGTTCTGAACATCTGCCACACTGGCCTTCTTGCGCAGACTGGCTCTCTTTGCATTAAGGGCTTCTCCAACCTCACTAAGACCATGGGGCTTTTCTTGCCACTTATTGGGGCATCCAGAATTCGACTGCTATCAGGTATAATGGCTTGCTCCGAGCTCTCATCAATAGAGGTCTGAGGCATCATCCCTGTGCATTCCTTATTGTCAGTGGGTAAGTGTGACATGATAATACCAGATGCCTGTCCACTGAATATGGAAAATCTGGCTGCTCAGCCATGCGCAAATCTATCCTATTATGACGATAAAGAGTTCCTTCAATGTCCACTAAATAGGAGTGTGGTGCCATTTGCTGTAAGCAGATACCCATTTGGATGTAAAATTAACATTCAACATTAGCACATTAAAAGAAAAGAGGGGTGGCACTATATGTTAGAGAATCATTAAAAGCCAAACAAATATACGCAGATGAAGAAGGGACAATAATAATGGTGGAGGTGCTAATAAATCAGAAAAAAACTCTTTTGATTGTAATATACACTCCAAAAATAATCAGGAAGAGTTCTACAAAAAAAAAATCATAAAACGATAACCAAAATGGACTACAAAAACATATGCATGATAGGGGCTTTAATGCAATTTTCCCCCCTGGGAGATATTTGAGAGTGAAATTAAAGGATTTAAAATATTGTATTGGAGAGTGTATGTGAAGTTTTCAGGGCTTCTAGATTTTTATGATCAGTCCAGACTTTGAAAGGGATTTTGTTCCCTTCTAGGATGTCTCCATGTGAGGAGTGCCCATTGCATCTTTCTCCCATATGGCCCATCTTTGCTTGGTTTCTGTCAATTACCTGGAAGTATAAGCGCATGGTTGCAACTGTCCATGTTCATTCTTTTGGAATAGAACTGTTCCTTCTGCTACATCGCTAGCATCTGCTTGGATGACAAATGGTTGCTTTGGGTCTGGGTGTTTCAGGATTGGTTCTGCTGAGAATAGTTGTTTTAAGTTTTTCGAATGCCACTTGGCATTCCATTGTCCAGGTAAGGGTTGCCTTGGCTTTGGTTCCCCTCCCTCTTGGTTTTAGCAAGCTTGTGATGGGGAGGGCGATATTTGCAAAAGCTGGAATGAACTGACGGTAAAAGTTTGCAAAACCCAGAAAGCTTTGTAGTTGTTTGCGAGTTTGGGGCAGCTCCCAATCGATGACTGCTTTTACTTTTTGTGGGTCCATCTCTATTTCCTCGTGGGATATTCTATATCCCACTTAGTCAATTTTTTCTTGATGGAACTCACATTTAGAGAGCTTTGTGTATAGTTTGGTGTTTTAGAGTTTTGTGAGAACTGCTCAAACTAATTTTATGTGCTCTTCTTTTGTTTCGGTGTTGATCAAAATGTAAATAAATGTCACCAAGATAAACTAGGACCCCTTTATACAAATGTTCATGGAGCACCTCATTAATTATTTGCATAAATATGGCAGGAGTTCATTGTAGTCCAAAAGGAAGCACTTTAAACTGGCAGCACCCCAGCAGGGTGTTAAAAGCAGTCTTCCACTTATCCCCTTTCCTAATTCTGATGTGGTAGTATGCCTCTTGTAAATCTAAGTTTGAAAAAAAAAATTCAATTTAGAGAGGTGGCCTAGCATGTCCTTCATGAGGGGGAATGGGTACATATTTTTTCACTCTGATTGTGTTTAAATTACAGAAGTTATGCAGAGGCGTAGGATGTCATCTTTCTTTCACAGACTACTGGGGCTGCTATTTTCGGTCAGGTAGGTCTGATAAAACCCCTTTTTAGATTTTTGTCGATAAACACTCTGAGTTCATTTAGTTCTCTAGGGGGCTTGCAGTACATTTTGGTTTTGGAAGTTTAGCCCCGGCAAGATCTCAATGGCACAATCTGTGGTGTGATAAGGCAGGAGTTCATGAGATGCCTCCTCAGTAAATACTTCAGCCAAATCCTGGTATTCTTTGGGGATGTTAGTGGGTTCAGTACGGTTCTTCTCTTCCATTTTTTTTTATTCCATTTCTGTAGCCATGTCAGTCCTAGGACTACTGGCTCTTCCATTCCTGGGGCTACAATGAATGTAAGCGTCTTGCTATGGTCCCCCAGTTTTATTTGCAATGGTTCTGTGGCAAAACTGGCTGGCCCTCCTCCGCTATAGTCCCACCTAATTGACAGAAAGTGATGGGATTTTCCATTCTTCTTAGGTAGATCCCCAATCTCCCTACTAGGGTTGCAGTGATTAGGCACCAGATGCACCCCAAATCCAGTAATACTGCTACTTCTTCCCTCTTCACTCGGGTGGGAATAAACAGTCTTAGGGGTAAAGTGAGCGGTTCAATTGGGTCGCTTACCAGTGGGTCATCTTCCAGATTGCTTTCGGACTGGCTCAGGTCTTTTCGGGGTGCTGGAGTTTCTTCCTCTGGGTTTGGAGGGGACCGAAACCCCATGGTTTCTTGGCTTCTCAGAGTGGTTTCTTTTCCTCAGGGGTTGGATTTTCCAGGGTTCCCCCCCGATGGGCAATCTGGCTTTCTGGCAGGGGTTTTCAAACAGCACTCAGCTGAGCGGTGCCCCTCTTTCCCACACTTAAAACAGCCAGATGGTCTTGGTGCCATGGTTTGAAAGGCTCTGCTTCCCCTGGGGTAGGGATCTTCTCCAAGCCCTGCTGGTATGATACTAGTTTTGAGTCATGTCGATCTCCGCCTCCTCTGCCATCAAGTACCATTCATGCAGGTGGTTAGGGGTCCCGTGGGCTAGATAGCCAGTGTACAGGTCATCATTGAGTCCATCTTTGAACCAGCAGACTAGAATATCTTCTGGCCAGTCGACTTGGCTAGCCAGGTCACAGAATTCCTTGGTGTATTTGGCTACAAGGCAACAGTACAGGGCTTTATGATTCTAATACAGTCGTGGGCTTTTCAATTGGCAAGGGGGTCTTCAAAGTGGTGGTGTAGGGCTATCATGAATCAATCAAGATTCTGCAACTCTGGAGCATCAACCTTGTAAAGGGTTACCATCCATCTGGTGGCTGCCCCTTCTAGGGCTAGGGTGACAACTCACACTTGGCTCCCCTGGGTTGGGAAGTTCCACCCATATTCTTGCATATAGGTGAGGACTTGCACCAGGAAACCCCCAAATTTCTGGGTGTCTCCATCAAATTTCAGCCCCAAAGGGGGGGATCTTTCTCTGCAGCTGTAGGTCCCTGGGTTGGCTGGAGTTAATCCCCTTCTCTGGAATGGCAGGAGGTTGGGTACCTGGCACAGCTGCTGGTCCTCCAGCTTGGTCAGTTTCTCGGTCAGTTTCGGCTGGATCAGTGGTGACAGCTTGGGTTCCCTCGGTTGCTAGTTCGCTCGCTCTCCTTTATTGGTGAATTGGTTTGTCTCGCACTTTTAAGTCTTCCAGGCCTTCCCTCATGAATTGGTTTATGTACCATTTCAGTCTATTATCTGCTGGCGGTTCTTTGATCAGCTTTTCCTGGTTGGAAAGGGCTTCCCTTTTCCACCCGAGTTTACATTTATCGTGGGTGAGGATTATTCCCCTGGCTCTTCCATCCCAGCTGTCTCTTTTCCCTACACCTATAGACATTGGGGCTTCATGGAACTTTCAAAGACAGCGTCGATGTCTTCGATGGGGCATATGGAGCCGGTGTCTGGCTGGGTAGTTGTTGAGGTTTCTCCCCAGCACTCAGCTTCCCCTTGCTATATTCAGATGTTTCTGCAGGGTCCCCTCAGTAGAGTGAAATTTTGGAAGAATTTTTTTTATCTCCGGGTTGACCACTATTGCAGATCCTGCCTTATTTACATAAGTCTCCCCCCTTCAAAAATAAGTATGAACTCTTGAAAACTTTGTATTTTAAAAGGAATATTTTGTTGAAGAGGGAAAAAGCAAGTCAGAATTCAAAACAGGGTCTGATATCCCTCAGGGCATGCAACTCAGATAAAGGGAATTAGAACCCCTCTCCATAGTCGGATGTCCTCCAATCCGCAGGCGCAAAACATTTTATTTTCCCCTCGTCTCTGGGAACGCAACTAAGGAAAGGTTCCCAGGAGTTTTCTTCCATTGTTGGAATCTATATGGCCCTTTCTCCCCTTTCAATCTCTCCAAGAGGTGAGAATTTTCCTGGGATCTGGGGTGCCAAGCAATGGTTATAAATAGTGTAAAAGTTTATACAGATTCAATGCAAGAATTAAGATAATTATATTACATCGAGTGGAAAAGAATTAACTGTATCACCCTCACCCCCCTTTCTTCCATCGAAGAATGGCAGATACACAGATCTGACACACATCTAACTTTGTTTCCACTTGGAAATCACTTCTGGATTTTGGGCTTGAGATGGTAATAATGAAACTTTGATTTTGTGTTTTGCTGATTAGATAGGTTTGTTGTTATAGAAATGGCTTGTTGGAAGAAATATCCTCTGGGTTCAGTTCCAAGTGGGGAAAAAGATACTGGAAACATGGAAGCTGCTTGAAAAGATGGTTTAAAGGTGGACAGGATCACATGCCTTGGAGCTCTTGGACGAAGAAAAGGGAAAAGATGCTGAGAGTCCCTGGGTTTTATACTCTCTCTGGCTTTGAACTTCCTGGGGCACAGGAAGAGTATCCTGATTGGTTGCTGTCAGAGGACATAGCTACCTTTGTAGGTTGTCTGTATGCTAAGTTTGGTTGAAATTTGGTGGGTGGTGCAGTGAAGGGTAATTGAATGGCTCTGTCTGAAGGAGGTCGATCTTCGTTATGTAGAATAGACTGGCCCAGGCCTTAATGGCCCATTAACAAAGGTGGGATGGCTGAGTTTCTGTCTCTCTGAGTTTCTACTTCTCTTTTAGGGGAAATATTCTGCCTTTTTAATATATCCTAAAATATTTCATTTTTCTAGGAGAGGGGTGGATTTTTAACTTCCAACGGGCTAACATGTATTACTGTGTATAAGCAAAATAATGAGGTTGTAATGCTATCATTTTCTACTGTGCTAAAAGGAGTTGGAATTCTTTCATTTCTCATCATTCAATCAGATCCGAAGAAGCTTCTTGGATGAGAAGCAAAACATTTTCAAGGAAAACACAACAAAAAAGTCTAGTTACCTTTTGAAAAAGCACCTTTGGGAAAACCATGACTTGAGTGATTGAGAATCTCCTTAGACATACCTCCACCTTGGTGTGTTTAGTGGCCATAGGTTCTACTGGTAGGTTTTATAGAGAGGTATGCTATCTCCTAGGAGCAAAAATCAAATGCGTGACTGAGGGGCTTTCTACAATAATTAAGCCCACAGATGATTATTCCTTTCTCCTCTGTCATGTCAAGGAAAACAATGTCAAGGAACTTTGAACAGCTAGGCATGAAAACCAAACAGATAGCAGCATAGGTGGTGTTTTCATCTGTATCCAATGAGATCAACATCCAATGACAGAGTAGAGGACTTTGGAAGAAAAGTTTGTTCACTTATTTGTGCTTTGGAATTAATTGGCTTAAGGGATGGTGCCATCGAGAGAACTTTGGATTACCTACATGAGGAGCTTCAGGCAGGGGATGGGCTACATCTTATAAGAATCAAGAAGAATGTATTTGGAAAACAACTGGCTCAGCTCAGGGTGAGGAGATCATTTGAATCCATAGACTTTGTGGTATAGCTGCTGCTTCAGTCTATTGATTTTTCCATATCCAGCAATAGAAATAATAAATTATATTGCAAAATTCCATTGCTAATCTGATTCATTTTTAAATAATTTTCCCAATCTTACTCAATGCAGTTTTCTCAGATTCTCCTTACATGATTACAAATTACACTTATGTTTCAAATTTCTCAAATTTCTTAAAGGTCAAGTGTGGGAAGTGTCCTAATTTTTATTTTTAATATTAGGCTTATTCCATAAGCAAAAAAGATACTTCATATACTGATAGCAGTATATAGTGAACAATGGCTAATATTGCGAGCTGTGAGGAGTTAATAAAATAGAGAGGACATCACTTTTATTCCTTGCTTAGTCACGAAACCTACATCTTGCTATTGTGAGAAAGAAAACAGTTCTTTAGGAGAACAGAGATGGGTGGGGATAAAACTTTCTAGGCTCTGACTTTATAATTCATAAAGAAAAACTAGGGACAAAGCTAGGGACATAACACAGTAAATATAAAGTATTGTAGTAAAACAGTATCCTACACAGTAAACATAAAGTACATAATATAGTAAATTATGTAAACAACTGATTATTTTATTTGCTATATTTGCTTTTTGATGTTCTCAAAAAGTTTTTCCCATACTTGGGTTTCCTCACAGGAAGCTTTTATAAGAAAAGAAATGGTGGTGAGGCCGAACTGGTAGACTTATGGTAAAATAATATTTTTTAACTCAGGGTACCCTACCCTCAAATCTAAGAAGCAGATAGAATCAGAAACTCATGCTTGTCATTGGTTGATATATTTACAACTGAAAGAAAGATTTAAATTAGATAAAAAGAATCATGGGTTTAATTTTGTTAAAAATGAACTGGATACTCGACTGTGTGGTAGTGATGAACATATCATTGCTAAAGTCTATAAAGTGTTATTGAACTTAAATCTGGAAAATGAATAAGTAAAGCATTGTATGATTCAGTGGGCAAGGAATTTTGGATATAATGTAATGCTTGAGCAGTGGGACAATTATGTGGAATAAGGGTTTAGTTTACATTAAATTATTAATTTGAAAGAAAATTTCTATAAGATGATGTATCATTGGTATTTAACTCCAGATAAATTGTCAAGAATGTATAAAGGTACCTCAAACGAATGTTGGAAATGTAAATATAAAGAAGGGACTTTTTTCATCTATGATGGATGTATGATAAAGCAAAGAAATATTGGAGGATTCACATCTTAATAGAGAAAATCCTTAAAGTGAATATAGAAAGAAAACCAGAGATTTTTCTTTTGTGTTTAATGGAACAAGACTTTGGAAAAAAAAACGGAACTGTGATATTATATTTGTTGACAGCAGCAAGTATACTCTAAAAACACAAAAATGGAAAGTCACCTCAATTCCCACAATGGATGAATGGCTACAAAAACTGATGGTGTTAGCAGAGATGGCTAAAATGACTGCTTTGATTAAAGAGAAAAATACAAATATTTGTATTTCTACTTGGAAACCACTTCTGGACTTTGTGCTTGAGGCAGAAAAAATGAAACTTTGATTTTGGGTTTTACTGATTAGATGGATTTGTTGTGATAGAAATGGCTAACTTCTATTATTATGAAAAACTAAAAAGTTGACTTAATGTCTTATTTTATTGCACCAAAGGAATCAGAAATCAATGCCTTTTTCCCCCTTGCCTTCCCCCACTTTTCACTTCCTTTTTCCTTTCCTAATTTCCCCAATATTTGCTTTTGTATTCTTTTTGTATGTCATATTATAAATTAAAAAAACTATGTAAACACTTGAGGAAAAAAATAAAAATATTTTCCCATACTGAGGTGATTTCAGTCTGTACATTTTAGAATAGGCCAAGGAGATCCCTGGCAGAGTGATGCTTGAAAAATCCCCAGGCTGTAGTCAGTAGTCAAGGACAGAAAGCAGATTTAGAAATGCTCAGTAAAACAAGAGATATGTTTCAGACTTCTATCATATTTGGTTAGTATTTTTAATTTTCAGTTTAATACATAATAGCTCTGCTTTGAAGAGTTATAGTATAATGCTAAGCTGAGCGTACGATACTTATTTTTTTCTATTGGACTCCTGAAAGCAGTACTTGTGTGTTTTGGGTAAAATAAGCTGAATCAGGGTCAGATAACAGATAATCAGAGTTGGAAGGCACCTTATAGGTCATCTAGTCCAACCCCCCACCCAAACGGGAGACCCTACACCATTTCTGTCAAATGGCAGTCCAATCTCTTCTTCAAAGTCTCAAGTGATGGCGCTCCCACAACTTCTGAGGGCAAGCTTTTCCATTA
>NW_020769422.1:221301-247219 GCF_900518735.1 Pseudonaja textilis | reverse complement strand
AATGTGAAAGGCTTTGTAGGGACACATAACTAAGGCAGAATATCAACTAATAGCCCAAAATGGCAAAGATGAGGTCAGGAAAGCTAAAGCTCAGAATGAACTAAGACTTGCAACAAATGTCAAATGCATTTTTAAAAAGTTTATTTCAACATATAAAAAACAAGAAAAAAAGTCAAGGAAACAATCAGTCCAGTCATCAGGGAAGAAGCAAGGAAGTAATGGGCAGTAGATAGAAAAATCTATTTAATTCATTCTTTGCATCTGTCTTCACGCAAAGGCCAATTTATAAAAAAACATAACCCTAAAAGACAGACTAGGAATACAAATTAAAATAAGAAAATGGTAAGAGAACACCTGTCTGCTCTAGATGAGCGGACCATTGGGATCATCAGATCATTGGGATCTGACGGATTACATCCCAGAGTTCTAAAAGAGCTGGCAGAGGTTATCTCAGAACCATTGAACCATATCTTTCAAAGATCCTGGAGCCCCTGGGAACTTCCAGAGGCTTGGAAAAGAGCTGATGTGGTTCCCATCTTCCAAACACACCTACCAGTAGAAACAAAATTATAACCAGAAGACAACACAGGTTGTCAAAACAGATCATGCCAAACAAATCTTAAGGCATGTGACAAAGTAGACCACAAACTATTTCCTGTTAAGATATAAAAATATGGTATAGACAGCATCACTACTAAATGATTTGTAACTAGTTGACAAACCACACTCAACATGCAGGCCTTAATGGAGCTATATCTACATGGAGGAAAATATGTAGTGCGGTTCTCCAAGGTTCTGTCTTAAGACTCAGTATTCTTCAGCATCTTCAAAAAAATTTTAGATCAGGGATCCATGGAATTCCAGAAATCGGGCTGTGCAAATGAAGCTCCATCTGCAGGATACACGCAGCACATGAAACCACACCCTCTCCAGTCTGTGGAAAAACCACTCTCCGTGGAACCGGTCCCTGATGTTCAAAAGCTTGGAGGCTGCTGGTTTACATGAGAATGAAGGGAAACTCATCAAAATTGCAGATGAACAGAACTCAACAGCACAGAATAACCGATTTGAAACGGACCTTGAAGGTCTTCTAGTCCAACCCCATGCTCAAGTAGGAAATTCTATACCAAACCCAATTCCTGCCACCATTCTTTATTTTAGCCTTCAAACCCCTAACCATCCTTGTTGCTCTTTTCTGCACTCTTTCCAGTCTCTATGTAGATTCTTTTTTATAATCTAGTGAGCAAAACTGGATGTAGTATTCTATATTTGGCCATACTAAGGCTAGTTAGTAAGTTCATATGATCTCCATTCTATTCCTATCTTAATGCAACCTAGGATTGCATTGGCTTTTTTTGCTGCGGCCACACTGCTGGCTCATGTATAAGTGATTACTGATTAGAATTCAAAGTTCCCTTAGTTACTGCTGAGCTGAACTAGATTTCTTCTAATACGTACCTGTGCATTTGATTTTTCTTGCTTGTGTAAAACCTTACTTTTCTCTGCATTGAATTTCATTTTGTTAGATAAGGCCGTGTTGACGTCTATTGAGGTTCATCTGGATCTTGATTCTATTTTCTAGGATGTTGGATATTTCTGGTTCATCTGCAGATTTGATGAAATCCAAGTATACTATGTCCACTGCATTTTGCTCATCCACTAATTTAGTCGCTTTGTCAACAAATGAAGTAAGATTTGTTTCGCATGATCTGTTTTTTACAAACCCATACTGGTTTCTGGTTATAACTTTGCTTGCTTCTAGGTGTTCGCAGATTACTTTTTCCAGTGTCTTCCTCGGTAAGATACTTTTTTGAAGATAGCAACTACATCAAGTCTTTTCCAGAGATCATAGGAATGGAGGACTAAGGTAAAATTTGTAATGGAAATGGGTTTTGTCAGGATATCTCAGCAAACCTGCATAAATAAGCTTAAGTGGCTGCAATATGGAGGCATATATCCAAAACCAGCATTCAAAAGCTATTTCAAGGAGCTGTAGGCTGAGTAATATTGTTAGATTTTTATACCATTATTTTATAGATACATTTTAAAGGCAGCAAACATACCTAACACTCTTGCCTCTTCCTGTTTTTCCCACAACAGCAACCCTGTAAATAAGGCTGAACTCAGACAGTGATTGGCCAAAAATCACCCAATCAACTTTCATGCTGGATATCCCTGAAGTGGGCCCAGTTAACAAGGAAGAGCCTGCTTTAGGAACTTGGGAGCAGTGAGACTCTGAACTAGGAAGAGATGGGTAGGGAGAATAGGAGACTAGAAATTTAAGATGGGACGGAGGAACAATTGGATGAGTGGCTGGTTGACAACAGAAGGAAGGAATGCAGCCTCAGAAGGCAAGCCAGAAGCAGAGGTGGGAAAGGGGTGCAGCTATAACCAATGAGTGGAACTGCCTCCTCCTCCTCCTCTGCCACCAGATCCTAGGGGTGTGGGGCTGAGAGGAGACAGGTGTTTTGCCTATAGTATTTAATGTAATCCACTCTGTACTAAATCTGTATTTTGTTTTGCTTCACTATTTTTAAAACATTTGACAAATTTCTTAAGCAATTATTAGTAGAAATAGAATTCAGATGCACGTTTATTTCAGTGAGTAAGTACATGTATTAATCTGTTTATAAATGACATGGCTATCTTTCTTAAATTAAGAGCACAAATGAAGATTGTAGCAAATGGAGGCAAATCCAATCCCAAGATATTCAGTCAGTTAAAGAATTAAAGAAAATACTTTTATTCAAACCAAGGCAGATATCTGAAAGCCAAAGACTCAGGAAATCCAAATGCTGAAATTCCAATTAGAAACAGCTTCACTTTGTGTTTGTCTTTTGCATTTCTTTTGCAAGAATCCGTTCACTGAAAATTTGTTGTTTAAATTAGAGAAACTGAACCGAATAGGAAAAATTGTTTATTTAATTCAGCACAACAGCTCTCATTTGAATTGGAGCCAACTACTTTCATATAATCTGGTTAATTTAAGTAAAATGAAAATATACATAAATCTCATAATTGACTTCCTATACCACATATTTTATTTCTTAAAACATTACTGTGCTTTTGCTCCCATTTTGGATGGGGGGTCTCGCTGTTATACACTTTTCAGCTTCAATAAAGTCAAACCCATATTAACCTTACGAGAGACCTAGACTTGCTAGTTTGCAGATACAGGTATGGAAAAATTTATTGTGGAAAAGGAGCTAAAGAAGTTAAGGGAGAGTCAGGTAAACAGTACATTACTCTCACTTATTTTCTACTCCAAGTTGTACCCACTGCAGAATATATAATATATATTGTACAGTAAATTGTACCAACTGCAGTATATATATTGTACAGTAAATTGAACACCTTGCTAATGCTAAGTAAAAATGAACCACTAGCCTCTCTCAGAATGCTTTAACACAAATATACATCAATGTTCTGCAGATGATGTACTTGGTTGCTGATTGTACAATCAACCAATTGTTCCTCAATGGGTTTCAGTCTGAATTGCAAATTCATAAATTCAAAATGCAAGTTTCACTGGGTACAATAAGTGTTCATTTCACATGAGTTCACTACAAATAATTCCGGAGACACTTTTTAATATCCTTTTTTAAAGAACACCAGTAAATATTTCCCAATATTTATATTCATTTTCTGATTCACTGGTATCTGCAAGCCTCTTTTGATTTAAGATTTTATTTGTAAGGTAGAAAAATAAGAACAAAAGGAAGTATCTAAAGCAGGCTTTGATTTTGTAAAACTTCCATGCTTTCCTATAATGCCCCCAATGCTATTATTTCCTAGTTTCCACATGATCATATTTCTCAACTTATGTTAAACAGAAAACCCCCATTCAATTATCATCCCCTTCTCCCTTTTTGAAGTCTTCATTATATTCACTTCTAGTGAAAAACAGTGTGGTTATATTTCTTATAAACTCCGCCTGGAATCAGCAAAATTCATCCTTCCATTCCTAAGAAGGAAAAGATAACATATAAGCAAAATCAAACAGAACAAGACTTAGAACAAGACAAGGTTACATGTAACTCTCTAATCATGGAGCCTATTAATAGAAAAAACGGGACTCACCTGTTTTAATTGAAAGTGTAGCTTTCAGCACCTCCACGGCCAAATCCTTAAAATAAATAAACAAACAAATAAATACACACACAATGTCAGCATTCAGATTTTAATGGCACCTCTCCATTTCTCAGTCTAAGAATTTTGAGTCCTCCATTTTGAAATAAGATACTTGGAGCCTAAGGTTTCTGTATTACTTGATGAACCAGAAAAAAAAATCAGGAAAAAAATGCTAAATGCTAGGTAAGATCTTTTACCTCATGCTTCTTTCTTCTATACCTTCTAGATATAGAGAAAAATATTTTTCTGTTTTGGATAGGGTAGCTATAACCTGCTCTCTTCTGTAGTGATGACATAAAAATGCATTTAAATAGACTGAAGTTTCCTGTTAAATATATAATACATTTCTAGTTTGGCAGCAAGAACATAGCAATATCCTGAATGCAAGACGTCTATGACATTGTCTTAGTGAACATGCACTAAAGAGATACCTCACATTGTAAAAATCTTACTCTGCAGAAATTTGCTATGCAAAATTTCTGCAGAGTAGGATTGTAAAATTTTCTATTAGAAACACAGAAAAATATACTGGAGAATAAGCCCCCAATGTGTTGTAAAACATGTTGTAATGTTTTATACTGTGGTAAAACATGGATTCTCGTCAAAACAAGCTTTCTGTTTGGCAAGCTTAACCCTAATCTAAGATGAACAGAATACTTTAATGTTGCTAATATTTGTTTGTTTTTTCTAGAACTTCAGCCAAGTAGTTGAGAAAAATATGTATAGTACAGCAAGATTTCCAGCTTCATACCAAACCTCCATTCACATTTTAACTGAACAGAGAAATAAGGGGTGGGGGGAAATACTGGGCTCTATAGGATTTACATTCCCTCTCCACAGTCATTAAGTTGGTTCCAACTCCTAACAAGAAAAACAGATATACCAGATCTTTCTCCCTTCCAGCTGATCTCACTGATTTTTCATCTCTTGGGCAAAGCGTGGGAATAAAAAAGATTTACAGATCTTTCCCAGACTTCAGTTATGCTACTGACCCAGGAGAAATTTAGAACAGCTGCTGGCCTGGTTTAATAAATTCTTTCCCATAGCTTTGAATAAGAAAAATTAAGAAGTCAAAAAATAGTGACCATGAAAACTGCCAGACAGGGCTTTTGAACTGCTAGAAAGCTGGAGCATTTTGCAATACAACATGGGATTGCCCAATATATAATTTACTAGCCAGTTTTTACATTAAATGTTTTATATTTTATTTATGCTATTTTTATTTTTTGGATGTATTTATGCTAATTTTAAGTAGCAAAAGCTACATTTATCCAAGATTTTTTATATGCTTTCAACCCAAATACAGTACATAAAATTCACAATGAATAATCTCTTAGATATGTTACAGTGGCAATGCTTCAAATGTTATGGCTGAGTTATCAATTCAAAATTTGTTTAGAAAAACATTATGTAAAGAAACATTTGTTACAAAAGATTATGTAGAAATGCATCTGAAATAACGTACATATTGTTAAGCAGACTTTAAGAAAACATTGAAAGCAAATGAGCCAATGGCATAGAGCAAATGTACTATTATAAACTCATTTTCAAGAAAAAATGAATGAAATTCTACTTAGCCTGCTGATTCTTACTTCTGCTGATGCACACTTAACAGTGTGACATGAGAACAATGCCAGATAGAAATGCTATTATTTATTGTTTTTAATGTATTTATTAAGTTTATATGTTGCCCATCTCATTATCACACAGCTCTGGGTGGCTACCTATAATAGGCCTATTCGGGGATGTGTATGTGTGTGTGGTTTCTAATTATGTGTGCATGTGTGTGTGTGTGTAGGTACGTAGTTTATAGAATAACATCCTCTTGCTGGCTCTTACCTTTGGGCCCAAACAGTGCAGCATAGCAGGGGTAGTTGCAATAAGGTTTCCCATCATGCTAGGGAAATAAGAAAAACATCTCAAAGGCAACATAAACAAAATGATATATGATGGAGTCTATTCAAATTTTTGTTGGATTACCTTCTCCTTCTGAGGATGGAGGCAGACACAAAGTCTTGTAGCTGCTAGTTTATTTCTCCCCAAAGTTAAGCAGGAAGATATTTTGCAGGGGAAACAGATTAACCTTAAGAACTATAGGCCTGCTTTTGCCCCCATAGTTCTCTCTCATTTGGACAGACATCTCAAATATGGTCTCTCTTGTCCAGCTTTTCTGCACAGATTTTCCCCCCAAGCATCATTGGAGGACATATCCATTTACAGAAGAACATGTTCCCAAAAGTGGTATAGGAAAAGTCTATGCAGCATTCTTTTGTCCCTTATATGGGTAAATGCCAGGTTTGATAGCTAAAGGTAAACATTGAAAAGAACAATTACTATAAGAATGAAGCTATGAGACAGGACAAAATTGTTCTTCAAGCCATAGCCAAGAACATGTATGTCTTCATGCACTTACTTCTGCATGGCCACCTGCATTTAAGGTCTTCTTGCATTTTTCACACTTCAAACATGGCCGGTGCCAATCTTTCCCAAGGGAGGTGACCTTTTCAGCTACCATAATATAGACATAAATAAAAAATGTTTTTGTGAGATGGATGGCCATATAAATGAGAGAGAAAGAGGGAGGGAGAGGGAGGGAGGGAGATGGGGAGAGAGGGAGAGAGAGAGATGATAGATAGGACAGACAGATAAAAAAATCATGTATGAAAAAAGTAGGAGCATAAAGGGGAACACTTAGGCTGAATAAAAGTGCTCCATCCCTTCCTAACAACTATTCCTAAGGCAGGGAGCCTTTCCCAATCTTTCCAATAAATTGCTTTTTCACAGGTTGGGGATAGATATGGGACCAGTGGCATGAAAGAAAATGCCCTCCCGCTAAGTCATAGCTTTTATATAACTCTTCTTGGTCCATGTAAACATTGTTAAGGTGTAGGAGTTTGCTGTGGCTACTTTATCAAACACACAATATGCTTGCTTTTGAGTTGTTGCCTTCATTTGACTGTACTTTATACTAAGCCATTTCAGTTAAACAGGTCTTCCTCCTTCCCCGTTCCACTGCTTTATTATCAGGCAGTCAGACAGTTTGTGAATGCATAAGTCACCACCCCCTCTGCAGAAAGAAAATTTTTAAAAAAATCCTTTTCTCATAGCGCCAATTCATCTTCTATTTTGGTAAATAATAAAACAAGTTATTTAGTTTGCTAGCAAGATGATTGAGTATGTCCTGAAGGATGGAGCATACTGAGTGGGAGTTGTCTGGGAAGAACATAAGCTAATAATAATCAAAACTCAATTGGATGTTACATAGTGAGCAGGTAAAGAAAAAAAGTTATAGTTGGTGCTAGTTGGGAAACAAATCTGACTACTATAGAAGAGTCTGACATATGGCCTATAATCATAGAAAGAGCATGCTCCAGAGAGGAAAAGCATTCTGAGATGTATTGACCAGAACACTGTTTGGAGAAGAAAAAAAATATATGACATGAAAAAAGGGAGAGAACAGATTAATATCAGGTTGTTTCCCAGAAGGTGCAACATCAATTGGATGACCAATTTATAAATTTAGTGTGAAAGGGAATTCTGCAAGTGCAAGTCTTAGTTCATTCTGAGCTTTAGCTTTCCTGACCTCATCTTTCCATTTTGGGCTATTTGTTGATATTCTGCCTTAGTTATGTGTCCCTACAAAGCCTTTCACATTATTTACTCCAGAATGAATGAAAAAAGGAAGTTCTGTGTACAGTGGGTATTTGCTAGTCTGTTCACTGAAAGAAAAGTCAAATTCCTGTTCAAAGACAAAAAAATAGATTATATGAAATAAATTCCCACCATAGCAAAATCTGCTGTCAAGCAAAAAACACACACACCATTAAATTAAAAACTTGGTAGGTTGGCTGTTGCTTTTTCAGAGATTTTGCGGAAGTTCTAGTTGCTATAAACACTTAGTCATCAAAACAAAGGCAATCCGCTCTACTGGGTGTGGATAGAAATAGAAAGATAATGAACAGAAAGAACATACAGGAAACTGATTGCCTTCATAACAAATGTGTAGCTATAAACAGCCTGATATCAAAAACAAGGCGAAATGAGCCAAGACACAAGAACAAAGAGATTTAACCTGGAAATAAGGAGAAACTTTCTGACAGAACTAATGGAAAAGCTTGCCCTCAGAAGTTGTGGGAGCGCCATCACTTGACTTTGAAGAAGAGATTGGACTGCCATTTGACAGAAATGGTGTAGGGTCTCCCGCTTGGGCGGGGGGTTGGACTAGATGACCTATAAGGTCCCTTCCAACTCTTATTATCTGTTATCCATGTAGAAAAAACTTTGGTTAGATTCTTTGAACATCAATATTTCAGTATCAATAGTATTTACATATTAAAAGTATTTCTATAACATTGTTCATTAGAGAAAACATTGCTAATGAACACTAACCCTAACTGTAACCCTAACCCTGTGCTTTAAACAAAGTTATTCTAAGTCTTTTAAAAAAATCTATGTATAATTCAGTTCTTTTACTGCAGTCACATGGTAACAGTTGCCATAGAGAAAATTGCTGGTTAAGACAAGAAAATGACTAAGTTGTTTGTCTCAATTTTATCCAAGACTTTCCTAGTAACAAAAACAAAAGTAAAGCAAAACTTAAAATAAAGATTAAAAATACCCCAAAATTACTGCAGAAGCTTGTATTTTGAGAGAGAGAGAGAGAGGGAGGGGGGGGGGGGGGAGAGTGATATTGTTTTTTGAATTTTCAATGATTTGAGGATCATTTGAAGGGTGGGGAAATGTTTTTGGCTTTTCTGCAGATGCCTCAGGATTGCAACCATTTTTAGGATCAAATTGTTTGAATATTAAAATAATTTTATTTCTAAACTATAAGTACCATTGTGCGGACTAGACAGTTAATCTACTGTGGATGGAAGATTCTGAAAGCTGCCAAAGCATTGTTTATCTATTTCAAATTAATTTAAGAGATGAAGAATAATCTTGCTCTGAACAATGAGAAACACACATTTATATGTACTTTCACATATTTCTAAAACATGCTTTCATAGGTGTCTGAACAGTTTGACAGACATTCATTTTCATAAGTATTTAGAATACTGATACTTGATCATAGAATCTTAGCACTGGAAGAAACCTTGGAGGTTTTCTACTCCAACTTCCTGCCCAAAGCAAGAGACCTTATTCCATCCTGGACAAAGGGTTGTCCAATATTTTCTTGAACAGAGGTCCCCAACCACTGGGCTGTGGACTATTACAGGGCTGTAAAGCAGCAGGTGAGCACGCAAAGCTTCAATTGCGGATGTGCAGGTTTTAGGTTGCACGTGAAACTATTTTCTCCTTCTGCTACCAAAACCACTGTTACCACCAGTGCATGGAATCAAAAAGGTTGGGCCCCCCTGTTCTTGAAGACTTCCAACAATGGCACACCCACAACACTGGGAAGTAAGCTCTTTCACAGATTATTTGTTCAGTCAGGAAATTTCTCCTTAGTTCCCATGCATATGTATGCTTTCAACTGAGTCTGCACTGCACAGCAGGCAGCTTAACATGGAAGCATGAGCACAGTACTGCAAAATACTTTTGGATGTTGAAGACTATTATGGTACACTAACACAAATCATTTGATGATCCAAATAACAGTAATAAATTCATAGCTTTGACTGTCTGGAGAAAGAATTAGATTATTTTTGTATTATTATTTTCTTTACATATAGGTATTCCTGCATTTTACCATACTGCAGATCTGTTTAAATTTTCTTACAAATATTAAACAAAACGCTTAACAATAAACAATGTCCAGCTTTTTCCATTGTGACAAGAGTGCTCTTTAGAACTCTCTATGTCTAGCATTTTTAAAGAACATAATTAGGTAGTACGGAATGGACTAGGTCAGCTCAGGAAGGCACTGCAGCCATTAGTCATGGCTTAGTGTCCAGGGGGAATTACCCATTCTATGTTTGCTATTAAGATCATTTGTGTTAATTTTAATCATTCTGTTTAATTTTATTTTCTCTTCTTCGGTTGCATATATTCTTCCCACTTAATTATTTTTACATAATTTTTAAAACAAAAAATTTATTGCTGAATGCTTATTTAAGATGTAAAGCAGATAAATATAACACATAACTAAAAGGTTGAAATCAAAAGCTCTTGTGGACAAAAGGTAGCATTAGTTAATGGTTCTATGGCAGTATGAACAGCTATTACTCATTTCTGTTCAAAAGGCCCCATTATGTGCAAAGGAAAACAAACACTTCTTTTCTAAGAAATGGCAGGATATATATTTAAATTTTTAATATTTTATGAAAGAAGTGAGCTTTGATATATTCAGAGCTAACTCTCAAATGTTCTAAAACTGTACTTGGCACTAAAGAAATACCCAGGATAAAACCCCAAGGTTCCTCATATCATATTAAATTGTGTCACCAATTTAATATTGCACTATCTTCTAAGATGCATGCTGTAGCTCTGAATGATATATAGTAAAATCATGTTGCACCAAACTTCTTTTATTCCCACACAACATCCATGAAATATTGCCACGGGCCTGTTTAAACTTGATACATGGACAGCATGCTAACTTGGACAGCATGCTAAGGCTAACTAAGATTTGTAAATAATTTACAACCTAGTGTGTACAAATTGCACTTAACTCTGAATTATGATCCACAAACCATAAAAAACTAGATTAATACAGTGTCAAGACATATATCATATAAATATCATGGATTTGCCTAAGGCATGAACTGCGCCACATACATATACACTTTTCAATCAGAAAAGCTGGATAAACTATTAGTTCATTTCTTTTGATAATCTTTTTATATTTCTGGTTGCCTACTTTACAGAATTGCATTGGGCATGTAAACTAATTAAATAATTGAGAATTTTTGGTCTTGGTCTTTAGAATCTAGGGTATTCTATGTATTATGAACTCTACAAGATTCACTTCTTTACCCTAGACATGAAAAATCTCTGAACCTTAATATTATATCCCTGTTAAAATACTTATTTCTCCCTTTTCTTATTGGTAAAAATTAAAGAAACCAGGAATTTATAATTCAGGTGAGAGCAATTGGCAAGTAGCATTTCTTCTTATTCTTTGTCTTAACTGTCCTGCACATAGGTTCCTCAAGTATATGTTGTCCAAGAGATGTCTCCAAGAACAGTTGATTGTGCTATTTTAAAATTGTTTCTTGTTGGCTTCAAGCAAATTTTATATCATTTGGCCACTCCATACAGAAATACTGGAAAATATATTTACAAAGTGATCATCAATATACTTCATTATACAATATACTTCATTTTTTAACCACGATAACAGGTTTACAGCCCAACTGTAGATTTTAGATCCAATCAAAGGGCACTTTCCAACCCTCAAATGTGGCTTTTTCGGACTTTGGATAGAAAACTTGCAATTCATTTTTACAATCCCCTCACATGAATTGAGATTATAACTCTCATGATGCTCAGCCAGCAAGACTTCTGAGACTTCTTTTAGGTCCTTTAGGAGAATCTAGAAATACACAAAGCAGTCTAAATTGAGAGTACTCCAAAACCTCCTCTCACCTTCTGCAACAGGCTATATATAATCTCCACCCCTCCCTTTTTTTCATCTGGCACTCTCCTTTCTGCTTTAAGGTATGATAAGTTTTATATTAAAATATATTTTATTCTTTATACTCTTTCCATCTCCTATTAAAATATTAATAGAATCCATAATGGTCTGAGAATCAGTATCTCCACTAAATAATTGAGTCAAGTTGAAACTAAATTAATCAAGTAAAAATAGCAAATGTTACCCAAACTTTCTGAAGCCTCCAAATAAATGACCCAGACCTAATCCATATATCAAAGGATAATGTTTGCAAACACAATTAAATTAGGTCGAGCAGAACTGCATATTCACAAGAACATTATAGACATACCTCTACACACACACACACACACACAAACGCCCTCCCCCCCAGTCATTCTAGAATCAGCACCTACACACTTCCACACCCAGGACAAGCTCCGTTAGATTGGGTTGCTGTGCCCCATTTCTCTGGAGCTGCCGGTAAAGGCAAACAGTTTGCTTTTAGGAATAAACATTTCTTTTTTCCTCAAAGGTGTCTGGATCTCATTTTTATTTATTCTTATGCAACCCCGGCCCAGAGTTGGAACCCCAAATTATTATTCTGAGAAAGGGAAGACACTTTTTAAAGTTCTAGAAATATGGAATCGAGGTCTGGTATATTAGAATCGTTTAATGGCGCTTGCAAAAGTGTGAAACAATTCTTAATGCACTGAGATGCAACAAAAAGTTAGGATCAGATTATAACAAAAAACTACTGAGAAATCGAGGGGAAAAAAAAGGACTTTAGCCCAAGCCGGTGCCCCTTTCCTAATCAAAATTGCGTCTCCGAAGTTCTCTATGTTGTACAGAAGACCTCGAGCTCAGGTACTACAGCGAGCTCCCAGGATCTGGGGCGCTCTTCCATTGCTCCAAATTCACTGTACTTCGGGGTTAGACATTACCAGCCCGGAGCATCTGTTCTGAACCAGCCTTGATTGCTACCTTGCACACCCAACGCCTGCTGCAAGGGAAGACCTTAGATTTTAGTATCTTAAAGATTTTTCGGAACAGGTTCCGATGGTAGCCCTTCTTTGCTTTCTCTATTCCGGCTGTATCTGTCTTGAAGTGAGGAAGGGGCAGTAGTTCTACCTTACCAAAATAGACCTCCTTTTGACAACGAGGGCACTTGGGCATGGCGTCGCCGAAGGCAAAATCGGTCCGCAGTGTAACGAGGCAGCAAGTGAGGCTTCCGGCAGAAAATATCTTGCTTTACCGCCTCCGGCCACGCCCACAAAACGGTAGAGCGGGAAGGCAGGACAGCGCTTTCGTGGTCTTTCGGGCCGCCGTGGTCTTTGGTGAATTAATGAGTTGTAGGCTCAGCCTGCAGTTTTAGGCGGGAACACAACAATTAAGCCTCGGGGTGGGTAGATAGCATGGTGGGGATGCCTTAGGAAAGACCTTCTAAAGCGGAGGGAAGGAAAGTCCTTGGAAAACAGCAGAAGCTCTCAAAGGATGTAACTTCTATTCAGTTGCAGGTAGGAATGATAATTTTTAAAAATGCATTTGAAAGAGAACTAAATGGATCAAACTATTGCTTAGCTATATTATAATTGTTAGAAATTTATTATAATTGTTTTCCTAATTACTGTATTTTCCACTGGTACCAAGAAAAATCTTTTTAGATCAAAGAATGCAAGGATTGCAAGGGATCTTGGAAATAATCTAGTCAAACCTGCTCACTGAAGAAATCTACTACAATAACAATACAATAGTAACAAAAAAAATGTGTATCCTCTAGGACAGGGTTCGCCAACCTTTGGGATCTCAGGGACCACCAAACTCATAATTTTAAATCCCGGGGACCACTAATATGAATGTTGACTGACGGTGGCTTTCTGATGTTGGTGGGAGAGAGAGAGAGAAAGAGAGAGACGTCTCCCCCCTCCCAACACACAGGTGGTGTAAGCATTGGACTTTTTCCCTTCAACTGGAAAGAACTTTGGAAAACCAGGTTCTTCAAAAGGAATTCTTTATTGAAAGGGATTTTATTTCAACACTAGGCAAAGCAGAGTCTAAGATATCCCCAGGCATACAGTCATAGATAAAGGACGTTAGAATCCCTCCCCTTATTCAAATGTGAATTTAGTCAAACAAAGAACCAACATTTTAATTCTCCCTCCCCTTCTCTGGGAACTTATCTTAGCAGAGTTCCCAGGAGTGACTTCCAGAGCTGGAATTTTTATGGTTCCTTCTCATCTTGTTATCTCTTCAAGAGGTGACAGTTTCTGGACATCTGGCTCCATTTCTCCAGTTGTATATCATATGTAAGTTATACAGAATCAATATAGGATTTATATTCAGGTTACATCAAAAAGGATTACTTGTACCAACTTCCTTCTTCCATCGAAGAATGGCAGATACATGGATCTGACAGGCGGGATTCAAATTTCTTAACCGGTTCTGTGGGTGTGGCCTAATTTGTGGATGTGGCTTGGTGGTCATGTTGGTCATGCTGGGCATGGCTTGTATGTAAATATTATAAATATTTATGTAAATATTGAATTTTTTATTTAAAAAAGAGCAACTTTTACCCAAAATCAGGCAAAGCAGATTAAGGCAGATTAAGTTGCTCACAGAATCACAGATTCACTCAGAGATCTATCTGCCATCGGCTACCTGAGTCTGCACTGAATAATAGAAGCTTCAGTCCTAAGGAAGGTTCGGCTCTGCTTAAAAGATTAGCTAGAAAAAAATATCCAACGATTTCTTCTTTCTAGCTAATCTAAATCTTTGGGCACAGCAGAACAGCTATTGGTGGGGGGGGGGGGGGAGAGGAAGGAAAAATAGCAATTTAGCAGGCAAGTTTGCCAGTTAAGGAGTGAGTGGGTGGGGAGAGTTCCCGGGGCCAAGTGGGTGGCACAGCCTGGATTAATTGCTTTGGGGGGGTGCTCTGGGGGTGACATTTCTCTGCGGACCACCAAATTTTTCTCACAGACCACTAGTGGGCTGCAGCTCACCAGTTGGCGACCACTGCTCTAGGAAATATTTTCAGGAGAAGGAGATTCCACCACTTTCTGAAGTGCTGAACTGCTCTTATTATTTTTTCTAATATAAAGTAAAAAATCTGTTTTCTTGTATTTTATGTAATGCTTCCTGATCGATCGATTGATTGATTGATTGATTAATTGGCTGTTTCAACCTGCCAACTCTGGATACAATTGTACAATATATAACTAGGATTTAAAACAATACAAATCAATATAAAAAGGGGCTGGGGGGAAGAGAAAGAAGGAGGGAAAGAGAGGGGGAGGGAGAGGGGAGGGAGGGGCAGAGAGAGAGAGAGAATCCAAGTCAATGTAAGACTTCAGAAACAAAGCAAATTGTTAAGGGCTTCTTGAACAAAAGTCACAGCAGGAAGATGCAGAGGAAACTCTAGAGGAAGAAAGAAAGGAGACTCAGCCCAGAAAAGGCAGCCAAGGGAACTGCCCAAGCAAGAAAAGAAACCCTTCTAGCTAGAGGAAAAAAATGACAAAATGGGTGCAAACTAGAATGTGCAGTGAAAAGTTGGGGTTAGAAAAAGGCTGAATGAGAGAAAGGAAAGAAATGCTGCTAAGGAGAAGATCATCTTGCTTTGACTATTGTAGACAAAATTCTGATAAACTAAAGCTGCCTAAAGTCAAGTCTGTGTAGCCTCAAGGTTCCCTTCTGTTGTCCTCTCTGCCACCAAATCAGAAGTCTTCCAGTCCTAGTCTTGAAAAGAAATATTAGAAAAAATGGACAAATAAAGGGAATGAAAATAAAAAATGAAGAGTATAAATTACAAGCACTTGCAGATGATTTGGTTTTTATATTGGAAGAACCATTGGAAACAGGCCCAAAGTTGATTGGAGGAGTTTGGCGAAGTAGCAGGACTGAAAATAAACAAACAAAAATTCTGGTGAAAAATATGACAGAAAAACAAAAGAAAAGACTAATGGACAAATTAAATATTCAAATTACAAAAAAGTGAAATACTTAGGGATACAAATGACAGCTAGATGTGGAACACTTAAAGCAAATAACTATGACAGATTATTACAACAGATTGTGATAGATCTAGAAAAATTGAAAAATCTACAACTATCCTTAATAGGTATAATAGCGACAATTAAAATGAACATACTGCCAAAAATATTGTATCTATTTCAAATGATTCCAACAAGATTGAAAAAAAATATTTTGAAGATTTAATTAAAATGATGATGAAATTTATTTGGCGTGGGGAAAAGGCAAGAATCAAGATAAAATTACTACAGGAAGCAAGGTTGAGAGCGGGTTTTGGATTACCCAGTTGGGAATACTATCAGGCAACAATATTGATGTGGATGAAGGAATGGATTGTATTGAAAAATGCCAGATTACTAACATTAGAAGGACATGATTTACAATTGGGTTGGCATGCATTTTTATGGTACAAAGAAAGTAAGGCACGTGGATATTTTAGGAGACATTATATTAGAGATGCTTTATTAACAGTATGGGAAAAGATAAGAGACTATCATTATTTGAAAATACCAGTCTGGTTATCAACTTTAGAAGCCTTTTCATATTCACAGCGATTTAAAACACATAATTAGATATGATGAAATTTTAAATGAAAAGGGTGAACTCAAAACAAAGCAAGAATTTGATTTACAGGGGATAAATATAAATTGGTACTTGTATTTGCAAATACAAGGTATGAAAAAGACATTAAGATGACTGGGTTTTATAAGGAATTGACAGAATTAGATAAAATCCTAACAGGCACTGATGAGTTGATTAAAAAACTATATGGTTATCTATTAGGAGTGAAGTTAGAGGATGAACAAATAAAAGAAACAATGATTGAGTGGGGGAAAAACTTTGGATATGGAATAGATCTTGATATGGTCTAGAAATTATAAATTAGTTATGTCAACGGCCTAGAAAGAGAATTTGTATAAGATGTTTTACAGGTGGCAGCTATCCCCAATGAGAATTACTAAGATGTTTGAAGATAAGTCGGCAATGTGTTGGAAATGCCAGAAGTTACCAGGATCATATTACCACATGTGGTGGACATGCAGAGACTAAAAAGTACTGGGCTAAAATACACATGTGGCTGGAGAAGATGATAAAACAACCTATAGACTTAAAACCAGAGACATTTTTATTGGGAATTTTGCCCGAGGGTTATAACAAAGAAATAATGTATTTGATTCCATTCAGTCAGGTACTGAAATCGCCCTCTCAACCACTGAGAGTCTCAGTTACTGGCAACCTCATACTCTGACGAACTGCCTTCATCACGTGGTGCTGGCAGGGAAGGGTCAGTTGGCGGAGTGGACAGGCTGGCTTTTCCCGAATCAGAAGGGAGCGATGGAACACCAGATGAACCCGTAGCGATCTAGGCAACTTCAGACGATAGGGAGTTAGCCCTATAAAAGAAAGAGAGTACAAGATAAAAGGATAATATACATGTTACACATCCTACAATATTTTAAGGTTTGTCAGGATATTTATCATGAAATGCCTGTACGAGCCAAGGGGCTTGAACATCCCTCTCATTCACCATTCCGATTGGGAAGGAGGAAAGTGTTTCCAGATGACTAAATACTGGAAATACACAAAGACAAATATGAAATTGAGTTTGTGTCTGTATGGAGAAGTGATAACCCGGGACCATGCTATTCTCAAAAAGAGGTGTTTTATTTGTATTATGTTTTGTGAAAACACAAATAAAATTTCTTTAAAAATAAATAAATAAATAAATACTGGAGTTGATTTCTTTGTCTCCTAGAATCCAAAATTTCCTTAATTTCAAAATGTTGTTCACCCTCAATCAGAAGAACAACGGGGGGGATCGACCTGAGGTGGTCTCAGGTCGGAGGTATGTTCAGGTTTCAACAAACTAACTTGAAAGACAGGATGAATCCTTCTAAGGGTTTTAGGTAATTGCAGTTGGACTGCCACGGGATTCACAATTCGTTCAATTGGAAAAGGTGCAACATATTTAGGCCCCAACCTTTTAGACTTCTGTGTGGTTTGCAAATATCTAGTGGACAAGAAAACCTTGTCCCCTACTTGATATTGTTTTTGTGGAGCTCTCTTTTTATCTGCAAATTTCTTATTAGCTCGATGAGCATCATCCAATGCTTTACGGGTAACCAGCCAGGTAAGCTGGAGTTGGGTTATCCATTCACTCAATGACTGAACGTTGGGTTTCTCATGTGGAAGCTCGGGTATGGGTACAAAGTCTTGTCCCGAAGCAACTTTAAATGGGGTAAAACCAGTGCTACTATGAACCAAATTATTATATGCCACCTCAGCAAATGGCAATAAGTCCGACCAATCATCTTGTTGATAATTAATATAGCATCTAAGATATTGTTCCAATATCGAGTTAGTTCTCTCACAAGCCCCATTGGTTTGTGGGTGATAAGCGGAGCTTAAGCCCTGCGCAGAGCCCAACAACTTCAGGACTTGTGGCGTTTCCGTCGAAGATGGATCAGAGACAGCGATCATGCACAGCTTTGATCCATGTTTACCTTGTTGGAAGGTTCCCTGGAACCATCTGACCCACCTCGGGGGGGGGAAGAGGGGGAGACCGCCAGCTGGATCGAGGGGAGCTGCATCTGTCAATTGTGATTGTGATAAATTTCCTGGGACTGTTGGGTGCCGATTGTGATAAAGAGACAGAAGGATTAATAAGGGAAATAAAGACAAAAGGAGACTTTTGGCAAAGGTCGCAACAAAAGGTTTTGAATTTTAATAACTCAACTGATTAACAAAAAAAATGGAAGAAATACATAAAGACTTTAAGTCGGAATTGCAAATTGTGAGAGGAATGCTGAAAGAAAGAAGGGAATTATTGGACATACTGACAAAAAAAAATAATGGCGATTGTTGTGATTGGAAGGATCGGTCCTGTTGGGAGTTTTGAATCTGATGACTGTTAGATCGTGGATTGACGTCAGAACCAGGAAACGTTAATCTGAAGGACAAGCCAGTTAATTAGCACGTTGCCTTAATGGGTATAAAAGGACACAGCTGAGCTGGTGCCTTTCGCCAGGAACAAAATGACTATTTTGAATGAGGACGTTACTGCAAAGAGCTCTCTGTTTGTTTGAATTTTGAAGGGGAGTCCTAACAGTTTCTGCCAGCTGTTATCTTGTTATTTCCTTCAGTTTGATTTGATTGTGAAACGGCTGCTTTGTGTTTGTTCGTTTGAATTTCCAAGAGGAGACATAACAGGCGATGCAGTCCGTACAAGAACAAAGAAATTTCACAGAGGAGGAGTTAAAGGAAGAGGAAAGTGACTCAGATGAACATGGAGAACAAGAGATATTGCCAAAAGACATTAAAGGAACTAAAACTATGACACTGATGATAGAGTTAATAAAGAAAAGAGAAAACACTCCCAGGATTAAACAACAGAAGAAGAAATTCTACAAGAAGAAACTTCAAAAAAGAGAACAGGAAAGGGTGGGGGAGAAGATGGGTGACTGGCACATGGAAATAAAAAGGAAAGATGGGGAAAATTTAGAAAAGGGAAAGCTAGCTAAAACCAAGAGAAATGACAAGGACGAGAGATTTAGAGATAAGGGTTAGATATGATATAAAAGGGGGATGCCACATGGGAATGTATTTGGGTATTTTTATTAGGAATTTAAAATGGGGAGATTTGAAACTCAAAATGTATTTGGAATTACCCTGAGTATTATATAACTATATGAGAAAAGTGAAGATATATATATATGTGTGTGTGTGTGTGTGTGTATGTGTATATATATATACACATACATACACACACACACAAAATGAAATTATAATTGACTAAACAAAGGATACGAGAAAATAAAAAATATGGATCATATTGGAACTTTATAATGAGAATATTATATTACAATTAAAAGTAGGGGAATGAAACTTTATTTAAATTATAGGGGTAAAATTTGGCTATGTGGAAATAAAGCAAAAATATGAAATGGTGATATGAATAGTGTTGGAATAAATATAAGATATTGAGAAATATACCATGTGGATCCTAAATCCATTAATTTTATTTTATTTTTATTTTTTGTGTTTATTATATGTTGGTCTTGAGTTAATGAAGATAATGTATAAGGCAAAATAAAATAGGTGGTAAGCTGAAAATGGAAATAATAGGGGATAAAGAATTGGAAATATGTGAGGAAATGATTTTGATATTGAATTAATGAATTGAAATATGAAATGAAAATTTATTTGAAGATTAGTGGAGTGGATAATAATTTGATGTGATATTAAATAAGAAAGTTGGAAATGTAAGTATGACTATGTATAAATATTGTAATCTGGAATCACGTTGCTCATGTGAAGAGATGTGTAAAATATAAAAATAAAAATCTTTTTTAATTTAAAAAAAAAAGGAACTCCTTCCAAAAGTTCGAGGTGAATTCGGAGACCCCTATCCGAAATTATCCATTCAGGAACACCATGCAATCTATAGACATGTAAAATAAACAGTTTAGCTAAAGTTTTTGCAGATGGGATTTTTGCACAAGGTATGAAATGTACCTGTTTGGAAAACAAATCAATTACCACCCAAATAACTATTTCCCCCCCTTTCAGGCAATTCCACTATAAAATGCATAGAAATTTATTTCCATGGAGCAGTCTGTCTGGCTACATATTGTAGTAGGCCAGCTGGCTTACTAGGCAGCTGTTTGGCTGAGGCACAGATAGGACAATTAGCCACATAAGTTTCAATGTCCTTTTTTAAAGTAGGCCACCAAAATTGCCTTTTAACCAAATGTAGGGCTTTTACGAACCCAAAATGTCCAGCAGTTTTGGAATCATGAGCTTGTTGTAATACTGGGTTTCTCAACTTTCCTGGCACGTATAATTTAGCCCCCACCATGCCAATCCATCTTTAACCATATAGTTATTTGATTGAGCGAGGAACCAATCATCAAGTTTCAGAGCTTCTTTTAACGGTGCAGATAAATCATTTGATAAATCAACTTCCTTTTTTTTCTGGGCTCTAGTAAGCATTGGAGCCCCCAACTGTCTATTGGGACAATAGGGCAGATCATTTCCGGACAGGCACTATTATATTGAGGCAGCCTAGACAGTACATCCGCTATGAAGTTCTTCCCTCCTGGAATGCACTTCAATGTAAAATTAAAGCGCTTGAAGTATTGCGCCCAGTGAAGTTGCTTAGGCAACAGTTTTCGAGGTGTTTTTAGAGTCTCTAAATTCTTATGATCCGTCCACACCTCAAAGGGGTGTTTTGCCCCCACTAGAAAATGCCTCCAGGTTAATAGAGCCCAACGAACTGCAAAAGCTTCTCTTTCCCAAATGGCCCATCTTCTTTCTGCCTCAGTTAGTTTACAGGAGATGTATGCACATGGTTGCAGATTCCCCATTTCATTTGCTTGTAGTAGCACCGCCCCCACCGCTACATCACTTGCATTGGCTTGGATTACAAAAGAGGCATCCATGTCTGGGTGCTTGACAGCAGGCTCAGCTGCAAAAAGTCATTTCAGCTTCTCAAAAGCAGCTTGACACTCCATGGACTACTCTAGCGGTCGACTGGGCTTCAGTTTCATTTCCCTTGGTTTTTAGGAGATTTGTAATAGGCAGTGCAATCTTTGCAAAAGCCGGGATAAACTGATGGTAAAAATGAGCAAATCCCAGGAAACTTTGCAATTGCTTTCTGGTGTGGGGAGGGGCCCGTTCCAAGATGGCATGAACTTTCCTCGGATCCATTTTTATGCCGTCATGTGATATGCGGTAGCCCAAATAGTCAATTTTTTCTTGGTGGAACTCACACTTGGATAACTTCACATACAGTTCAGCAGCTTGAAGTTTTTTCAAAACTGATCGCACTAATTTCACATGTTCATTGAGAGTCTCGGTGTAGATAAGAATATCATCAAGATAAACCAGTACCCCTTTGTATAAATGTTCATGCAAAACCTCATTTATCTTTTGCATGAATACAGCAGAGGGCCCCTGTAGACCAAATGGGAGAATGTTGAATTGGAAACATTCCATTGGGCAATTAAAGCAGTTTTCCATTCATCTCCCTCCTTGATTCAAACTTCGTATAAGCTTCTCTCAAATCAAGTTTCATAAAAAATTTCTCTGGCTAGGTGGGCCAACATGTCCTTCATCAAGGTGAGTGGGTACACGTTCTCCACCAAAATAGCATTTAAATTTATATAGTCAACACACACATGAAGCGAGCTATCTTCTCACAGAACAATACTGGGGCTGCTACCCGAGGCCTAGCAGGTTGGATAAAACCTGGTTCAAGATTTTTATCGATAAATGACCGCAGCTCCTCTAGTTCTTGTGGTGTCATCGAGTACAGTTTAGGTTTTGGGAGTTTTACTCCTGGTAAAATTTCAATACTGCAATCTGTTGGGCGATGTGGGGGAGCTCGTCTGATGCCTTTTCACTGAACACCTCAGCTCGGCCTCCCTTGCAGCATCTAGAAGCAGGGAAACTGGTCTTCCAGTAGCTGCCAGATCTTCTTGGTCTCTGGCTGTTTTCAGACCCCCTCGGAAAAAAATATATTAATTCTCTGGGTGGGCTGGTAAACTGAGATTCACAATAATGTCAGCTGGTGCTCCATTCAAAATCCAAGAAAGAAACATTTAGACTCCATTAATTAGAGAAAAGATATTTTTTACTGGAAATCAAGTGGTAGCATCAAAGGAATTCTGAATCTGAGGAATTGAATGCGAAAATCACATATACAAAGTGATGGCAACGTTCCCACCCATAATAGTTCAAATTATCCAATTAAAAGTTGTATGTAATGTCATGTGGGGCATCTTCAGGTGGTGAAGAGGTTGATCTTGGCCTATTTTGATAAAGAGGTACGCTTGCACATAGCATAGGAAGGAAGCATATAAACAAGAAACTCCCCCCCCTCCAACTTATACAGTTTAGTCTCTCAAAACCTCCAGCTCACTTCCCATAACTATTTTATCCCCCCCCCCCCATAACTTATGACAGCGAAAAGTTCAAAACAAAGGAAAGAAATCTTGAAAGATGACAGCAGCATCACTTGAAACTTTCAAGAAGAGAATGGACTCCCATTTGTCAGAAATGGTGTAGGGTCTCCTGCTTGGGCAGGGGGTTGGATTAGGTACCTTCCAACTCTGATTATCTGTTATCTGACTCAATTCGGCTTGTGGTATTGAATGCTGACTGGTGTGGCTTTCCTTTTGACACATGTCAGTAATGCTTTCTTTGAGTGACTGCATCAATCTAATATTACTCCAATTTCCCAAAATGGAAACAGTTTTAACACTTCAGAACTCCACCCAATCAACTCCCTGAGCTTTAGTAATATAATTTACTTTTTTACAATACACTTTTTTTACAATGGATTGGCTGAAAAAGGAGGGTATTTTATTTGATCATTAAGCAGGCTGCAGAGATCAGCCATGATTTTACTGCCATCTTTCAGTTTTTAGTTGAAAATAGCCATTCCGGCAACATAATTTTCTTTATGTTGCATACATTACCTACTGGGCTCCATGAAATGCTGCTTCTCCGGCAGCTTTGGGCTGGGCAGCAGTTTGTCTTTCCCAGCTGGCTGAACCTCGATCCTCGCCTGACCTTCCCTTCCTGCCACAGCTGGTGGCAGAGAGGAAGAGGAGCCAGGTTGAACCACTGCTGCTCAGCCCTCTCTCCCAGCCTGCATCTCACCCCTGTCTGGACTTTCCTGCTGCAGCTAATAGCAGATGTGGTGGCCTGAGATTGCAAGGTTGCACCACCCAGATTGCCCCTCTCCCACCTGCCCTCCCACCCAGTCAGGTTGTGGGAGTGCCTGGCCTCCCAGCTGCATCCTGTCCTCTGAAATGGCAACAGCAGTGGCAGGGAACACGGGATCGCCCAGTAGTGGGGAGGGAGAGGGAGAAGAGGGTGGCTGCTAGCAGAGAGGAGAGAGTGTGAGGTTGGTGCTTCTGGAACAAGGGGAGCCAGGATGCTACTGGATCCAATTCACCCGCCTCTCACAGCCACATGTCCTCCAACCAACATGGATGGCAACTACGGCCTCAACATGTTTTGCCAGTGCTTCTGCTAGTATGCTGAGGACATCAGCTTCATTAAGGTGAGGGGGAGGGCAGCTGTGTAGGTCCCAGCCATGCGCTTTTGGTTGCCCACTGCCGCTGGCGGCTGATACTCCCTTTGTGCCCAGAGTTCCTTGGCAATGCCCATGACATCTCCTGGCTCTAATGGTCATGTGCAGGCTAGGGAAGTAAATCTGAAAATTTGTGTAATGTACAGAAGTTATAGGTAATTTTTGGCAGAAAGTGGACTCTGGGTGTATGAGGTTGAATATGTATAGTTTTAGAAGATCTATGTGTGTGTGCGCGTGTACATACACATACAGTATATATAGCACCTAATGTATCTTTTTGTGTGCTTATACTATGTATCTACACAAAAAGGGACTCTGTCTTCCTGCTTTGCCCAAAGTCTGAGAGCTCTCTGCATATGTCCAGAGGCAGTCTTCACACTTTACCCAAAGCCCAGGAGCACTCTGAATATGCCCAGAGGCACTCTTCCTGCTTTGTCTGACAGCACTCTATGTATTCCCAGAGATGCAATTTCCTCTTTGCCCAAAGCTGAGAGCACTAAAAATCTGAGACAGTGCTTCTATGGGAGGGGAATTCTGGAGTGTTTCTATGGCAACAGCCCCACCCCACTGCAAGTTGCTCCTTGGAATTGCAAAAGCTTGGTGACCCCTGCCTCTGGGCATATGCAGAGCATTTCCAAGCTTTGGGCAAAGCAGGAAGAGTACCTCCAGGCATATACAGAGTGTTCCTAGGCTTCAGGCAAACCAAGAAGAGTACTTCTGGGCATGTGCAAAGTGCTCTCAGGCTTTGAGCGAAGCTGTGCTCTGGCACCATATTGCACCATATTGCCTTCACTGGATACTTTTCAAAAGCACCCCCAAATGAAGTACTTGTGTCAAGCCCAAAATTGACGTGTGTAGCCATTTTTGTTAGGCTTAATATATATTCTTTTTCTTACTTTCTCTGTGGCAGTCATGGGGGAAGGGTTTCGGGCTCGACACATTCCTAAGTGGGGAAGAGTGGAGATAAAGAGAGTGTTTTGGCTAGGTGGTCTTTCTTCCTGTGGGAAACAGCTGTCTGGGCATAGACTCCTTGAGGTGGAGATTTATGACATCAAGCAATGTTGAACTATTGGAGAATGTGACTTTGGGGGGTGTTTCTAACTTATAGTATTGTGGGGTAATTCTGGGTTGAGTCAGATCCAGAATTACCATGGACTTTGCCAATTTGATGCTTTCCTAAATAAAATAAATCTTTTTGAAGATGGACTTTGTTCTTTTATTTTTAAATGGATTTAATCACTTGGAAAGCTGACATTATTCTGGATCTCACAAAAACCATAATCCCAACATATCGTTCACCTCCAAGAGTGGAACATAGAGGGATGAGTAGGAGGGGGAGTCCACCAAGAATCCACTGAGGAACGAGCCCTCTCCCCACCTCGTTTACCTCCAGCTGACCAAATCCCTTCGGGATGGGCTTTTTAGCCAGGCAGAGGATGGATTTGGGAACAAGCTCAAATGAGGCCAGCCTAGGCTGCAGCACCACCTCCCCCCACCTCCCCCGCCACAACTGCATGCAAACTCCCCAACACCTTTTAAAACCATGTTTGATGGGACTGCAAGTAAATTTGCATTTTTCCTGAATAGAATATGGTCTTACATCGAGATACATGGAAATGAATTCCATGATGAGGCAGAACTAGTCCAATTCCCTGGAGATAATTTAGAGGAAGAGGCATCTGAATGGTTCACCCAGCTCAATGATGAAGAAGCCCCTGAACTAAATAATGTGGATTACTTCCTAAGAGAGCTCCATTCACATTTTGAGGATTTTTCCCAAGCACAAGAAGCAGTAGCTGAAATAAAAAGCATCAGACAGAAGAATAGACCTGCTTCAGTTCAGACGCCTGGCCACTAATCTCAGGCATTGGTCTCAAAGATTACTTGTGCACTATTTCCAAGCAAGCATGGATGAGAAGTTGTTAAAAATCTGCCTGTGCCATGGGTTGCCTGAAGATAGAATCTATGAATGGTACAGGATGGCCATAAGAATGGACAACGCGCTCAGACAGCACAGGAAGAGCAATGCTGAGAGACAACCAAAAAGGCAATTCACACGACACTTATTTCCATGCCAAGGAGAAGGATGTCAAACAGCAGCCCCCCCAACCTCCATGAAATGT
>NW_020769422.1:186302-221291 GCF_900518735.1 Pseudonaja textilis | reverse complement strand
AAATGTTTCTGTTCTGGTTAGCAAGGGCATCAAGCATCAGAATGCATAGCACCAGCCCCAGTACCTCAAGGGAGAGCACCCGCTCCCCCTAAATGGAAAAAGGCACCTAGAAAACTTCCTGAAAAAAGCAAATTTGTGTGTCAAGTCATCGAGTCCCCAACCCCCAACGAACAACAGGGGAGGGAACTGTGGCAGCAGGAGTACCCATCGTGCAAGATGCAGACAGTGAAGAAAATGACCAGATGGTAAGTGGAGCCAATCTACCTTTTAAAATTGAAGGAACATCAACTGTTACACGCACGGGCTTAGAAGGGCCCATAGACATCATTGACACTGGTAGTTTGCGGTGCCTTATCAGTCCTGAGATTGTGCATAGGCTAGGTATAGAAACAAAAACATTAACTACCCCATTCAATTCCAACAAGTAGATGAGTCCATGATAGGGGGAAGTCCAGCTATGCAAATCACCGAAAAAGTAAAACTAATCATAGGAGAACACTGGGAAATAATCCAGTTCATAGTAGTCCCAAAGATGAGCCAATCAGCAATCCTGGGTCTTGCCTGGCTAGACAAATGTCACCCAAATATAAGCTGGGAGGGTGACTATAGGAAAATCAAATTAACACTCGGTCCTGAGCCACCTCCTGAACAAGATAACAGCCAAATTGTCGGCCCAGAATTACAGAAAAGCCAGAATGATAAAACAGTATCATTGGCTGATCAACTCACAGGGATTCCCCAAATCCCAATCCAGAACTGTGATTTGGTTGGGAGACACCAGGTGATACTAGAATTGTAGGCTTGACAGAGAAGTCTTCTGGAAGTCTTGGCAGGGCAACACATTTGATTTTCTTTTCCCTAGCACTGTTTGCATTTTCCAACAGCAGGCAGTGTAAAAATGGGTTTACACCACTTCAGTGTAGGACAACATCCAGTGCTTTTTCTTTGTAGGAAAGTGTGGATTCTAGCAGGATTTTCTTTGTCACAGGAGGGGAAGGGGGAACACCATGCCCCTGCCCCTTTCTGAGGCTTGGTGGGTTTGAGAACACCACCTGCATTTATCAAGACTGTAATAATTTGTATTTACAGATTAATAGAGTTGGAAGGGACCTTGTACATCATCTAGTCCAACCCCCTGCCTAAGCAGGAGACCCTACACCATTTCTGACAAATGGCAGTCCAATCTCTTCTTGAAAGTCTCCAGTGATGAAGCTCAGAGAGTTGATTGGGTGGCGTTCTGAAGTGTTAAAACAGTTTCCGTTTTGGGAAATTGGAGTAATATTAGATTGATGCAGTCACTCAACATAAAGAAAGCATTACTGACATGTGTCAAAAGGAAACCCCCGCTAGTCAGCATTCAATAACACAAGTGGAATTGAGTCAGATAACAGATAATCAGAGTTGTAAGGGACCTTGTAGGTTCCTCTAGTCCAACCCCCTGCCCAAGCAGGAGACCCTACACCATTTCTGACAGATGGGAGACCAATCTCTTCTTGAAAGTTTCAAGTGATGGCGCTCCCACAACTTCTGAGGGCAAGCTGTTCCATTGGTTGACTATTCTCACTGTCAGAAAGTTTCTCCTTATTTCCAGGTTAAATCTCTCCTTGTTCAGTTTCCATCCATTATTCCTTGTCTGGCCTACAGGTGCTTTAGAAAGTAGCAGCCCCTCAAATATTGGAACATTGCTATCATGTCTCCCCTGGTCCTCTTCACTAGACTAGCCATGCCCAGTTTCTGCAACCGTTCTTTATTTATTTTAGTCTCCAGTGCCCTAATCATCCTGGTTGCTTTTCTCTAGAGTCTCAACATCTTTTTTATGGTGTGGTGACCAAAACTGGATGCAATACTCTAGGCGTGGTCTTACTAAGGCTTTACAGAGTGGTATGACCTTGATTGTATCCCTCTGTTAATGCAACTTAGGATTGCATTGGCTTTTTTGGCTGCCAGCGCACACTCCTGGTTCATATTTAGCTGGTTATCCACTAAGAGTTCAAGATCCCTCTCACAGTTACTGCTATTAAGCCTGGTTTCACCCAGTCTATATGTGTACTTTTGGTTTTTCTTGCCTAAGATTAGGACTACTTTTCTCTACATTTTGTTAGCTAGGTCCCAGTGTTCAAGTCTGTCAAGATCCGGACTTCCAGCTGGACTTGCGTCGCCTTCAGAAGCAAGGACTGCAAGTTCCGCAACCCCTTTCTGAGCTCACCTCGTCAGAGGGCCCCAATCAAGGCTATAGCTACCCTGGAAGGGTGGTGAAGTAAAGGGGGACCACCTGCCAGGTAGAGGAGAGCTGCACCTCTCCTATAAGGAATATATGACATGGAAAGCCCCTCATCTGAAGATGAGCTGCAGCAGCAACCAAAATGGCTGCCATGAAGATGGAGACAGTCAGAATATCCAAGACTGCAGGAGCGAAGAGACAGTGAATAGTGTGCAAACTGGGTGAGAATATTTTTGAACCTTTAAGTACAACCCTGATAAAGATATCCAAAACAGAGGACTCATAAGGATTTTAAAACTGGCAGTGAACCTAACATTGGAGCAGAATCTTTAAAATAAAAACCTAATTTTATGAACTGAAAAATGGAAGTAAAGGATTTCCTAAAAAATAACTGAAAATTGGATTTTATGATTAGACAGATTGTGGCTTTGGATAGGCATTGTTAAATTGCAGTAATCTATTTATAAAAAAGGAATATATATCTATTTTCTTGAAATATTGGTAAAGTTTGTTGAGAACAGTAAAAAGAAAAGTGGAAATTGATTAAAGGGTGCCACTTGCTGTTAAAAGAAGATATTACAGATCCCTAAATTTTTGACAAGGAGAATTGAGAGCAAGGGGAAAAAAGGGAATTGAATTATTAAAAGACCCTGAAAAGCTACAATATAAAATTTAATTTAATTTATGAAGGTTTCACCCTTGGACTATTTAAAAGAATAAATGGACTAATATTGGGATATAAAGACTCCTGGGCATTGGAAATTTAGTCTGAAAAGTCACTTTGGAATGAATAAAAGACTATTGGACAATTTGGACAGAAAGAAATAGAATAAATAAAAACAAAGATAAGCAGAATTTATAAAGAAATTGTGGTGGAACTTCAGGAGATAAAAGACATGATAAAAGACATGAATAGAAGATTTGAGGACATTTTGAATAAAATACAGAACATGGCAGAAGATATGGAAATAGAGATGCAAATAATAGAAAGAAAACGAGATACAGGAAGAGGAGGAGCCATTTGGAAGAACAACTAGAAAAATAGAACAAATAGAACAACAAATAGAAGTGATAAAAAGAAAATAACATTAAAAATGACAATGATTGATGTAATAAACCAAGGGGAGAGTATTTTAAGGGAGATGCCAAAGGGAGTGGAATTTCAAGGAGAATTTCTTGGGAGAAAGACGGGGTAAGAGTAGATAATTTGAAAATGAGACAATGGAACGTAACAGAAAAGGAAGGAATGACTAAGGAATGGTCAAAAAATGTTAGATAAAGATAAAGAGGAACATGGGAGACAAGCTAGGAAGCGATCAGTTAAAGCTTTAAATGAGAGTGAGAGACAATGGTTAAAAGGGAAAAAAGATTATGATTTCACATAAATGCATATAAATGCACATAAAATCTAAGGATTTTTAATTAACTGTAATAAACATGAAAATTGATATTTTATTGCAGAAAAAGAAATGATATGTGGAATCTGATGGACATAAAAATAATGTAAAATATAGCATAAGATAAAAATAACTATGGTATTAGAATTGTATAATTTGTTAAACGTAAATAAGATGAATATTTTGTTTGTACTAAAATGTGATTAGAAAGGGATTAATTTAATAAAATATGTGTATTATGTTAATTTACAATGGCTAATGGGGAAAAAGATTATGATTCCACATAAGTATGTGAATATGGTGAAATATAGCATAAGATAAAAGTAATTATATTATTATTAGAATTGCATAATTTGTGAAACATAAATAATATGAATATTATTTTGTTTGTATTAAAATGTGACTAGAAAGGGATTTTGCGTTAAATATAATAGCACAATCAAGAATTAAAAAGGGGATAAATAATGGAAAATATAGATTAATATGAATTTATGAAAGAATATTAGAATTCTATACTTCGTTAAACATTGCAAATATGACTATTAATATAGTATCTGTTATAAAAGAAGTGATGTTAAGAATATAGAGATTGACACAAAAATAACATATGGTAATATTGAATAATTAAGATTGATAATTTAATATCATAAGTGACCTACTGGCAAATTATATAAGAATCTCAACAGTATTAAGTATGAAATTATTGTCATGTTTGTTTTAAAATGTAAAACACTCTGGAACCACACGGTTCACACAATGATGATTGTTGAAGCAAAAAAAATAAAAAAAAATATTTATAAAAAAAGTCTGTCAAGATCCATCTAGAGTTTATTTTCTAGGGTGTTAGCTATTATAGAATTGCTCAATTCAAATGGTATGTTATTGTTATTTAAACTTAAAGGAGAATGCACTCTTTTCAAATAACAAAAACAATAGTTTTATCTGTTCTATTGTTTCAATAGTTTTTATTAAGTTATAAGGTATAAAATACAAAATACAAAAGCAAATAAGAGGACAATGAGGGGGAAGGGAAAAGGGGAAAGAAAAGTGAGGAGGGATAGGGGAAGAAAAAGAAATATTGACTTCCAATTCTGTTACAGTAGAATAAGACATTAACAAATCACTACTCATCAGCTTCTGCAACCAATCTTACATAGTAGAAATCAAAGTGTCCTTCCAGTTTTGCTCATACAGTAGTCTTCCTGCTGTCAACACATATAGTAACAAAGTCTCAAATTTTTTCTCTAGTTCTTTTTCCATTAGACCCAAGAGGAAAAGTTCTGGTTTCATTTTTATCTCCATTTGCAGGATTTTCTGCAGTGGTGGGATTCAAATAATCAACTACTGGTACACCCAGGGTCACATTAGCCCTTGTGGGAGGTGTGGCCCATCCCCATCCCCATCCTCCAGCTCTGCTGCACATGTAGGATGAGCCTCCCGCAATGGCCAACCTGACCCTGGGCAAACCGGTTATTAAATTACCCGTCCCCCCATCAAAGTGCATCCTGGGTGCTGCACTGCAATGGAGAAAAGGGAAATGGGGTGGACAGCACAAAGGAAGGATGAGGAGCAGGGAAAGAGAGAAAGCGGCCTCCTCCTTCCCTCATGCTGGCTGCTCTGTTGCCCATTTCTCCATTGCAGTGCTGCAGAGATTGCCCTGCCTTGCCCATCAGTGCCTGCACTGGCACCTGGGGGGTCTGTTCTGCGGGGGGCTCTCTTTGATTTATGGGAATAACTTGATTGCGGGAGGCAATAATGGAGATGTCAGTGAGTGCCAAGGGCTGCCTTTCTCAAAGTAGAGATTTGGTGGGAAAATGTGGCAAGATGGGAGTCCTGTGGAGCTTGGGCTCTTCTACTCAGGGTTTTCTGCTTTGAAGAAAAAGCAGCAAAGAAGGGAGCCCCTTTCCTGGATGGGGGAGCCATGAGCTTTTGCCACAAGCAGCTGCAGGCAGCTGGGGAGTAGCCAGGCCCACCAGACCCTTGTCTCCCTGTCTCCCTGTTTCTTGCTTGGGCATACTTACCTCCTTCAAGATGGGCAGCCATGGCTTTTTGTGCCTCTCTCAGGAAGATACCTCCCCACTCCATGTCAAATGCCACCGAGTGAGGTATTCGCACGACACAAACTTTGTTCTGATTCCATCCGTCCCTCCCTTCCTGAACCTGGGCATTGGAGGGGTACCACGGAAAGAGGGCGGGTGCATCAAACCAGAGGCCTTTAGGAAAAGGACACTGTTCAAGAGCCGAAAAGAGATGTGGGTGGGTGCTGCTCTCATGTTTCTTTCTGCCCACCTCCTCTTCATCCTAGGGCACTCAGGGAAGAACAGAGAAGAGAGCAACATGGGTTGCATGGCTTACAAGGGAGGAAAGGGCCCTGATTCCCTTCACAAGGCATAACGGGATGGAATGTAAAGAAGAGGCAGATGGGAGGGGCAAACTGAGTTTACCTAGTGTTGGCTGCTGTTATCTGAGTTCCTGGCATCCTCCCAACTGGTTTGATTTACTGCCGTGTTACTTCACTTCTGGAACTCCTTATCTTGTTCTGCCGGATTTATTACCTTATCTTGCCTTGTTGGATTTATAATTTGAAGTTTTCTTTTATATATATAAAATTATTATTATTGTTGTTTACGTATATAAATATTGAACAACCATCCTGGCGTTTCCTCCGCCATACATGCTAAAATAAAAACACACAAATAACATACATATTATTTATACATTACTAATTTTGTTGCCATTATTTTGATCACAATACATCTTTTAGTTCATTTATAGTGTCACATTTTGGGTCTATTTATCTAGCTCTTTTATGTTCCGACTTCCACCTCTCATTTGCAATCATCTGTAAAATCTATTCCATGTATCGTAATACTCAGTTTCCCCTTTATTTTTTAGTTTTAGAGTTAATATCTAATTCTGAGCAAACCAGTATTTTCTTTATTATCTCTCTTTCTAGAGGTGTATTTTCGCTCTTCCATTGCTGGGCATATACCATTCTCGTTGCTGTCAGGATGTGTAGTATTAAATAAATTGTCCCTGTGATGTAGCTCTCTGTTGTAATTCCTAATAAAAATAATTCTGGCTTGAATTCTAGATGTTGTCCCACCATTTGTTTTAGCCAATTATGAATCTGTCACCAAAATTTCCTTGCATATTTGCATGTTCACCACATATGTGCCTGGTAATTGCTTGCTTCTCCTCCACACTGCTAAGAGAGTCCAGGAATGGGATATGACTCCTCCTACTGATGTCATGGAGCTGAGTCTGTCACTATAAAAACACAGCCTTGGCTGCTCGCCATCTTTTTGACTCAGCTCTTGACTTGGAGCTTTGTATCTGGAGGAGATTGTCTGAGTTCAAAGAATTTAAAGTGTGTTTTGGTTTCTCTTTGCCTTTTTCGGCTGTTTGCTACTGCTCCTGGGGCTCCGGTTTGAAGCTTCAGGAGGGCGGGGACCCACTCTCCCGCAGCATTGAGGCTTCTGCACTGCCTCGTAAAGGGGTTGTGGTTACAGGGAGCGTTCTACAGAGCTCCCACACAGCCTGAAGATCGAAATGTGTTGTCACGCTGCTGCTTATCTCCCCGCTTTCACAACTGACTCCAGAGCTTGTTTTTCGCCACTTTGCAGCTGTTCTAGGGCAGCGCAAGATTGCTCTGGGCTGGTAAGGACCTACTGAGCTGAGGAGGCAGTGAAGCTGTTCCAGTGCTTGCCGCACATGGCGGGTGGCCATTTTGGGAGGCCGGGAGGCCATTTTGTCCCACTGAAGTGATTGTGGATCGGGCCTCACAGCTTTAAAGCTCACAGGCAGTACTAGCAGTGGGGAAGCTCACAGCGCCTCTTGTGCCTGCCCTGTTTGTGTGATGGAGAAGAAAGCTGCACATGCAGTCCCTAAGGGGCCAAAAGAACCTCTCAATTCTCAAGCCCCTGCAAGAAAAAAGAGAAGACAAAAAGGCCATTCTACAAATAGAGAAATGGCTGCTAAACTCAAGGCCAAAGCCCTAGCTCCAAAAAAGACTTCCAAACCAGAGCTTAGGGCTGAGAAGAGAAGACATGCTGCTTTAGAAAAGCAGTTTGAGAAGACGTTGGCACAGATGAGAGATCAGATTCAACAGAACTCCCAGTCTGGGGAGATGCAGGTTTGCCCTGATATTTCTGTGGAGGGTGGGGGGAAGGTTGCCTCCACCTCTGCTAGTCACCTTTTAGCTTGGTCTCCTGAGAAGAGAGCCCAGCCCCACCCTGGTATGTCTGGGGGAGGGGGGGAATTTTATCTAATTTGCTTGTTTATCTTCCAGAGATTCGTTAACTCTGTCAAGAATCTTCGCCTAAAAGATGGCGATCAGCCAAGGCTGATTGCTTTTATAGTCTCAGCTCTATGATGTCAGTAGTCATATCCCATTCCTGGATTCTCTTGCAGCGTAGATAGAAAGGGCGTAATTCTATCAATGCCCAATTTCTAACAATTCGGGGATAAATTCCTAAACATTTTGGCCAGTCTTGCCAGAGGAAGATGCCACCTATAAAACGTTTTATACAAATTCTCTTTATATGATGTGGCCAATGTTAATTTCCTGTCCCCCCTGCAAAGTTTTTGCCATCTATCCAGTTCAATATTGCATCCAAAAATTTTGGCTCATGGTTTTGGCTCATTGGTATATTTTTATCTTACCTTGATCAATTTATCATCAATCCCCACTAATAGTGTATCGAATGTCGTTAGTTCTCTATTAATATCCCACATTTTCACATCCTGTACATATCATGACTGTATTTATAGGTATGACCACCACTCCCAATCCACCCCTTGTTCTTTTAATTCTAGTCTGGCTTTCAATTCCCCTTTTTTGTTTAGTATATCCTTATATGAGACAATTTTCCCCATATTTGTAAGATTTGGGCATACCAGTGCTCCTAATGTGGAACTGGAATTTCTATATAGTTTTCGTGTTTAATTTTGTTCCACACCAGAAGTAATTTGAAGTTTACTCTTTACAACATTTGGACTGAAGTATCTGCAGCCAAATGTTGTTACAAGTTCATGGGTGAGGTTTTTCTCCAGACCAGAGAGTAACAGGGATGTTGGGGGGAAAGTTAGAGCTAATAAAGGAACTCATAATTATTCTCTGGCTGTGTTGCCTTTGTGCCATGCCCCGGGTCATTACATGTGCCCTCCAAATCTTAATTCTTGAATATCTGGCATTAGCTTTTTTGGCTGCATGACACCCCCCCCCCCAAATGCCTGTCTCCTGCTGCCCTGATTGGCTGCCGGGAGGTGCAGCTTTTTGTCCCCTGCACCAAATTAACAAGATAGAAATGCGCCTCCAGAAATGGGGCTAGGACTGGAGGGCTGGGGAGTGGAGAATTGTCAGGAGAAAGTCTGCTTTGTTTTGGGTATGGTGGATGGCCGAGAGTGAAATGGGCATGACCAAGGGGGTGGTGCCTAATTGTCCCAGACATCTCTGTGAATAAAGGATTTTCTTAAACTTAGGATGAACTACACCCCTTCTCTCCTACAAAGAACAGCTTCAAACACAGTAAACATAAGTTGTAAAACATCTTTATTAATTGCAAAAGGTATGCAGATAAGCATCCTGCACTGGAAAAATTAGTCTGCAGGTTGGGTAATGCAGCTTTTACAATGCAAATATACAATGCTACCTCAGCTCATACTCTTAATTAGTTTCAATTGTGCCTTCTGAACTTAGGACCCAGGGCTGCTAAAAACACTAGAAGAATAGAGCAAAAAAGAACATTACTATCTGGCTATAAATAAATTTCAAGCATATAAATAAGATCAGAACTGGTTCCTTTGCAAATAGCTACAATCCCATCCTATCACATATAAACACACACGCAGTGTCTCTTTCTACTTCTCCCATTTTTGCTGCTTGGTCTTTATAGCAAGTTGCTTGGTTGGTAAGCAATAATATTTTCGATGTATACATGCAAGTGACTGATACATAAATAACTTATATTTCCATATCCAAGTTAGGACCATATAATGTCTGGCATAACATTAGTAGGGTCATAATTTCTGACACATTCCTCAAGAATACAAACTAGTTTCAAAAAACAACTCTTTTGCTTCAGCTAAGTATAGTGGACCCTATGTCAGCTGCTAGGAAGAGTTTGCTGCTGACATCTGCTTCAACAAGGGACAGTGATGAAACTTTATGTAGAAAGGTAATCCATAGCTGGTAAGAACCTTAGCTCTCAATCTAGGAGGCATCATTCTATATTTAATAGCCTTGTTCAAAAATATACCTGATTTTTTTTACCTCCCTGAATAATTGGTTTATTGCTCCAGTTGTTCAGCCACTAATAGTGAATGGTAAGTTGTACCTTTAAAAAATGAACTCCAAAGGCTGGAGGGGACATTGCAAAATTGTGTTCTGTCATATAAAATAATGGCAGCAAAGATATTTGCTCAGAACACACAGAATTGAAGTGAAATCAGAAACTTGGGGGAGAAAGAGCTCTGTCTTTTTAAAAGCACAGCCATTAAAAATTTGAAAAGGAAACAGAATATCATCTCCTGCCTGGGGAGCATATAAAAGAACAGATACAGCTATCTCTTTTAAGCAGGTTTTACTATGTTTACACACAAGATTAATCAGTGCAAATGGGCTGAGCAGGTGGATAGTTGGCTAGAAAAACGCTCTCAAGGTTGGGCTTTTGCTTCAGAATCTTTATCATAGATGTAGCTTCCAACTGCACCTGTATTCACCCCTACAAAAGAAAAAAACACAGAAACAAGTCAGTAGAAGAAGAATTAAGGAAAAAGGCTAAAGGTAAAAGAGGAAGTATAAGTCAGTTTGGGAATTATTTTAATTTATATGACCTTGAAAACCAATAGTGAATTCATTATTGGAAAATGAATGTTTATATATGGCAGTATATGAGTAAAGTATTAGCAGATTCAAAGAACTCGGGGTTTGGGAAATGCTCAGAGGCCACACAGTTTTGACTGAGAGAAAGAGGCAACGTGATAAAATGAAGGAGATATTAATGGGAAGGAGGGAGGGAGGCAGTGAGGGAAGGAAGGAACCATAATGCTGATGTGGCACTCCATGAAATTGAGTTTGACACCCTTGCCATAGCAGAATGCTTTCATTTATCATTTATTATGTTATGATCCTGTTCATATATATATATATATGATACATACTATGTAATATATAATAATATTATAATATAGTAATATATTGTGATCCTGCTGATAAACCTTTGGAGGAAGACAAATGGAGATGTGTCACACATAGAAGGAATAATAAAAAAGCAAGTATATCTAACCCATATCTAACAAATCACTACTGTCCAATCTAACCCAACCAGAAGCAGCCCCATTAAAATTGACCAATCGATTTCTCCCCCCAGAAGAAAATATGCAGGTCCAAGTTTTCCTTCCTCAAAGAAAACTTGCAGACATCTAGAAAAGAGACATAATCAAATAGCCCTTTAAAAAAATCATATCAACAAACACACCTGAGATAAACAGAAAAGCACCCCAGACTGCACCCCTCCCTCCAAAAAAGGAAGGTGAGTGTTGGTGATAGAAGATTCTATTCTCAAAGGAACAGAACCAGCCATCTGCAGACTGGACATACAATCTTGGGAGATATGTTGTCTCCCTGGAGCAAAAATCAAGGATGTGGTGGAGAACCTAACCAAAATAATTAGGTCCACAGATTAGCCCCTTTCCTCCTTCACATTGGGACAATGACACAACGAAGAACCTGAATACAATACTGAAAGATTATAAGCAACTAAGGCAAGTAAGTTAAGAAGCAAAAAACACAAGTATCTCATCAGTACTCCCAACAAAAGGTCAACACTCGTTGAGGGAAAAAGGAATCATAGAAATAAACAACTGGCTAAAGGGTTTATGTAGCCAAGAAAACTTTGGTTTCCTGGACCATGGACTGCATTACCTAAAAGAAGGACTCTTGGCAAGGGATGAGCTGCACCTCACAAAAACAGGAGAAAATTTACTCGGAAAAAGATTGGCCCAACTCATCACAAGGGCTTTAAACAAACCACAAAGGTGATGGTAAATGGAGATATGACTGAAAAGGTTAATATTAAGAAGGAAACAAGGCAGGGATGCCCCTTGTCGCCATTACTATTTGTTACTATTACTATTTGATATTAGAAGTACTAAATAGGAATATCAGACAAGATAAGGAGATAAAAGGTATGGAAATAAAAAAGGAAAAATATAAGCTACAGGCATTTGCAGATGATTTAGTTTTTATCCTAGAAGATCCACTAGAAACAGGACCTAAGTTAATAAAAAATAGAAGAGTATGGAGAAGTGGCAGGATTAAAAATGTTACAGAGAAGCAGAAATAAGAGTTAATGAAGAGATTAGATATCCAGATCACGAAGAAAGTTAAATATCTAGGGATTCAGTTAACAGCAAGATGTGTGATGATTAAGGAAGATAATTATTATAAATTGATACAACAAATTAATATAGATCTGGAAAAAATTGCAATTATCATTAATAGGGAGAATAGCAACAATCAAAATGAATATATTGCCAAGATTTCTGTCCGTTTCAAACAATTCCGATAAAATTGGAGAAAAAATATTTTGAAGATCTTGATAAAATAATATTAAAATATATTTGGCAAGGGAAAAAAACAAGAATTAACTTTAAAATGTTACAGGACACAAGAACTAGAGGAGGGTTTGGACTACCTAACTGCTATACTAGCAGGCCGCAGTGTTAACAATGGATGAAAGAATGATTGTATTGAGGAATAAAAGATTATCTGGAGCAGTGGTCGCCAACCAGTGGGCCATGAGAAAAATTTGGCGGGCCATGGAGAAATCTCACCCCCAGAGCACCCCCCCCAAAGCAATTAATCCAGACTGTGCAGAAACACAAAGCTGCTCAGCCTCACAAACCCTCCCCGCCCACTCCTTACCCGGCAAACTTGACTGCTAAATTGCTATTTTTCCTTTTTCTGACCATCATCTGTTCTGTCTAATTTGTGGGTGTGGCTTGGTAGTCATGTGACTGGCTGGGCATGGCTTGTATGTAAATATTATAAATATTTATATAAATATTGAATTTTTTTTTACAAAAACAGCAACTTTTACCCCAAATCAGGCAAAGCAGGCAGGCAGATTGAGTTGCTCACAGAATCACAGATTCATTCAGAAATCAATCTATCTCCCATTGGCTAGCTCAGTCTGTCACATAAAATTTGCTTGCGAGCAAACTTACAAAATTAACTCACAACGCACCATGTATGTAAATATTGATTTTTTTTTTATAAAAAAGCAACTTTTATCCAAAATCAGGCAAAGTAGGCAGATTGAATTGCTCACAGAATCATTCAGTGATCTATCTATCTGCCATCGGCTAGCTCAGTCTCTCAAATTTGCTTGCCGTGAGTCTGCACTGAATTTGCTTGCAAGCAAACCTTCAGTCCTAAGGGAGGTTTGGCTGTGCTTAGCTAGAAAGCAAGAACCATTTCCAGTTAGAACAGAACCAGTTAGTGGTCCCTGGGATCTAAAATTATGAGTTTGGTGGTACCTGAGGTCCAAAAGGTTGGCAACCCCTGATCTGGAGGGCATGATTTGTAATTGGGTTGGTATGGGAAAAGTAAGATACACGGTTACTTTCAAATACATTATATAAGAAATGTTTTATTGTTAATATGGGAGAAAATTAGAGAACAGCACTACTTCAAGATACCAGCCTTTTGACAATGGAAGCACTTATTCATCCAAATATTATCAATATGGGAAATATTGTTAGATACAAAGACATTTTGAATGATCAGGATGAGCTCAGAACTAAACAAGAATTAAAGAAGCAAGGGATCGATATGGTTTGGTATATGCAAATACAGGCTAGATATGAAAAAGATGCTAAATTAGATGGTTTCTATAAAGAATTGACAAAATTGAATAAAATACTAACAGGAACAGAAGAGAAACTGATAAAAATGTATAGTTATTTATTGGGTATTAAAATGGAAGAAGAACAAGTGAAAGAGACAATGATAGCATGGGCTACGGCAGAAACTATGGGACAGAAACTGTAAATTAACAATGTCAACTGCATACCAAGAAAATTTGTATAAGATGTTTTGTAGATGGCAATTTGTGCCGGCAAGACTGGCAAAGATGTTTAAAGATAAATCAGCTAAATGTTGGAAATGCCATCAGACACCTGGATCATATTATCATATGTGCTGGTCATGTGTAGAAGCCAAAAGATATTGGACAAAAAAACATACGTGGTTGGAAAACATGATACAGCAACATATTGATTTAAAACCTGAAATATTTCTGTTGGGGATTATACCTGAAACTTATAGTAAAGAGAAGACAAACTTAATTATTCATGTATTAATTGCAGTTAGAATTGTATTTGCACAAAATTGGAAAAGTGAACAGATTCCGACAGATGAGAATGTGATCAGGAAAATATTAGAATGTGCAGAAATGAACAGGCTAACACTTGTGATTAAAGAGAAGGAACAAACTGAATATTATATGATATGGAACTATTTTATCCATGGCTGGAGAATAAATATAGAAGTTAGAAACTAAAGAAGGCTAGCGAAAAATAGTAAGCATGTGAATAGAATTAAATATGTTCAGATGGGGATTGTTATAGTAATCAGGTATATTATGTACATCAATATTAAGTAAGAATAGAGTATTAATGTTAAAGTAATGAATATGTATAAACTGTAATTGTTATTGCACAAGATATTTGTACCCAGACGACACACTGTTTAAATGGAAGATGGATAGTTTATATAAAATAAAATATTTTTTTTAAAAGGGCTTTAAATTAAAATTGAGGGGGGAAGGTGACCAATCTTTAGAATCTCTAGAACACAAAACCAATCATAAATCCCAAGAAAACAAATCAAACAAAGAGGTAAGGAGTGATGGGAAAAAAGAAAAACCCAAACAACAATGAGAAGATGCAGGAACCATATTCATGGACAGAAATAAAAGTCTTAAATTTTATATACAAATGCTCAAAGCTTTTATTTATTTATTTTTATTTATTTGATTTGTCAATCACTTACAAGATAATAGGTATAAGTATATACATAGTTATGAATACATGAAATAGGTACATATAAGAAAAATAAAAGAAACAATAGGACAGGGATGGTAGGCACGTTGGTGTGCTTATGAACACCCGCTACAGACCTCTTAGGAAAGGGGTGAGGTCAATAGTAGACAGTCTAAGGTTAAAGATTTTGGGGTTTGGGGAAGAAACCACAGAGTCAGGTAGAGTATTCCAGACATTGACCACTCTGTTGCTGAAGTCGTATTTCCTGCAATCAAGTTTGGTGCAATTAACCTTGAGTTTGTAACTATTGTGTGCTCTTGTATTGTTTTGGTTGAAGCTGAAGTATTCATTGACAGGTAGGACATTGCAATGTATGATTTTATATACTATACTTAGATCGAACCAAAGGCAGTGTAGTTCCAGGTTTTCTAGATCTAGCATTTCGAGTCTGGTGGCATAAGGTATTCTGCAACGAGTAGATGAGTGGAGAACTCTTGTGAAATATTTTGGGACTTTCTCAACTGTGTTAATATCAGATATGTAATGTGGGTTCCAGACCGATGAGCTGTATTCGAGTATTGGTCTAGCAAATGTTTTGTATGCTCTAGTTAGTAATGTGATATTACCAGAAAAAAAGCTATGTAAGATTAGGTTAACAACTCTTAATGCCTTTTTGGCTATGTAGTTACAGTGGGCTCTAGCACTTAGATCATTAGAGAAGAGTATTCCAAGGTCCTTTACAGAGCTTGGATCATCAACAAGGTCTTGACTATTCAGCTTGTATTTTATTTTCTGTTTTTTTTGCCAATATGTAAGACAGAGCATTTATTTGTTGAGATTTGAAGTTGCCATTTGTTTGACCATTCTGATACATAGTCAAGATCTTTTTGAAGGGTAGCAGTATTGTCTGTGGCATTGAATAGCTTTACATCATCAGGGAAGAGAACACAGTTGCTCTTAATATGATCACAGAGGTCATTTATGTAGAATATGAAGAGAGTTGGTCCTAGAACACTGCCTTGGGGGACACCACTGTTGACAGGTACAGAATTTGATAGGACACTCCCAATTTTGACCATTTGTTGTCTGACAGGAATGCTTCTATCCAGTTATGCAGTTGTCCAGAGATACCATAAGATTTTAGTTTTAGGAGTAGTTTGTCGTGTACCACTGAATCAAAGGCTTTACAGAAGTCTATGTAGATTGCATCTATTGTTTTGCCCTGATAGAGTTGTGTAGTCCATATGTTTTTGCAGTGTAAGAGTTGCAGATTACAGGATAGTTTTTTTCTGAAACCAAATTGTTTATTGGAGAGTACGTTGTTTGTCTCTAAGTGGAGGATGATGGATTGGTTAAGAATTGATTCCATGACTTTACAGGTGACGCAGCATAAGGAGATTGGTCTGTAATTTTCAACTAGGCTGAGGTTTCCCTTTTTGAAGATGGGGATGACCATGGCTTGTGACCATAGGTTAGGCAAGGAGCTGGTCCTGAAAGATTTTTCAAAGATTATGCTTAGAGGCTCTACTATGCCAGTAGATAGCTTTTTTAAGTAGTAGGCACATATTCCGTCTGGTTCAATAGATAGAGATGGTTTTAGATTGCATAGTGCTTTTTCAACATTGTCTTCTGTAAAATCGATATGCGTTAGATCATTGTAGTTTTCTGTGGTTCGACTAGGAAATACTGGGCATGATCCATTGCTGTTTACAGCTTGGGGAACAAACAGGGTAAACTAGAAGCAATAGTATATGAGGGTAGGTATGACATAGTTGCCATTATAGAAACCTGATGGGACGAAACCCATGACTGGAATATACTGATGCATGGAAAAAAATGTTCAAAAGAAATATATCAACAAAAAGAGGTAGAGTTGCACTATATGTGAGAGACCACTACATATCTATAGAAATGCACATAATCAAAGATAAAACTCCTCAAGAATGTATGTGGGTCAATATAAAAGGGGAAAAAGTGACACTGCCATATGTTTACAGTACAGGCCACCCAGCTAATCAGAAGAAATAAATGCCAACCAGTTAACAAATGTATGGGAGACTAACTATTCAAATATCAACTGGGAGACCAACTCTGCAGCAAGTGGGAGATCAAATAGATTTCCAACCAACTAGCCAACAACTTTATCATCCAAAAGATATAGGAGGGAACTAGAAGTAAAGCTATACTGGACCTAATTCTTACTAATGGAGAAGAACTGATAGTTGGAGTAGAAATTGTTGGAACTTTGGATGAAAGTGACAACTTCATACTAGGATTCAATATAATGCAAACCCAAGCAATATAAAATAATCCAAACAGTGTCTTAAACTTTCAAAGAGCTGATGTTGACAAACTCAGAGAGGGCATAGGAAAGATTTCATGGATAAAAATCCTAAAGGTGAAAACAAGAAGCATGGGAAACTCTGAAAAATGTGATCATAAAGGACCAGTCCACTACAATACCACTAAAAGGGAAAAACAAGAAATTCAAGAAGAAATCAGCATGGCTGCACAAAGATCTCTCTGACAAATTGAAAGACAAAAATGACAAGCACAAAAAATGGAAAGAGGGACACATAAATAAGGCTGATTATTACCAGATAGCCAGAACATGCAAAGATGAAGTCAAGAAAGCAAAGGCTCAGAATGAACTAAGGCTTGCTACAAAAGTCAAAGATAATTTTAAAAAGTTTCTTTCAACATATTAATAACAAGAAAAAAGTCAAGGAAACAGCCCACTAAAGAGAGAAGATGTCAAGGAAGTAACTGGCAGTTGGGAGAAAGCAGAGCTGCTTAATTCTTTCTTTGCATTGGTCTTTGTGCAAAAAGAAACTATAGCCCAACCTACCAAAAACACAACTGTAAAAAACAGACTAGAAATAAAAGTTAAAATAAGCAAAAATATAGTAAGAGAACACCTGTCTGATCTTGATGAATACAAATCACCAGGACCTGATGGATTACACCCCAAAGTTCTAAAAAACCAATGAGATCAATCAGTCTAACATCTATACCTGGGAAGATCTTGGAAAAGATAATAAAAAAAAAGATCTGTGAACAACTAAAAGCAAATAAAGTTCTAACTAGTATCCAGCATGTGTTTGTTTAAAACAGATGGTGCCAAACCAATCTTATTTCATTTTTTTGATAAAGTCATTAAATTAGTAGACCAGAGAAATGCTGTAGACATAGTATACTTAGATTTCAGTAAGACATTTGATAAAGTACACCAGAATCTACTTAGTAAGCTAGAAAAATATGGAATAGACAATATCATCACCAGATGGATTTGTAGCTGACTGACAAATTGTACTCAACAAGTTAATGGTACTATATCCACATGGAGAGAAGTCAGTAGTGAGGTACCACAAGGCTCCATCTTTATAAATGACTTAGAAAAGGAATAGAAGGGGAACCCATCAAATGTGCAGATTATACTATACTCCAGAAGACAAGCTCAGGATCCAAAAAGATCTTGTCAAACTTGAACAATGGGTCCTGTCCAACCAAATGAATTTTAATGTGGGGAAAAGCAAAGTTTTACATTTATTCAGGAAAAATCAAAGGTATAAGTACAGATTAGACGAGACCTGGCTCAAAAACAGTAACTGTGAGAAGGACCTTGGAGTCCTAGTGGATGATCACTTGAATATGAGCCAGTAGCAGCCAAAAAAGCAAATACAATCCTGGGTTGTATAAACAGAGGTACAGAATCAAGATCACAAGAAATATTGGTGCCACTTTAGTAAGACCACACCTGAAATACTGCAACAAACTTTGGTTACCATACTACCTAGAAAATGTTGCGACTTTGGAAAAAGTTCAAAGAGCAACTAAGATGATCAAAGGCCTAGAGACTAATTCATATGAAGAATGGCTCTAGGTTTTGGGTTTTGCTGGTCTAAAGAAAAGAAGAATTATGGGTGACATGATAGCAGTATTCCAGTATTTGAAGGGCTGCCATAAAGAAGAGGGGGTCGTTTTTTTCTTCAAAGCACCAGAGGGCAGGAGAAGAAATAATGGTTGGAAACTAATCAAAGAGAGAAGCAACCTGGAATTAAGGAGAAACTTCCTAACAATGAGGACAATTAACCAGTGAAACAACTTGCCTTCAGAAATCATGGGTGCTCACTGAAGAGAGACTTATCTGAAATGGCATAGGTTCTCCTGCTTGAGCAAGGCGTTTGACTCTAAGGTCCCTTCCTACTCTACTTGCAGTCAGGATTCCAACGATCACCCTAATCATGAGTCTTGAGCCAAACTTCAAAAAACTTTGAAGAATTCATTAGCGACACACTGGCCGATTCTGGCATACGTAATTAGTAACCTGTGACTCTGCTTTCCCCCTTCCCCATGGGTGTGCCATAAGCCAGTTTCCCCAATTAAGCACATACACATGCTAGGTGTCATTCATCACATTCTCCAATTAAATTTTTTTGTGGGCAAAAGCTTCAGTTGCTTAGCTACAATCTTTTTAAAGATAAAGTTGGAATATGCTTCTAAGTTCATTTGCCATATGTCCCCCCCTCTTCCTTATGCCAACATGAAAACAAGTGTAGGAATGTTTTTCAAGTTGAAATCCGGCTGCCCTCACTTCTTGAAAGCGATCTGTGCAGAGCAACAACTAGTTGAGTGCAGGTATAAAATTTATGGTTGTGACCCTCTGTTGAGGTAATTCCCCGTTAGGAGAATAGGTGCATACAAGGAGGTGCATACAGGTAGTGAAAGTAATGAAGAATAATACACAAACAGCACACAGATACACTGTACAGTAAATGTAGGTTTTTACTTCCAATAAACGTTTAAGCACAGTCCAAGATAAGCAGTCCAAGTCATTCACAGGTAAGGCAGTCAGTGTTCAGTTCAGGGATAATCCAAATATCAAAGTCCAGTATCAAAAAACAGTTCAGTAACAGACTTACATCAACGATCAGTAACAGTCATTAGGAGGAATGGCAATACTCTCCAACAGAGGGAAACAGAGACTCCCACTCTCTTCTGAGACTAAACAACCCCAGGTTTTTGGCTCCATCTTATGGCCATTTGCGGAACCACCCCCAATTAGTTTTAGGATTCTCTAAAAGATACAGTATTAAAATGTCTATCCTGGTTTATATATTTCCAACCCAAATAACAGTTAGGTGACTTATATTCCTAACACCCTCCCCCCAGACTTGGTTGGATTTTTTGCATGGAATCTTGTACATTCCTACTCTTTTACCCAAGATGCCTCTGATAAGGGGTAGCCATTCCACTTGATTAAGTATTGGAGTTGTCTCCTGTACCACCTCGAATCAAGGGTTCATTGCACGTCATAATGGGTTTGGCCTCCTATGACCACAGGGTCTGGGGGCTCATGAGGTAGAGGTCTCAGGGTTGATCCAACCATGGGTTTTAAGAGGTTACTATGGAATACTGGATGTATTTTCCCTAACAATCAGGGCAATTTCAATTGCACCGTGACTGGGTTGATAATCTTTACTATGGAGAATGGTCCCATAAACTTTGGCCCCCGTTTCTTGTTAGTGAGTTTTAACCTCAGAGGTAAACTTTCTCCCCCAACTGGAATGAGAAGTGAACCATATCCCCTAACTGGAATGGTTGTTGCAATGCTCAGTATTTATCTGCCTGTTTCTTATAAGTCTGTCGCTTTAGCCAGTGCTTTTTAAACATTCTCCCAAGTTGCTTTCAGCATTGACATCCAATCAGTCAGGCTGACTGATGAGGAGGGATCCCTTGGATACTCAGGCATTGGGACGAAGTCCATATCGCTCACTATTCTGAAAGGGATTAGTCCTGAGCTGCTGTGAACAGCATTATTGTATGCAACCTCTGCGAAAGGCAAGAAGTCCACCCAATTGGACTGCTGATAATTCATGTAGCACCTCAAGTATTGCTCCACCATGACATTCAGTCTCTCTGCCCCCCCTCCCATTGGTGCTCGGATGAAAGGCCGAGCTAAGATCCTGGGACGACCCAGTAGACCACAGGAACTCCCTCCAGAACTTAGCCGTGAACTGAACCCCTTGGTCTGAGATAATTCTTTGTGGTACTCCATGCAGGCGGTAGATGTGCTTCAGGAACAGCTTGGCTAACTGGTGAGCTGAGGGTAGTCTGCTGCACAGTATGAAGTGCGCCTGTTTGGAGAATAAGTCTATTACAGTCCAGATCACTGTGTTCCCCCCATTTTTCAGTAACTCCACTATGAAGTCCTTTGCAATCTCCTCCCATGGCCTTGTCAGCTCTGCTACTGTTTGTAGCAGTCTGGGGGGTTCCTGGTCATTTTTTCATTGCGGCACAGATGGTGCAACTTTTCACAGAACTGTCCACAACTTTCTTTATGCCTGGCCACCAGAATTGCCTCCATGCTAAGTGTAAAGTCTTTAAGAACCTGAAGTGGCCTGCTGGTTTGGTGTCATGGCTCTTGTGGAGGAATAGGATGCATAGGGATTCTGGGAGATCATCTCTTTTTGTCAAGATGTGTTGATAGTCCTGGAACCAGGGGTCTGCTAGCAGTTCACTTTTGAGTTTCGTGGTTAGGTCACTTGTGGGTTGGTCTTGCCAGTCGCGATGTTGTCTGATGGTTACTATTTGGGTAGAGGGGATGATGGCATTCATGACCTCCTCCTGTTCACATTTACACCAGGGCATGCGTCAGCCAGAAAGTTCCTCCCCCCTTGGATGTATTTTAGCACAAAGTCGAATCAGTTGAAATATTGAGCCCAGCGGACTTGTTTGGGTGATAGTTTTCACAGGGTCCTAAGGGCCTCCAGATTTTTATGGTCGGTCCAGACTTTGAACAGTCTCTGCCCCCCTTCCAGCAGGTGGTGCCAGGTTTGCACTGCCCATCTCACTATGAAAGCCTCTTTTTCCCATGCAGACCATCACCTCTCTGTGTCCGTGAGCTTAGGGGAGTGTAGATGCAGGGTTGTAGGCTTCTTTGGTTATTTCTTTGGAGTAACACTGGTCCCACTGCTACATTGCTGGCATCCACTTGAATGATGAAGGGTTGTTTGGGGTCAGGATGCTTCAGCACTGGTTCTTTTACAAACAGTTCTTTCAGTGTTTCAAATGCTTTTCGGCAGGTTAGGTCCCACTGTAGGGGTTTTCCTGGGTGGGATTTCGTTCCTGGGCTCGCTGTATTTAGGAGGTCCCTCAGGAGTTTGGCAATCCTCGCAAAGGAGGGGATGAACTACCGGTTAGAAGTTTGCAAACCCCAAGAAGCTTTGTAGCTGTCTTGGGTGCGAGGGGGCTGCCAGCCTAGAAAGGCTTGTACTTTGGCTGGGTCCATCTCTATGCCCTCATTTGAGACTCAGTAACCCAGGTAGACTAACTGGTTAAATTCGCATTTTGACAGTTTGACGTACAGGTTTGCCACTAGAAGTTTTTTCAGTACCTGGCGGATTAGGGATATATAGTTGTCCATGGTCTCAGTGTAGATGAGGATATCATACAGGTAGACAAGGACCCCTTTATAGAGGTGTTTATGTAGCACCTTGTTTATTAACTGCATGAACACCACCAGGGGGGTCCTGTAGTCTGCAAGGCATGACTTTGAATTGGAAGCTCCCTAGGGGGCAGTTGAACGCTGTTTGTTAGTGTTTGGGGATAAACCCCCAAGCAGAGTATGCAGCAGCAGTCAAGCCAGGCAGGCAAATGAGAGAGAGAGTGGGCCCAAGAGTATACACACACTGGAGACAAAAACACTGTTTGTTATAAATAATAAATAGTTATTTATTGCACACAGAGATTAAGAAGTGTCATTCAGTCCATATATCATTATCCAGTATATCCATCCAGTTATCAAGTCCATTAACAGTAAATACAATGTCCTTATCTGCTTGTAAATCTTCTCCTCCCGATACCTTTCTCTCAAAGACAACGCTGAATCCTCAGCTCACTAGGCAAACAGTCCTTGTGTTCAGTTGAAATGGTATCTGGCACAGTAGCCATCCAGAATAAGCAGATAGACGTTCCAGCAGGCAGCAGACCAGGAACAGAACCAGGTGCATCCAGAAGCCGCGTCTATTACGTTTCCCTTCCTACCTTTATTACTGCCTGCAACCGCACCCACAATGACATTGCAGTTTCTTGTGCTTAAAGCTACAAAACACTTTAATCCTAGGTTTACATATTTATTCAACCCAAACCTGGTTGGTGTATCCATATACCCAACACTGTTTTCTATTTATCTCCCTCCCTGATGTGGACTCGGTAGTATGCTTCTCTGAAGTCTAATTTGGTAAAGGCCTTCCCCTTGGCCAGGTGAGATAGCATGTCCTTCATGAGCGGGAAGGGGTATAGATTGTGTACACACAGACCATTTATAGTCCATGCATAATTTCATGGTCCCATCTTTTTTCTCTTTGAACAGGACTGGGGCTATAACCCATGGCTTGGCTGGCTCAATGTATCCTCTTGCTAGGTTTTTGTCTATGTATTTGTGCATTTCTTGCATTTCCCGGGGCATCAGGTAGCTTTGCTCTGGGGATGATTTCTCTAGCGCAGTCTGTCTCACGGTGGGAAGGTAGGACGTTGCACTCAGTCTCGCCGAACACCTCCATGAGGTCCTGATATTCTCTTGGGATCTGTTTGGCCTCTGGGGTTTTGTCGTAGGTGGCTGCTAGTTGTTCAGGTGGGCTCTCTGGGAGGGTTCCCTGCATGGGCAGTGCTTCTATTTGCTGATGAGGAGGGGGGTGGGGTCTCCTTGCTATCCTCAGTCTGCGGCTGCCCCCTGCCACCAGATAGTCGGGCCCCACTTTTCTAGCCAGGAGAGTCCCAGTATGACTGCATCTGTCATTTTGGGGGCCACTATGAATTGTTTCTCAGTGATCTGCTAGCTCTAATCTCACTAGTTTGGTTGAGTGGCATGGGCCCCTCCCAATAGGGACCTATCAACCTGTTCAAACCGGATCGGGTGGGCCAACCTTTTTGCTCTAATTCCCAGTTTCAGGACTGTGGTCAGGTTGATCAGACATATAGTGCAGCCCGAGTCTATTAGGGCTTGGAAAGTCCCGAGTCCCTGTTTTTGTGGCTATGAGTTGCAGTGGGAAGACAAAAGGGGAGACCAGTCCACTCATCATTGGGCCATTTTCACCCTTGTCCTTGCTGTCATAGGAATCCGGCGACTGGTCATCGTTGCCTGGGTTTTTTCCCCCCCTTCAGCTGGGTGGGGAGCAGTGGTAGGATTCAAATGTTTTTTACTACCAGTGGGCGTGGCTTGGTGGGCATGGCACAGGAAGGTTACTGCAAAATCCCATTCCCTCCCCACCCCACTAACTTGCTTTCCAGCTCCGTTCTGCCATGCAGGGCAAAAAAAGAAGACCCAGCTGGCCAGCTGGGACTCAGGAGGCAGAGAATAGATGGGAGATGGGCCAGTCAGAGGTGGTATTTGCCGGTTCTCTGAACAACTGAAAATTTCCACTACCGGTTCTCCAGAACTGGTCAGAACCTGCTGAATACCATCTCTGGTGGGGAGGGATCTCTGCAGCCTGAAGGGCCTTGTGGGGCACGTTGGTGGCACGTCTGGGGCCTTGTTCTGGTTGTGCCTTGGGCAGTGGCTCTGGCTTTGGTTTCAGAGCTGGGGTTGCGCACACCATTGCCATGTGGTCCATTCCTCCGCATCTGTAGCATTTAATTGAGCTTCGTGGGATGGTTGGTTTTGGGGACAGTTGTGGTGCTGTAGTCAGCTGGGTGGTCTCTGGTCTGGTTGATCTCTCTGCTTGGTGTCCTGATGTTTCATGTCGTTGATGCGTAATCCCCCATTGACTTTTATGGCCACTCAGAACCACTCAGAGAGTCTGTTCAGGATGTCTCAATAGGCGGTTCCTTGGCCAATTTGCTTGTCCAGGCTTGTTCTGAAAAAATGGACCAGCATCCGCTCAGGCAAAAGGGGTAGCTTCCCACTTATTTTCCTGAATTCATGGATGTGTTCCTTAATGAGCCGCCCTCCCTGCTTTAGACTGATGAGCTCATCTTCTGTGTACGGGTCCTCCTCTGCCCCCTTTGTGGCCTCTATATCCTGCAGTTGGGAGCCCTTCTCTTGTGGAGGATTGCTAGCCATCCTCTGGCTTCTCCTTCTAGCTCCTCAGAAATGGTATTCACCATAGCTCTGGGGGATGGGTAGAGATGTCCATAGTGTTCTTGGTGGATCTCATCTGAGTCAAGGAATAGAGCTAGCTGGTCTGGGTGCCCATCAAATATTTTCCTGAACTGGGGTGGATCATTGAGCACTATTCCCCCTTCCTCCTGTCGCCCTCCATAAGCCTGAGCTTGAGGTGGCTGGCCTTCTTCCCCAGCTCCAGTTTGTAGAGAGGGAGGGGGCTACCTTCTGTTTGGGGAAGGCACTGGCTGCAGCTTCGGACTCCTCTTTCTTCTGGTGGGTGGAGAAGGAGGGCTGTGATCTTGCCTGCTCCTCCTCAAAGTGATGGAAGCAAAAGAATAAGTGATTTCAAGGTCTGCTAGTTTTGCAGAGCAAAATTGGAACAGAATTGATGCAAATTTATGGAATGATTCACTTAGTAACTGTGATCCATTTAGTGATGGTAATTCAGTGATGGTGTCAGCATTCAGGGAGGAGAAGCTGAAAAAGATATGAAGCAAGAGAGGGCTGGAGCAGTCAATACCACGCAGGTCAGAGTGATGGAACAAAGGGATTTCACCTGACAGGTATTCTCCTAAAACGTTAAGGTGTATAATGTATGGTATGATCCAAGAAACTATAAGGAAGTATTGGCATTACCTAACATTGAACAAGTAAAGTGGAAAGAAGCCATAGATAAGGAAATCAAATCCATGGGAGAACATGAAGTATTCCCATCTATGACCTTGCCACAGGGTGAAGGGGGTATATAAAAAGAAAGTACTACCCAATAATGAGATATAATATAAAGCAAGGTTAGTGGCACAAGGTTTTTCACAGATGAAAAATGTGCACTATGATGAGGTATTCACACCAAGTGTAAAGAGTGAAAGCATCAAGCTGCCACTAGTGTTGGCAGTGGCACATGGTCATAAAATTCGGCATTTTGACATAATCATTGCATTCCTCAATGCAGAATTATAGGAAAAAATGTACATGGTTCAAGCACCAGGGTATGAAAGTAAAAAGCCTAACATGATGTATACATTGAACAAGGCCATTTATGGGCTGAAGCAGTCAGCCAGGAATTGGAATATATGTTTAGATACTGCATTGAAGGGTCTTGGGTTCAAGAGTTGCAAGGCTGATGGTTGCATATACACTGGAAAGTTACAAGGTGGGGATTGTCAACTATTAGCATTTATGGATGATCTTTGTTTCATTGCAAAGGATATCACAGGTAAAAGAATTTGCTAATAAGTTGGAGAAGAAATTTGAATTAAAGAATTTGGAAGAAATAAAAAAATACCTCAGTATAGAGATACAAAAGACTGAGAAGGAACGTTGGCTTCCCTGAATGTTCATTTTCTGTCTATGTGGAGGGAATCCAGATAGGATGAGGTTAACTCTGCTTAAACCAGTTGGACTGAGTCTGCTCAAATTCAAGTTCCGCCCCTTTGCTGAAGCCAGTTTTTGACGAAGCATCAAGGCAGACGAAACGTGATTCCACTAGTGTATATAAACAGTCACACATTAATGCACCCCCCTAGCCCACCCCAGACTAGACGAACCAGGGTGGGGCTGGACTCACTCCACATAGACAGAAAATTAACATTTAGGTAAGCCAATGTTCCTTTTCCTGCCTATGGTTACATGAGTCCAGATAGGATGGGATAGCCTGCTAATTCCAGGGAGGGCAATAGTCTGGTCCTACTTACATCAGTGTTCATGTACACTTTGCAGGACTCTTCTGCCGAAAGTGGCATCCGCCGCAGCGAAGGCATCAGTGCGATAATGGCAAATAGAAGTAGATGGAGAAGACCAGGTGGCCGCTCTGCAAATTTCCTCAATGGGGGCTTGGGTAGTTGTTGTTGCTGCTCTCCTGGTGGAATGTGCTGTCACTCCTCTTGGAATCGGAAGAGCCGAAGTGTGGTAAGCCTTAGCAATGCAGGCCCTAATCCACCTGCCCCCCCCATCGTTGGCAACACCTTCAACCCCAGGGTGGCGTGAATAAGTACACCAACGCGCCTACCGTCCCTGTCCTATTGTTTCTTTTATTTTTCTTATATGTATCCATGTATTCATAATTATGTTTTTACTTATACCTATTATCTTGTAAGCAATTGACAAACCAAATAAAATAAAAAATAAAATAAAAAAGTGGGTTCAAATGATACAAACAGGGCCTCCGTCCTGTGGAATGGAAGGGTCCTCTGGATGTAAGTCTTCAAAGCCCTCTGTACATCCAGAGTGTGCCATGATCGCTCGAGAGAGTGGGAAGGAGTAGGACAAAAATTGGGAAGGACAAGTTCCTGTGCTCTATGAAATCTGGAATTGATTTTAGGTATAAAGGAAAGATCCAACTGCAACACCACTCTGCATGGAAGACACACAAGCCCTCCTTGACAGAAAGAGCGGCTAACTCCGAAATCCTCCTAGCCGAGGTAATGGCTATGAGGAATGCCACCTTGAGAGAGAGGAAATACAAGGTTATGGATTTAAGTGGTTCAAAAGGTGGAGACATTAAGGCTTTTAGAACTTTGGGAAGATCCCAAGTGGGAAATCTGTGAACCACTAGTGGCCTTATGTTGGAAGCCCCTTTTAAAAATTTACGAATGGTCGGATTGAGAGACAGGGAACCTTTATGATGCAAAAACAAAACTGAGGAAAGGGCTGCCACCTGTCTATGCAAGGTATTAGTGGAGAGTCCCTTGTTGAGACCCTCCTGCAAAAAGTCCAAAATATTGGCCACAGAAGCCGAAATGGGGGAAATCTTGGATTTCGAAAGCTTTCCAAGTGGCTTGGTAAATTCTGTTAGTGGAAGGCCTTCTGGCTGCTAGGATGGTCTGGGTGGCCTTCTCAGAAATCTTTTGCTTCCTCAGCGCACTCCACTCAACCGCCATGCAGTCAGTTAGAACCACTGGGGTGTGAGACTTCTCCTTGGAGAAGAGAGACTTTGAGAGGAGGGATTCTCCAAAGTGTGGAGCACGAGAGGTTCACCAGGTCCGCGAACCAAGGATGTCTGGGCCAGTATGGAGCTAATAACAATACCTCCTCCTCCTCCTGCAAGATATTCCGAATCACCGCTGGTAACAACAGAAGAGGTGGGAAGGCATACAGCAGCCCCCAAGGCCAATGGCACCTCAGGGCATTGGTCCCTTCTCCCTGGTGCGCGAACCTGGTAAAGAATCTGGGAAGTTGGGCATTGGTCGGAGAGGCGAACAGGTCCACCACTGGAAGTCTGAATATCTGAATCAGCTCCTGAAACAGAAGAGGGGGAATACTCCACTCTGAGGGGTCAATTTTTGCTCTACTTAGCCAATCAGCTTGTGTATTATCTCCCCCGGAGATGTGTTCCGCCCCTAACAGAAAGCAGATTCTTTTCTGCCCAAAGTCCCAGACACTCAGCCTCTAACATAAGAGCTTGGAATCTGGTACCTCCCTGTCTATTAATGTGACCCTTGGTGGTGGTATTGTCCATCAAGACAAGGACACGGGAGTGAAATATGTGTGACCTAAATTGTTTAAGAGCAAATCTGACTGCTCTTAATTCTAGTCAATTAATACTCTTCCCTTTTTCTATTGGAGACCACAGGCCCTGTGCCAAATTCAACTCTAGATGGTCTCCCCAGCCAGAGACTGGCATCCATGGTGATGACTATATGGGAAGGTTCTTTGAATGGTTGTCCAGCATGTAAGGCTGGAGAAGACCACCACAACAATGACCTCTTGATTGATGTAGGGACCCTGATAGCCGAATGACTTCTTCTTTTGATGAGGCAAAAGGAACCACTGAAGCTTTCTGAAGCCTGTCCCAAGGCACAATGGAGATGGTAGACATCATTTTCCCTAATAGTTTGGATAGAGAAGCTAGGGTGGAAGAATGAGCCTTCACAATCTCCCCAATCATAGAATGCAGACTGTCTATCCTCTCTTGTGAGAGAAAAACTTTTCAAGAAAGTGTATGTTAGCCCCCAAATGCAATGAAGTTGTGGAAGGAGAAAAATGGCTTTTCTTCTTATTTATGGAAAATCCATGGTCTTGCAACATGTTAATGGTGGTCTGTAGATCCCTTAGGGCAGTGGCCCCCAACCTTTTTTGTGCCGCGGCCCAGTACCGGCATCACAAAATCATCCGTGGCCCGGTACCAGCATCAGCACGCATGGCAAGGCGAGCCGAGTGACCGGCCAGCCAGCCGTCCCCCGCTTCTCCCCGCCACCTTCAACTCCTACTTTGTACCTGTGTCGATGGGCTTCGGGACGGTCGCTTGGCTCACCTTGCCATGCGTGCTGAAAGAATCCTCGTGCTTTAGTTTTGTTTGAAGCCGCCCCCCCTCGATGAAACTAAGGCGCGAGGATTCTTTCAGCACCCAAACGCCGCTTTCTACCCGGAAAAGCTCACTGGACGCATTTTTTCATCAAAACAAGATGGCGGCGCCCAGCAAACCGGCGCCCCGGTAGAAATTGTTCTACAGATCGGTCCCGGTCCAGCGACCGGTGGTTGGGGACCCCTGCCTTAGGGCATGGTTCTTAGAAGTAGACTGGATTAAAATGTCATCTAAGTAACATTGAACCCTAATGGGGATATTCTTCAAACGGACTGCCAGGGCTGCCAAGATTTTTGTAAAAACCCTGGACACAGAAGACAAGCCAAAGGACATGTCCCTGTATTGGAAATGTTTGCCTTGGTAAGTGAAACGTAAGTATTGCCTATGTGACTGACAAATTCTGATATGAAGATAAGCTTCAGTTAGATCTATAGAAGTGAGGAAGTCACCCTCCCTGACGCCAGCCAAGATAGCCTGTAGTGAATGCATCCTGAAATGCTTGTACAAAACAAATTTATTGAGCCTTTTAAGATCTAAGATGGCTCGCCATCCCCCAGAAGATTTAGGTACCACAAACAGACGGGAATAGAATCCCTTGCGGTGTTGGTTAATGGGGACCTTTTGTATGGCCCTGATATCTAACAGGTGTTGAATTGCTTGTTCCGCCAACTGTCTACGAGAGGGTATTCTGGAGACTGAACAAGGTACAAAAGATCTGGGAGGGGATCGAAATTCGAGGGATAGACCCTGTCTAACAGTTTGTAACACCCAAGCGTCGGATGTGGTAGTTTCCCACTGGGCAGCAAAATGGGATAATCTGCCCCCAATGGGAACTGTGAATTTGGGTCTTCAAATACAGGTATCTGATGAATATTAAGATAATTTGGATTTATGTCTATTCCAATCATGAAGGGAGGACTGTCAGAATATTCATGAACTGGAATAGACATGGTCAGCCATTGGGGACTGGCTGGAATAGGACATGGTAACAAGGTCAGCCAATGTATAGGCATAGCAACTAAATCAGCCAATGAGGGCTGTTTGGGAGCTGAAACAGCTTGGAGCCTGGACATGGTTTAGGCTTAGCTTAAGTGCCCTGTATAGAGGAGGTTCTTTTTAGGTCTGAGTACTGAAGCTGCAAACAAGTCTATCTGCTGAACAGAAACTTACTTACAATCTCTCCTCTCTACCACATTGGAAGAATCTGCTGTTGGTATTGTAAATTTACTTCATGTATTATTATGTATATAAGAAAGTTAATGAATCCTACTGAATCAGTTATCCATGTGTGCTTTCTGGATTTGATTTTCTGCAACAAACTCTGACAGTGTATGTGTAGGGGACATTGAGAATAGTTTTTCAGCCCCCTATCCAATCCTGCTGTGTCCCCAAAACCTTCTCCACACCCAGTCACCCATCATGCACTTACCATTTGAAGAACTCTAGATATTTGGACCTCAGGAGGGCAGGCTACTCCATCTTTCAACATCCGTGGGCTGCATGGCTGCATCCTGGAAGCAGCTGCCATTTTTAGAGTGGCCATAATTCTTGCATTGCACAAAATGGCAGCTACTTCCAGGATGCAAGCACATGCCCCAGGGATGGAGTGATATACTCCACTTCTCTAATGTGGTCTCCACAGTGCTTCAAAAAGATCCAGAGCTTTTTGCAGTGCTGCGGAGATCAGATTAGGTAAGCAGGATGAACTGCTTCATGCCTGGGCCCTCCTGCCTGTGGCTGCTCAGAAAATGGAGGCTGCTTCTAGAGTTGGAAGGGACCTTAGAGGTCTTCTAGTTCTAAAGTAGGAGATCTTATACTATTTCAAACAAATCATTGTCCAATCTCTTCTTAAAATCCCCGTGTTGGAATGTCCACAACTTATGGAAGTAATTTCTACCAATTAATTGTTCTGTCAGGAAATTTCACCTTTGTTCCAGGTTGGTTCTCTCTTTGATTAGTTTCCATCCATTGCTTCTTGTCCTGAATTCAGGTGCTTTGGAGAATAGGTTGATCCCTTCTCTTCTTTGTAGCAGCGCTTTGATATTGAAACACTGCTATCATGTCACCTCAATCCTTTTTTTAGCAATATACCGCTTTACAATGCTTTACAGCCCTAAGAGGTTTACAGAGTCTGTATATTGCCCCCAACAATTTGGATCCTTATTTTACCCACCTCTGGAGGATGGAAGGCTAAGTCAACCTTGAGCCTGGTGAGATTCTAATTGCCAAATTCGTTATTTGTGTTATATGTGAAAATTACATATTGTGAGTTACACCTGAGAAAAAGAAGAACAGAAGGGAATCCATGTTTATCTGATATTTGAACTATGCCATGATTACTGGACAGTTATTTAACTATGCCTAATAAACATGTTATCTTTTGTAACTTGTTATGTTCTAAAGTAAAAGTCAGGTTTTTGGCAAGAACAGAAGTTTGTAATTTCTTGGTTTACAGATATATGTGAGAGATACAGGGTTATCCTGACCCATGAGAACGAGGTAGTTTCCCAGAGATGATGTGTTGGGCAGAGCTAGAGGTGAAATTGAGGAAAGCCCCTAAAAACACTGAAAGAGCATAACAGGAAGAATTATGTAATCCTCTGAATGTGATATTCTATAAAAGCAATAATCATTTTGGGGACTTCATCTCCTAATGTTAAGGAGATGGGGTCCTATTCTGATGTTTGCAATTTTCTGAACAAAGCTTTTTACAGTTCTTTGGTTGTCAAGTCTATTTTGGGGGGGGGGGGGGGTCACAATTGGCAAAGCCAGAGCCAGGAGCAAGACTTTTTTCTTCTGACGGATGATGGATTTTGAAGGCTGCAAGGCTGTTTTCAGTGGATTGTCAGTTTGATGGATCTCTCGACTGGGAGGGAAATCGCTCTTAGCAACCTGTTGACAGATGACCTGTAACCATAAAGGCTGACAAACAACCCAGGCACTGGTGCACCAGGATACAGGTGAGCTAGCTCTTATAGTTTGTTTATATTGTGTTGCAACTCTGTTAAATTTGTTTAAGGGTTGTTTAAATCACTGGGTGGAAAGGATTTTTTCTAAGCTTGTAAGTGTATGTCTTTGTATGCTGTGTGCGGCATAGGTTTGTGTGCCTATTGTATTGCATTATCATTTCCTCTGTTCCATTTCCTCTGCTGGGAGAGACAGTTTTACTGTTTTTAAATGGGGTCGTATTTTTCTAAGACAGCTGCTGCTGTAGAGTTACCATCCATTCCTCCTTCCTCTCCCTTGGATGAATTGCTCAAACAGTGGGGAGAGCCATGGCTTACTGAATATACAAAACACTTAAATAAAGTGACAATGATAGAGCTTTGTACTGGGATGTGGCCAACTTTTGTGCTAATATCCCCAAATTGCAGGTGAAGTAAATTTGGTGAGTCAGATCCTTATTGGGTTAAAGCCTTGAGAAAGATTCTTGTTAAAAAGAAGTTACAAATGCAGTTGATGTATGTGGAGCCCTGGCTGCACATCCAATGGACGGATCCTTTCCCTCCTACAAACAAGAGACTTTTATATGCTGAGGAGGAAGGAAAGCGGGATCCACTTGAATATTCCATCTGCCCGAGACCTCCCCACATAATGTACAGGATATGGCAGCTGCTGCTCCAGTAGTGGGGGATGTGGCAGACAGAGCTGAAGGAAGTGATTTTTCGGCAATGACACAATATAGAGAGCTAAAAAGGGAATTAGATTCTATTGAAGATGCTGCTGGAACTCAGCCAGCTTCTTCTTTAGGAGCTTTACTAGATCTAGAGCTAGAAAGGAAAATAAATTACATCCACTAAGGGTCTTACAGATGCGGGCGTTCCCATGAATGTGCCTCTTACTTCCTCTGAGGTAAGTAATTATAAAATGAATATGCTATCTTTGCAATCTGATCCAATAAGGTTATTTGAATCTTTGGATTTATTTCTTGGCCCTAATATCTATACCTTTGTGGAATTGCAACATATTTTGGGTTATTTGTTTACTCCAGAGGAAAGGGTTCAGATAAGGAAGGCTGCAATGCCATATTGGGATAAAACCCAGATAGGGTTGCAGAACCCCCCTGCAGCTGAGACCACGTTTCCTTTGGTTGATCCTAGTTGGAATAATAATAATTCTGAACATAAGAGTACAGATGGAAGATCTTAAGAGAATTATTGTTCAAGGTGTATGTACTGCAGTTCCACAAGGACACAATCTGATTAAGGCTTCTGAAGTAGGCCAGCTGAAGGATGAGCCGCCGGCTAAGTTTTTGAATAGAATCAAGGAGAGTTTGAATAAGTATTCTGGTCTTGCTCTGGAGACACCAGCATATAATTCTTTGGTGAAAGTACAGTTTGTGACAAAGGCGTGGCTGGATGTTAAACGTAAACTACAGAAGCTAGTTAGCTGGGCTGATGTTGACATCTCCATTTTATTGCAAGAGTCGCAGAAAGTTTTTGTAAATAGTGATGAACAGCGGACTAAACATAAGAGCCAGATGATGGTTTCCATATTCAAGGCAGTTACAAAGCCTGAAACTAAAATAGAAGGAGCTGGTAGAGGTAGAGATAGAAGGGTTGGAGCAGCATCTACTGGGGATAGATGGAAGCGTCCTGGACAAGGTAGAGGGTTTCTTCCTTGGAACAAGTATAGGGTGATTGGAGGAAACAAAAAGTGTTTTGCTGAAGGGCATTTTGTTAGAAATTGCCTGGACAAGCTGAGAACCCAGAGAAGGGAGCAGAGATTGTATATCCTAATTGAAGGGGGGGTCGAGGGCTCGTTTCTCGGATCCCACCAAGAGCCCTTGGTAAACCTGAAAGTGGGACCAGAAGAAGAGGATTATGTTTTCTTAATAGATACTGGTGCAGCTAGAACTTCATTGTGTAGATTACCTAAAGGTGTTAGTTACACAGATAAGGAAAACTTTAGTGATATCTGGTGTAAAGGGAGAACCATTTAATGTTTCTGTTGTTGAGAATATGTGTTTAAAAGGAGGACAATATGAAATAAAACTGGATGTTTTATTGATACCTGAAGCAATTTGGGCTGGGACTCAACAGCTTGCCTTTCCTCTCCCCACTTTGCTTCCCCCTTGGGGAAGCAAGGTTAGGAAGTGTGGTTGACCGCCATCCGATTGCCATGGCCTCAGGTTGCCCTGTGCCCACCTCCTGCCTGTCTGAAAGACCACCTTGACCTATCGATAGATCCGCCTCTGCCCCCTGCTCGTCTCGACCACTTCAGCAACCGATAAGCACAGTCAGGTGCCCCCTCGGGGAAGTGGGCCTGGGAAAGCTGGTCAGCCAGGGCCTCACCTGCAGCCTGCCCCTTGTGCAGCACCTTTAAACTTTGTGCGCTTCACAAATGGGGAGGAGGAGACACCAGCGCCATTGCCGCCGGTGCCTCATATGTGAAGCATGCTAAGTTTAAAGGTGCCGTGCAGCATGAGGCTGCTTGCAGCGAGAGAAATGGGGGGGTGAGATGCTGCACAGCACCTTTGAGGTTAGCGCACTTCACAAATGAGGTGAAGCAGCAATGATGCTGGAATCCCCTTCTCATTTGTGAAATGCGCTAAGTTTAAAAGTGCTGGGCAGCGCGAGGGTGCTTGCAGCGAAAGAAATACGAGGGGGAGATGTGCTGCAAGCACTGTTGAGCTTAGCATGCTTCACAAATGAGGCGGTGATGGGAATGGCGCTGGAATCCCCTTCCCATTTGTGAAATGCACTAAGTTTAAAGATGCTGCTCAGCACAAGGCTGCTCATGGCAAGAGAAATATGGGGGGGGGAGGTGCGCTGTGCAGCACCTTTAAGCTTAGCCCATTTCACAAATGAGAAGGGGATTCCAGTGCCATTGCTACCACTACCTCATTTATGATGTGTGCTAAGCTCAAAGGTGCTGTGCAGCACATCTCCCCCTTGTATTTCTCTCGCTGCAA
>NW_020769422.1:81392-186292 GCF_900518735.1 Pseudonaja textilis | reverse complement strand
TGAAATCCCGTTCTCATTTGTGAAATGCACTAAGTTTAAAGGTGCTGCATAGTGCGAGGCTGCTTGCAGCGAGAGAAATATGGGGTGGGGAGAGGTGCACTGCACAGCACTTTTGAATTTAGCGCGCTTTGCAAATGGTGCTTAATTTGTGAAGCTAAATTTGGTGCTGCATGAGGCTACTCAAGGTGAGATGAGAGGAATATTGTGGGGGGGCGACTTTTCTCCCGAGACACTGACACTGCTGCTCTTGCCATGGAGGAGTGAGAGAGATGAGAAATAGAGAGAGGGAGAAAGAAAGAGAAAACTATACTCAGAGGTGGTATTCAGCAGGTTCTGATGAGTTCTGGAGAACCATAGCAGAAATTTTAAGTAGTTTGGGGAACCAGCAAATGCTACCTCTGACTGGCCCCGTCCCCATCTATTCCTGCTTCCTGAGTCCAAGCTGATTGGCTTGGTTTCCTTTTGTTGCTCTGCACAGGAGAACAGAGCTGGAAAGCAGGTTAGTGGGGTGGGGTGGGGTGGGAATGGAGATTTTACAGTATCCTTCCCCTGCCATGCCCACCAAGCCATGCCACAGAACCAGTAGTAAAACTTTTTAAATCCCACCACTCACTATACTACCATAAGTATTCCAGAAGCAACATGCTCCCTTCCAGTTTCCACAGCCCCAACCAATCTACCACGCAACAGGAGCAGAAGCTGCATGACACGCAAAAGCTGCATGACAGGAATAGGAAATTAAGTCTTCAAGTTCCTGTATACTGTTTCTCGCCATCATTGAGCCTCAACAATCCACTGTTCTCCCCCCTGCTTGGGATAATTGTGTTATTCATCACATGGCTCACCTTCAAAACATGCTATGAATATATTAAAGATGGCATAAATGAAGGACGTTACCAGGATTTTTAAAAGATAACAACAACAAAAAATAAAAATAAAGGTAAAGCGCACACACCCACCTCCCCAACTCATCAACTCAACAGAAATACAGATAGGATGAAGAGAGAGATACTGTATAAGAAACTGATACTCTGTATTCATTTGCTTGGTTAACAATATTTGCAATCTATTCACTTCCAAAACACAGGCAGCTAACAACAAATACAAAGTAAATGAAAACCATGCAAAATGAGTAGTATACCATAAAGAAAAAAAAATCTGTTTGTAAAACTCATATTTAAGCCTATCACAATATATCCAAATCTCTATCACCAGAAGAAAACCCAGCTCAAGATATTTTCCTGCCCCAGGGGAGGGTGGAGCTGGCGTTGCAACGATACGGCATGCGATCTTGGAGGTCTGAGATCGCTGCCAATATCTTTGCTCCTGGACGATCCTATGGATCTAAACCGTCCCAAAGAAATGGTGAAAGTGAAGAGCGCATCCTGTTGATCCCAGGTACACCACAAAGTCCCTGGTAGATCCAGGAGAAGCTCTTCTTGCCAGTGGCAAAGAGGCAGCCACTAAAGCTGCTGAAGTTGGGACAGCTCCGAAACGGAAGAGAACAGAAAGAGAGAGTGTGCCGGTTTGGTGAGAACTTTTTCTTTATTCTAAGATCTGAAAGGACACCCTAAGGAAAAGAAAGAATCTGTAAAAGTTTTGACAGAAGTGATTAAGCGGCAATTTTAAACAGGGATGTCAAAGTAATGTTTTTTCCTCATTGCTGGATTTTCTATACATGATCTTATATTTTGAAACTGGACTGGTTTTTTCTTTTTCATCTATTTTTTCTCCTTTTTGATTTTGTAACTATTTTAGGCTAGAGACTCCCTTTTAGTTATTTCTTTTTTTTAAATATCTTTTTCTTTTTTTATTAATTCTTATTGCATTTTGCTTGGAAGAGGGGGAAAGTGAAAGCAAAGAAACTTTAACACTGCCAACTAGAGGCTTGGAAATATTCTATTTCTCTTGTGACCAGACAAAGCTGAGAAAGAAAGAACTGAGACTTTTTTTCAAGGACATTGCTACTTGATAAGATAGAGGGAAGAGCATGGGAGAGTATTATTGCAGGTGCTCTTCTGGGTTTCTATCAACAGCTGGAGTCTGGTGTTGAAGTTTATAGGAAAAGAAAAGGTGATAAGTTTCTGGAGAAGAGTGTTATAACAAGAGCCTTGGATAACTAAACAAAGTGCAGTGTGTTTTCTTGATTTTTCCTAAGCTGTGCTACCCCTCCTCAACAGTTTACTTTTTGAAATAGCTATTTGGACTTTTAGTTCTTTGGAACTTGTCTTTGCTTTTTTTTTTCTTTATGCTTGTCTTTGGAAGTTATTTTTTTACGTTGGTTTTTTATTTTAAAAGAAAAGTTTTAGTAGTAATGATTCCCTTCCTTTTCTTTTTGAGAGAGTAGCCTTTTTTTCTTTTTCTCTTTTTGCCTTTCTGGTACTTTTGTTTTTCCATCTACCTCCAATACTGGTTTTTTCTTTCTTTTTATCTTCCTGGCTTTTTTTCTTTTTCTCTTATGCAGTCTTTTATATTTGAGACCTCTTAATTGGATTAAGATGTTGAAGAACCTGAAGAATTTTCTTTTTTTTAGCTTTTTCACTTTTCCGTCTTTTTTAGGATTTTACAACTTTTTCTCCTTTGTGTATGTTTATGTTTTTTTCCCTTCATTTTTGAATTTTCATTATTATCTAACTAATCGGTTGGATTAAGGTATACAAGAGCCTGAAGAAATTCTCTTTTCTTTTTTTATTATTATTACTATTTGGCTTATTTTTCCCTGCTATTTTTATCTGGAATCGCAATTGGTTACTTCACAATTGGATTAAGGTCTAGAAGAACCTGAAGATTTTGAATTGTTTGAAATGAGTAGGAAATTAACAGCTACCAGTTCTTCAACTTCTACTTCCTCCTCTCCACCATATGGAGGACAACATTCAATACAGACAATGTTAAGGCAAGAGAAAGAACAAGAAAAAGAAAAAGTGACCCTGCAGATGATTATGCAAGGAATTCAAAACATTCAAACAAGATCAGAGAATATTGAAAAGAGAATAGAGAACATCGAACAAAGAACAGAGAACATTGAACAAAGAACAGGGAAAACCGATGAAAAAGTTTAGAACATCCAATAAATGATGATGATGAGAGGCTACTAAAAATTGAAGAAGATAAACAAAGAGATAAGAAGATTGGAGACATTGATACCAGATTAACTGTGGTTGAACAAGATAAAAGTGGTATGCTGAGATGGGAGATGGACAGATCAGAATTTTATCTCAGATTCCAAAACATAGAGGAAGAAAAAGGACACAATCTAGCTGAGATAATGATAGAAATATTGGCTGAAGCTTTGGAAATAACTGAAGAGAAGATGATGGATGGAATAGATGAGGTTTATTGAGTCTTCACAAGATACGCAATGAGAAATAGCCTACCAAGAGAAGTTCATATCAGATTTACAAAGAAAGCCATTAAAACGCAAATATTGCAAGTGGCAAGAGAGAAAACATTGAAATATAAAGATAAGGAGATTGTGGTTTTGAAACAAGTACCCAGAAGAGTGAGAGAGATGAGAAGAGAAGAGAATACCGATTCTTGACCAAATTGCTACTCAAAAAAGAGGTGAGTTACAGATGGCTGATTCCAGAAGGTTTAATGTTCACATGGCAAGAACAGAGATATAGAATTGATTCAATTGAGAAAGCTGAATCATTTTATAGAGAATTTTTCAGAGGGAAAGAGGAAGAGGCAGAAAAAGAAATCTCACTAATTGAATTCCAAGAGGACTGACAAATGACGACTGAAAAAGAGGAAGGTGCAGTAGGTGGAAAGGAGGAAGCCAAAGGACAATGTGAACCAAGTTCCACGAGAGCTACCAAACTTAATTATAAAATATAACCATGGAAGAGAAAAAATTGATTACAATTAATATAAATGGACTTAATTCAGCCGTTAAAAGGAAAACTTTCCATAAATTAGAGAAATTAAAATTTGATATAATCTGCTTACAAGAAGTACATATTAAAAAGCAATATGAACAATTGTTGATACAGACAAAACTAGGGAAAATATTTACCTCCTTGATACAATGCAAGAAAAGAGGAGTGGTTTTATATATTAAAGAGACCATCCCAGCGAAATTGATTTATACTGATGATGACAGAAGAATACTAATGGTGGAAATAATGGATAATAATACGAAAACACTCCTGATTGCAATCTATGCCCCGAATGATAAACAAGAATAATTTTATAAAAAATTACATATCAAAATAATTGAACTGGACTATGCTAATATAGTTATGATGGGAGATTTTAATGGAATTGTAGATAATAAACTGGACTACACAGCACAGAAAACAACAAAGCAAAACAGAAAGACTCTCCCTAAATCTTTTTTTAAAATGATAGATGAAATAAATTTAAAAGATACATGGAGAGAAAGAAATGCTAAAACGAAACAATACACCTTCTACTCAAATAGACACTTATCATGGTCCAGAATAAATATGATATGGATGTCAACAGAATTGTTAGCCAATATTCAAGAAATAAATATTGAAACAAGTACTTGGGCAGATCACAATCCAATGACAATTAAATGGAAAGGACAAAGAAGACCTAGATGGACACTAAATAATACTATTTTAAAGGAAAAAGAGTTCACACAGTGGATGGACAAAGAATTGGCTTTTTTCTTCAGAGAAAACAAAAAAGAAGATACATCAATCCAGAATGTATGGGATACAATGAAGGCATATGCCAGAGGCTTGATAATAGACTATACAAGGAAAAGAAACACCATGAAAAGATTAGACTCTAAAGGCATTAGAGGAGGAGTATAAAGGACTTGAAAAAGAGTTACAGAAAATGCCACAGAAAAAGGACATTAAGTTAAAAATGGATATAATTAAACATAAAATGGGTCTAATAGAAAAGGAAGAATTAGCACAGAAAATTAGAGGTGCTAAACAGAATTACTTTGAAGATGCAAATAAACCAGGTAGATGGTTAGCATATAAATTGAGAAAGGAGAAAGAATCAAGGAAAATATTGCAATTAATAGATGATCAAGGCCAAGTTTGCTATGGTAGTAAAGAGAAGAAGGAAATCATTTGAGAGTATTATGGGAAACTATACACACAAGAGAATATTGATGAGGAAAGAGTCAAACAGTACCTACAGAATGCTAAGTTACCCCAGATGCCTAAAGAGACTGAAACAATGTTAGAAAGCAATATAACGATGATGGAGTTAACTGAAGCACTCAAGAAGCAAAATAATGGAAAGGCACCAGGCCCAGATGGACTTCTGGAAGAATTTTTCAAAACATTACAAGAATCATTGAATCTTCCATTGCTAGAAGTTATGAATAAAGTTATGTTAAAGAAGACGATACCTAAATCATGGTCAGAAGCTTATATTACACTTGTTCCAAAAGAGGAGGCCGATCCATTACAAATCAAGAACTATAGACCTATTTCCCTACTAAACGCAGATTATAAAATTTTTGCTTCAATATTGGCAGAAAGACTTAAAAAATACTTAAATAATTTTATTCATCCTGATCAAAATGGATTTCTGCCAAAGAGACAAATTAAAGACAAGATGAGAGTAATCTTGGACACTTTGGAATATTATGACGCAAATCCTGAAAAACAAATGGCTTTGATATTTCTAGATGCACAGAAGGCATTTGATAATGTGAATTGGTGATTCATGTTGTTACTGCTGAAACAGATGGGCTTTGCTAGAAAATTTATTCAAGCAATAGAAGCTATATATCATAAGCAGACGGCAAAGGTAATGATAGAGGGAGAACTGACAGATTCTATTGATATAAGAAAAGGAACAAGACAAGAGTGCCCACTGTCACCTCTGTTGTTTGTGTTAACTTTGGAAGTGCTGAATAGAAATATTAGAGATGAAAAGAATATAAAAGGGATGAAAATTAAAAAGGAAGAATTTAAGTTGCAAGCATTTGCAGATGATCTGGTTTTTATTTTAGAAGACCCACTAGAAACAGCATCAAAATTGATAGAAAAGATAGAGACATATGGAAAGGTGGCTGGTTTGAAAATAAATAAAGATAAGACAAAGATCTTGACAAAGAATATGCTATCAAGACAAAAGAACTGGCAGATCTATTGAAAATTCAGGTCACGAATAAGATCAAGTACTTGGGGATATACTTGACAGCAAGATGCAGTACACTAAAAGAGAATAATTATATCAAACAAGATAGCGCTAGATTTGGTGAAATGGGACAATTTACAACTGTCATTAATAGGGAGAATTTCAACAATCAAGATGAATATATTACCCAGAATTTTATATTTGTTTCAAACAATTCCAATTAGGCTTGGAAAAGACTATTTTGAAGATTTAAATAAAATTGTGCTGAAATTTATATGGCAAGGTAAGAAAGCGAGAATAAAGTTAAAACTTTTGCAAGATGCTAGAATAAGAGGAGGATTTGGTTTGCCTAATTGGGAGTTGTATTACCAAGCTACAAATTTGATGTGGGTTACGAAATGGATAACATTAAGGAATACTAGATTGTTGACATTAGAAGGACATGATCTGTTGTTGGGGTGGCATGCTCTTCTTTGGTATAAAGGAACTAAAACACAGGGGTACTTTAGAAGACATTATATACGGGAGTCTCTGGTTAAACTGGGAGAAGATTAAAAGACAATGTTATTTGAAAATTCCAGTCTGGCTATTGACTATTGAAGCATTTTCTTATCCTATAATATGCAAAAAGGAACAAACAGATATGGTGAAATATTGAATGAAAGGGGTGAACTTAAATCTATACAAAAACTAGAGGAACAAGGTATAAAGATGAATTGGTTTTCATATGCATAAATACATTCAAGGTATGATAAAGATTCTAAAAAAGAAGGTTTCTATGATAAACAGACTGATTTAGAGAAGATTTTGACAGGTACTGATGAAAAGGTGATTAAAAAATTGTATGGATATTTATTAGAAATTAAACTAGAAGAAGAACAAGTTAAAGAAACAATGATTGCTTGGGGGGAGAATTTTGGATATGGGATTGATCTAGAGAAATGGCAAAAATTGTGGTCTCAAAATTATAAAATGACAATGTCAACTGCATATAAAGAAAATTTGTATAAGATGTTTTACAGGTGGCATTTCCCCCCCGACAAGAATAGCAAGAATGTTGAAGAATAAATCTGAAAAATGTTGGAAATGTCATCAGACACCTGATGATGATAATATGAATTGTCACAAAACAAATTAAGTAAAATATGATTATTTCCTAAAGCATGAATGAATAAAAGTATAGTCAAATGATTGATTAATAATGATACCAATGTATTTAATATTGGATTGAAAATACGAGATCATATACAATGTAATTGTCATTGAAGACTACGAAATGGAAGCACAAAACAATTTGTAAACCAACCAGTACACTGTATGTACATATCTGGAAGATGGCCTGATGTTTTTGTTTTGTTTATGTTTGTTTTAAAAACCAATAAAAATTTATATATATATAAAAAAGATATTTTCCTGCCCCAGATTGAGTTGAACTGCAAATTATTTAATTCCGGTCAAGTTGTAATGGCTTCAGTGAAATTCCCATAGGTACTTTTCTCCCAGAAAGTAAAAATACAGTTATGATTTTCAGTTCTTTCATGATACGAAGATGAGTTGTCTGAAGCAAGGGCCTCACTGCCTCTTTCCCCCTGCTTGGACAGGTCCTAACATAGGCTTAATCCCTGCAACAAGTGGGAAAGCTACTATAATGCCCTCTGCCCTTTTATTAAAACAGAGTGAACAAACTGGTGTTGGACAGCAGCTGGGTAGGTCTTTAGTGGCTCCCAACCTTTTGGGCACCAGGGAAAGGCCTTTCCGTGGACCTGAGTAGGTGTGGTTTTGTGTGCTGCCTGTATCCTGCAGATGGGGCTTAGCTTGTTTGCGCAGCCTGGTTGCTGGCATGCCGCAGGCCAGTGCTGCTCCATTGGGGATTGGGATTGGGGACTGGCATTTTAAGTGACCAGGGCATTTCTGAACTTACTTTTTGGTAAGAGTTTAAGCTTTGGACCCGTACCCCTCCCAGTTGGTAAAGTCCTCCTGGAATTGGATCCATCATCCAAGTGATGATAAACTCCTCATGGGGTCAGGGGTGCTGCCTGCCTTGAAGGGAGCAGTGGTATGTCCCCTTTCCAAAAGATCATCCTTGGACTTGACCATGTTAGTTGTCTGGTTTCCTTTCCTTTTGGAGGAATGTTTTTGAGAGGATGGTAAGCACTCAGTTTTAGAGGTTGCAGCGCTCAGACAGCATTAGTCATGTGAGTGGATGACAGCGGAGGTCTTGGCATAGGGTATATTATTATATTCATTTATCTCTCCCGGATCTCTTGATGACTTTCAACACTATCAACATGATATCCTTCGAGGAGAGAGAGAGAGCTGGGTGGGAGGCAGTGGTGGTATTCTACTGGTTCGGTCCGGTTCTGGCGAGCTGGTAGCAGCAATGAGCAGCGAAGACCGAACCGATTCTCTCCGCCATTCTGCTGTTGGGCCCACCCGCCTGTCCAGGCTCCCATACTCACCTTTATCTGCTAAATTTGAAGCGCAACTGCTTTGCACGGCACAGAATAGTGCCGCACGGCAGCTGCTGAAGAAACCGGAATCATGCAGGCTTGCTGGAGGTGAGTTAGAATGCCTCTGCGCCTGCGCAAGCACCTCTGTGCCTGCGCAAAGTGCATGTTTGGCATGCGCGTGCATGCAAAGTGTGTGCATGAGCGCAAAGCGCGCCCACCAAGCCACATCCACTGAACCGGTGGCAAAAGTATTTGAATCCCACCACTGGTTGGAGGAGATGAGAAGGAGAGAGAGAGAGATGAGAGAAACAGAGAGATGAGAGAGAGAGAATGAGATTAGAGAGAAAGAGATGAGAAACAGAGAGATGAGAAAGAGAGAGAGAAAGAGAGAGAGATACCTGTTTAAAAGAAAATAGAAAAATGGCTTTTTGAGTGTTTAAGGTTGCAGACCCCTGTGTTAGGCAAACACCATAGTCATTAAGTGAACCTTGTAGTCATTAAGCAAACACTGTGGTTAAACAAGTCCATTTTTCCCAATGGGCATTTTTAACCAGAAACCAGAAGGAAATGTTGGAAACTGGCAAAAAACATAAAAACCTCAGTCACATGACTGTGTGGGATGTTGTAACTGGTCATAAGTGTGTGTGTGTGTGTGTGTGTATGTGTGCATGGCTGTCAAAACTCAAAAAACAGGTCAAGTAGCTCTGGGAAGGTCAGTTGTAAATTAGAACAGTTGCTAAGCAACTGGCCATTAAGCGAGGACCACTTGTATTTGGTTTGTCACCAGGCCACACTCACCCAGTCACATGACAATGCACACCCACCAGGCTACACCCACCCAGTTTGAATCCCACCCCTGGCCCCAACTTTTTTGTAACATGGTTCACAGCCTAAACTTCAAAGCTTATGTCCTCACCCTAACCAAGGTTTTGTTATCTCTGCTCTAAATCTGCTAAGCCTGAATTGTCAAATACAAGACTATATTTTAATTCCAACAGAAGAGGTAAGTGGTAATAAACAAGCCAACTGGCTTTTCAATATTTAAACTGTCAATCACTTCACCTTTTGGTCCAAATAGGATCCCATAGCATGGTTTGTGGCAATATGGCTGTCCATCATGCTAGAAGAAAAAAAATACAAGATGAAAACATTAGTGTAAGTCATGAGATTAGCTCCCTTTCTGCTAAATTCAATGCACTGTTAACTTTTGAACAAAACAAATGGTTTTTGTTACCATCAATATTTTCAATCACTTTATACCTCAAAGAACATTAAATATAAATCACCTAGTTTATATAAAGACCTACTCTATAGCAGGTACCCAAAATAAAACAAACTTCTTAGCCCCTAGTACCTTGATGGCGAACCTATGGCACACATGCTAGAGGTGACACACAAGCCCTCTCTCTGGGCATGTGAGCTGTTGCCTCAGCTTAGCTGTGCTGTGTATGCGCACCTGAGCCTCCCGCTGGCAAGCTGGTCTTTGGGTCTGCGGCCCATGTGCAAGAGGTGGGCTATGCAGGGGTCACATGCATATGCAGGGGGTGAGACATGCCGGGGGCGGGATGCATACAAGGGGGTTGTGCAGCATGTGCAAAGTGCACTCGTGTGTACATGCGTAGGGGCAGGGCGCACATGTGGGAGCAGGACGCATGTGCAGGGTTGTGCAATAGGCATGGGGTGCACATGCGGGGGCCATGTGTGCATGTGCGCGGGCGGGAGCTTGCTCGGGGGGTTCCACAAACATGCGGGGGGTGTGGCGCATGCTTGGGGTAGGGCGCATTTGTGGGGGTTGCGGGGGGTTGTGTGCACATCTGCAGGGGGTCATGCATGCATGCATGGGGGAAGGTGGCACACGTGCATGCATGAGGGCAGGGTGCATGTGCAGGACATGCGCACATTACATTTTCAGGACATGCGTGCATAGACATGCGTTGGGCACTTGGTGCCGAAAAGGTTAGCCACCACTGCCCTAGTATCTCTCATACTAAAATATTGACATTTTTTTATTTAAAGGCAATTGCAGCATAAGACTGCTGCCTCAGTTCTAGCATGCACAAGAATAAAACTACAAGCCTTTGACCTAATTAAAAGTTATGTCCATTAATGGTAAGTAGTACATATTGTGCCTGATTGCAAAAGCATCTTTTGGATCCCAAATCTCACTGATTGACAGTGCAGAACAATGATCTCTCTGTACCTAGGGAGACGTTCTTCATTGCTTATACTTTTGGCATACAGTTTCCTTGCAGCAGGAAAAGAAATGCTATTTATTGATTTTCTAATAGAATCACTCAGAGTTGGAAATTCTTTAGAAGTCATCTAATATAAATCTGGTGCAGGAAATGTTAAATAAGTTTGGAACAGGTTAGGCAGGGATATGATTGCATTAAAAATTATTACAGAAAATTGTTGTGAGAAAGGTGACAAAAAAGGAGAAGAGAGTATGTACAGGAACATGGTGCTAGAAGCCAAAATCTCTGTTGTGTATAAGTCTGTGGTAGCTCTGTGTGTGTGAGGGGGGGAGGGAGGGAGGGAGACAGAGGGAGAGAAAGAGAGGAAAAGTGAGAGAAAAATGAAAGAGAAATTGAGAGAGAAATTGAGAGAGAAATTGTGTATATGTAAAACATGTAAAGTGGAAAAAGAACAGCTCCAAACATTTGGGCATTGGACACTGATAAAATCCACTTCTCACCAAGCTAATTTCTAGAGTGGCAGTGCAGCTCTTTGTTCCAAGAATTTCTATATCCATAATACAATATATTAGAACTCTTAAAAAGTGAAGTCTCCTTTGAATTAATTGATTCTCATCCAAGTAGATTCCTTGATTTGCCACGACTGTCTTCTCAGATTTTTTTTAAACTTAAGTTGAATGTACAACCCTAGAATTTCCTGGTAATCTCCATTCTAGTGTGATTCCATTCCAGTGTGATTGCTGTAAGTTCTTATGATCAGCCCAGATCAACCAGGTACATCACCTGGTTTCTAGTCAGAATAGCAGCATACGTTACAGTTTACAAACAAAAACATACACCTCCAAAATTTCAGTAAGAAAATGTAGAAATCAGACAACATATACTTTATACTGTTGTAGATACACCTATTGATAAATGAATCAGATGCAGACTATATCAGAATATTTGGGAGTTATTGTCCAAAAGACACCTAGAAGGACCAAAGGATACTGTAAGGCAGAAACAGTTGATTATGAAGTAAAATGTAAGGAATAATTAATTATAAAGATTATGTGGTTTATTTGGGGATATCAAATATTAATTGTGAAATCTGTCAAAATCTACTTCTCTTTCAGATCTTGGAATCCAGATAGCAGCAAAATATGTAAAAGGCCTGCCAATTCAGTTCTAAAAACACCAGAAGATAAAACCTGAATCCAACAATAGATTCCTACCTCAGCATGGCCTCCAGGAATAAGAGTCTTCCCGCAACGCTCACAACGTAGACAGGGACGGTGCCAATCCTTGCCCAATGAAGTCACCTTCTCAGCTACAATACAGAAAAAAATGCATGTAGTTCAACTTATTTATAGGCGTAAATCAATATGCTCACCTTGGAGTCAAGGCAGTTGTTAAAAATAAGAATTGTAATACTTCAGCCTTATCCTTAATGTTGATTTTAAGACCTTCAAAGAATATTACGTTCTGAAGTGAATATAGTTTTAAACTGTATTTAAAACTCAACAATATGGGATAAAGAGCATCACCACCAAATGGATTTGTAACTGGCTGATACACCCTACTAACTAATAGTCCTTAATGGTACTACATCTACATGAAGTAGTAAGTAAGTAGTACAGTAGTAGTAAGTAGTACAGTACACAAGGTTCTGTCTTAGGTGCAGTACTATTCAATATCTTCATAAATGACTTAGATGTGGGAACAGAATTTAGTATCAGATGATGCTAAACTGGCAGGAATAATCAAAACCCCAGAATAGAAGCTCAGGATCCAAAAGATATTAACAGACTTGAACAATGGACTCTATACAAAATTGAAATTTAATGTAGAGAAAGGCAAGGGTTTATACTTAGGCAGGAAAAATCAAAGGCAGAGATTAGACGAAACTTGGTTTAAAAACAGAAATTATGAGAGGGACCTTGGAGTCCTAGTGGACAATCACTTAAATATGAGCCAAAAGTGTGTGGCAACAGCCAAAAGAGCTAATACAATCCTTGTGTCAGGTTCCATCACACGGACGAAAGAAAGCACAACATCCACAACAGGATTTGATGTAAGCAGTTTATCTTCCTCCAGATTGTGCCAGCACTTAACTGACCAGCTGCTAAACAATATAAGCTAGCAGAGATTAAAGTCAGGGCTAAGCACTTAGCCCTTTCCATCACCTTTATTCACCCGATGTGTCCCGCCCCAATTATCCCAGCATGCCCCAAGCATCCCAGTAGGGACACACCCAGTTATTCTTCCCAAGAGGAGCTAGTTATTTTCCTCCAGCTGTTGGTCCTAGCCGCACGCTGCCCCTGCCCCCAATGGATCACACGCCCTGCGCCCGCCATGCCTCCCAATCAGCTGTTTCACAACAACTTTGGGATTTCCCTCTCAGCTCTTCTGCCATCGCTCAAGGCAAGCCTGCCTGCTTGCGGCAGCTAAATGATTTGGAGTCACAGGGCTTCATAGAAATGTCCATGGTCGGCAGCTTGAATGATCGGGAGTCATAGGGTTTCGTAGCAATGTCTACGGCTGGCCCGCCCCCCAAATGGCAGCCCAAAGATGATGTTGGGCTGACATGCGGCCCCTCTACCACAAAAGTGGCACCAGGAAATACAGGAAGAAGCATTATTAGCATAGTCACCCCCTCCTGGCTTATGCGGGTTCCTCATATTTTGCTATTCCTTGGGGTGCCCTCATAGCTGTACTGTTTACCCTGGAGGCCTCAGCCAATGGGTATCCCTTCCATAGCACTAGATACTGTAACCAGCCCCTAACACTTTATGGACCTCATAATGCTTTTCACCTCCCAAATAATAGGACCAGGACTTGGGGGTAAAGGGCCTCGTATGGGAGCTGACCTTACTGGTCGTAAAAGACTACAATGGAATACTGGGTGAGTTCTCCCAGGCAACTTTGGTAGTTTAAGTTGCACAGTGACCGGGTTGATTTTCTCAATTGGGAAAGGCCCAATGTATTTGGGTGGCAGTTTCTTGCTGCGAACTTTTAGGTTTAAATACTTGGTTGACAAATAGACTTTCTGATCCACATGGAAGTTGGGTTGTGGAGCTTGTTTCTTTTTTTTTTAATTAGAAAAACTTTATTAAACAAATAAACAAACACAAAAACAAACAAGTCTTACATTAATAATTTGAATGTGGTAGTTTCCTAACATCAATCATTGTCATTACTTTGTTAAATCCAATAGTATTATATAATTTCCATCTACACGCTTTAAATATAAATATGTTGTGGCTCCGGGCTTGGATTCAGCTCCTGTGATTGATATGAGTTCAAGTGAAGAGGTTATGTCAGAACAATATGAACCAGCCTGGCTTACTGATTGGACTGATAACCAGGATGAGGAGATGGACGTGACAAAGGACGACAGACCTGATGTATTAGAATTGTCAGGACCTTTGACCTCCTCTGGTTCCTTATCTGATCAACAGCCGGGAATGGCTGACAGGGAAGTTTTGAGAGAGTCTTCTAGTGGAGATGAGAACTTGGAAAATTTGTGGTTAAATGTAAAAAATAGAAGACAGTTGAAAAGGCAAAATCAGCTGGAGCAAATGAGAAGGGCAAGTCAGTAAATTAGCACGTTGCCTTAATGAGTATAAAAGGACACAGCTGGGCTGGTACATTTCGCCAGGAACAAAATGACTATTTGAGTGTGGACGTTACAGCAAAGAGCTCTGAGGCTGAGGATTTATTGCCAGGACTGGTTTGTCAGACAGAGTAAAGATTTATGCTGTGGTTTCTGCCAGCCGTTATCTTGTAAGACTTCTTTCCGTTTGATTTAATTGTGAAACGGCTGCTTTCTGTTTTGTTCGTTTGAATTTCGAAGGGGAAGCATAACATAAATATAATCATTCCTTATTCTCATGGATCTTCCTCATCTCTAGCCAACCATAAAATTTACACCATGTTTTATAATAATCCGAATCTTCCTTATTTTTTAGTTCTTTTGTTAATTTAATTAGGCACGCAAATCACATATACAAAGTGATGGAAATGTTCCCACCCCCAATAGTTCAAATGATTCTTCCAATTAAAAGTTGTGAATATGATCATGTGGACATCTTCAGGTGGTGATTTTGAAATGCATACAGGTGAAAAATTTAAAATCAAAAAATTAGAATATTGTGCAAAAGTTCATTTATTTCAGTAATGCAACTTAAAAAGTGAACCTAATATATGAGACAGACTCATTATATGCAAAACAAGATAGTTCAAGCCGTGATGTGTCATAATTGAGATGATTATGGCTTACAGCTCATGAAAACCCTAAATCCACAATCTCAGAAAATTAGAATATTGTAAAAAGGTTCAATATTCTAGCCTCAAAGTGTCCCACTCTAATCAGCTAATCAAGCCATAATACCCGCAAAGGGTTCCTGGGCCTTTAAATCATGGGGAAGACTGCTGACCTGACAGTTGTACAGAAAACCATCACTGACACCCTCCATAAGGAGGGAAAGCCTCAAAAGGTAATTGCAAAAGAAGTTGGATGTTCCCAAAGTGCTAAATCAAAGCACATTAATAGAAAATTATGTGGAAGGGAAAAGTGTGGAAGAAAAAGGTGCACAAGAGCAGGGATGACTGCAGCCTGGAGAGGATTGTCAGGAAAGGGCCATTCAAAAGTGTTGGGGATTTTCACAAGGTATGGACTGAGGCTGGAGTCAGTGCATCAAGAGCCACCACACACAGACTGATCCTGGTAATGGGCTTCAAATGTCATAATCCTCTTGTCAAGCCACTCCTGAACAACAAACAATGTCAGAAGTGTTTTTCCTGGGCTAAAGAAAAACAGAACTGGTCTATTGCTCAGTGGTACAAAGTCCTCTTTTCTGATGAGAGCAACTTTTGCATCTCATTTGGAAATCAAGAACCCAGAGTCTGGAGGAAGAATGGAGAGGCACACACTGCAAGATGCTTGAAGTCCAGTGTGAAGTTTCCACAGTCTGTGTTGATTTGGGGAGCCGTGTCATCTGCTGGTGTTGGTCCACTGTGCTTCACTAAGTCCAGGGACAATGCAGCCGTCTACCAGGAGATTTTGGAGCACTTCATGCTTCCTTCCGCAGACGAGCCTTATGGGGATGCTGACTTCATTTTCCAGCAGGACTTGGCACCTGTCCACACTGCCAAAAGCACCAAAACCTGGTTCAATTACCGTGAGATTACTGTGCTTGATTGGTCAGCAAACTCGCCTGACCTGAACCCCATAGAGAATCTATGGAGCATTGCCAAGAGAAAGATGAGAGACATGAGACCGAACAATGCAGAAGAGCTGAAGGCCGCTATTGAAGCACCCTGGTCTTCCATAACACCTCAGCAGTTCCACAGGCTGATAGCTTCCATGCCACGCCGCATTGAGGCAGTAATTGCTGCAAAAGGGACCCAAATCAAGTATTGAGTACATATGCATGCTTATACTTTTCAGAGGTCCGATATTGTTCTATGTACAATCCCTGTTTTATTGATTGCATGTAATATTCTAATTTTCTGAGATTGTGGATTTGGGGTTTTCATGAGCTGTAAGCCATAATCATCTCAATTATGACACATCACGGCTTGAACTATCTTGCGTGTAATGAGTCTATCTCATATATTAGTTTCACCTTTTAAGTTGCATTACTGAAATAAATGAACTTTTGCACGATATTCTAATTTTTCGAGTTTCACCTGTATTTCATTTTTAGGAAAGTTCTCCTATATTGTACAAAGAAGTTAACGAAGGGCAAATTCACCCAGATTACACAAAATATTCTAGGATTATAAAACAGAGTCTTACATAACTTACATATACAGCTGTGTGAAAAAGTCCTGCACACTTTACGGTTTACAGTTTATGGTTTATGATGTTTTTTGGGTAGGCCATTGATTTTATGATATTTTATGCTAACTGCTATGCAAATATTGTTATATGTAAATAAATACTGGTGGTTTTTAAGTGAAAAGCATAAGCTTTTTGCAATTTAGTTCTGTTTGGATGGGGATTGTGAATTTTCTTGCATGCTTACAATGCATGCTTACAATGACTATGAAAACAGATTAACTGATGCATACCCAATGTTGCAATTACTAAGGCCGATGCTAGTGTTTTGTTAACATTTTTATTGTTTGTGGCCCTGAAAAGGACCGTTTAGGTAACCAAACATGGTTACTAATATGACCTTATTGCTTATCACTTGGTGGCATCGCTTCAACATAAACTGTATAAGCCTTTGCACGTGATCTTTGGTGACAATGTGGTGCCGGGCTGCAATGATGGATTCAATCAGCTCCAGCTTGGTCTTCGGATGCTTCTTGCTTATTTCATAACCAATCTTCACCCACAAGTTCTCAATTGGTTTAAATCTGGGCTCTGAGCTTACCAATCCAGGAGTCAAACATCATGCTTCTTCATCCACTGCTGGACGGACTTGGCTCGATGACAAGGAATGTTGTCATCCTGGAAGTAAAAGTCCTTCCCTACATGTTGCTGAGCTGAAGGAAGCATGGTCTTTTCCAGGACTTCAACATACTGCTTGGAATTCATGATTCCCTGCACAATTTGTACCCGACCAATACCAGAAGCAGCGATACAGCTCCAGATCATCACATGCAATGGATGCTTCACAGATAGATTCAGGCAGCACGGCCTAAATTCTTCAGCTGGAAATCTTCCGGCATACTTATTGCACTGATTCCCAGTCAACTAGAAATTGCTCTCATCACTGAAGATGACCTTGGCCCACTGTTCGTTGGTCCACTTGGCATTCATACATCACATGTTTCACCCGAAATTCTTGTAATCTGAGGTGAGGTGAGCTTCCTATCAGCCATTGAAATGCGTTGCAGAGCCTGATCTTGCTGTTTTGTCGACTTTCTTGGTCTTCCAGAGTGGAAGGCCTGTCATCAACTGAACCAGTTATTTGGTATTTTTCAACCACTCTGGTCACTGTGATGGGATGACATTTCACTCTCTTGGCTATTTCTGTACAGGAGTAACCCTCTTCATGAAGCACAATGATGCAATGTCGCTGCTCAGTACTGGTGAAAGCAAAGGCCTCCATCCTTGCCCGCAGCCAGAGCTAAATTAAATTTCTTGATGCTTTTCTTGCCTATTTATAGTCAGAGAGTATGACAACATTGATTGGCTCATAGATTTAGCCTCTGTGCATTTTGACTGGTCAGCCAAAGCTCGCTGCTGATTGACTACTTTCGATCCTAACATTCTTGAAAATGTAAGTTGTGTTTGTTTTAGCACATAAACTCACTCAAAACCTTAAAAAGACTTTGGTTATATTAATAAAAATTACGCATCTCAATCCGACTACAGAAATTTTTATCGAAGTACTAATTTTGTGTGGTTTCTATGAGTGAAAAGTTGATTAAACATGTAAATACAGCTTAAAACTGAAAGCGCACAGGACTTTTTCACACAGCTATACACTCACCTAATCCATTTATTGTGATAAACCATTTAACCATGGTTTGGTAATTAAGAACTGAGTTTGCAAATCATGCTGAATTACAATGCAATTTTTTTGACTTTGGCTTCATGAAATAGTTCTAGTATACTATGATATGCTATCACAGAAATGGCCTAAGACTAATTGATTAAAGATTGATTATGTAGAGTTTTAATTAGAAGACTAAGCTGTGAATCAAAGAGACTCCTGTTCAGATCTCATTTCAGCTGTGAACTCGAGAGTTGCTTAGATAAATCACTATTATACAATTGCTACCAACCTGCCTTCAATTGAGGACCTGTATACTGCATGAGTCAAAAAGAGGGCTGTGAAAATATTACAGACCCCTCACATCCCGGACATAAACTGTTTCAACTCCTTCCCTCAAAACGACACTATAGAGCACTGCACACCAGAACAACTAGACACAAGAACAGTTTTTCCCCGAAATGGGTGTTATTGCAAAAGAATGTCCAGGGCTTGCTACAGCCATGCACATACACCTCTAATAAATTTACTGAGACTGAACAGAGGTGGCTGATATGGGGGAAGGAGGCATATGCAGTGCATTGGGCTCTACTTATTTGGCAGCATTTCCTGGAAGGGGAAAAGACCCCATTTGATTTTGTATGGACTGACCATAAAAATCTACAAGCCCTGAAAACTCAGTACAAGTTATTCCCTAAACAAATCCATTGGACTCAATATTTTAATCAGTTCAATTTCACCCTGTATTATATACCAGGAGGGAAAATTTATGGGGGATACTTTGTCTAGGTTGCCCCAATACAATAGTATTAAAGCCGAAGTGGTCCAACCTGTTTTCACCTTGAAGCAGCTAGCAGACCCAGTAATCACTAGAGTTCAGGAGAAGAAGGAGCCTCAGTTTCCAAATGAACTGTGTGAGAAACTTAAAGAAGCACTAAAGGTTGATGAATGGCATACTACTCATAAAAATGATGGCACCATGCATGATGGATGGCTTGGGTCGGAGCCAAATTGTATGTGCCTTCAAGCTTGAGGAGTACCATTTCAAAAGGTATTCATGATTCTAAGTCAACAGGACATTTTGGATTTGTAAAAATCCTGCATTTGGTTAAGAGGCAGTTTTTGTGGCCCTCCTTGAAGAAAGACATTGAAAGCTATGTGGCCAGCTGTCCAATTTGTGCAGTGATGAAGAGGCTACCGGGGAAGGGCTTTTACAGACTGTGGCCAGCCCCCAGGCACTGTGGAGAGAAATATCTACAGACTTTATTGTGGAATTGCCTGAAAGTGGGGGGAACAGTATTATTTGGGTTATTACTGATCTTTTTTCGAAACAAGTGCACTTTGTTCCCTGCCCCAAGATTCCTTCCGGAAAGATGCTAGCTGAACTTTTCGTACATGTGTATAGGTTGCACGGTGTGCCTGCACACATTATTTCAGATAGAGGAGTGCAATTTACATAGCAGTTGTGGCTGGAATTTTTGAAGCTGTTGGGGACTGCCCAGGGCTTAAGCTTCTCCCATCACACCCAAACTAATGAGGCATGTGAGAAAACTAACTTATGCCTTGTAGAGATAGCATATAATAATTATGTGCACAGTAGCACAGGGTTCACCCCATTTAAGGTGGCCCCTGGGCAAGACTTTGTAGCTATGCTAGAGCTGCCTCAAGAGAAACCACATGTACCCTCCTTAGCAGAGTAGATAGCACAACTGCAGAACACTTGGCCAGTAGTCCATAAGGCACTGCAAGAGGCATGTCAGGCAGATAAGGAACAAGCTAACAAAAAATATGTGAAGCCAAAAGATTTTAAAGTAAGTGATATAGTTTACCTCTCAGGTGATATAGTTTATCTCTTTATGAAGTACTTACAGTTCACCCAACAATCAAAGAAACTGGTTCCTAAATATATGGGCCCATTCCCAATTGTTGAAGTAATTATCCCAGTCATTATACAACTGGAGTTGCCTAAGAATCTTAAATGTATTCACCCTCTATTTCACTGCAGCTTATTGAAACCTGAAACTTTGTCTTCCCAGCACCTGAGACTTTAATCAAAGGAGAGCACCATTTTGAAATTAAAGAAATTCTGGATTCCAGGAAACATAGAGGGAGGGTCCAATACCTCATTGCCTGGAAACATTTTCCCCATGAACAGTCTTGAATAGGTGGGTGCTAAACATGCTGGGCATCTAAACTCCTCAAGACCTTTCATAGAAAATACCCCAACAAACCCTGAATGAATCATTGTCTTTATTGAGATGTGTTGTTTATTTTGTATAAATTTTATGTGTGTGGCTAAAGCCTCTGTTGTGGGGGCCTAAATGTCAACTGCCCCATTGACATGTACAGCAAAAGAAATTCCTGGGATATCTTTTTGTTAACAAGAGTAAAACTTTACTGACAGATCAATATAAGCACAGAAAAAGCAAAGCCAGTTCTAAGGTTTTGGCATGAAACGTAGCATTGTTAAAAAAAACCTTTCCTTCCCTGGGTTCTCCACTGTCCATTAATCCAGGTTAAGCATTTTATTTTGGGAAAATGGTCTGCACCTTTCAAAGATCTTCAGCATCTGACCTTGGGATTGCAAGTTTCTCAGGCTGCAAACTACTCACGTAAATTTCTTTCAGCTTCCCACACAATCCAATCATACCACACATCTTTTCAAGTTGCAAGCAGACTTGTGAGTCAATTTTGACAGTATGGAATAACCATAGCCATCTGCATGCTGATTGCAGAAAGCTATTCATATGAATAGCTGGGGCTGGGGTTTCAGCAAAGGAAACCACAAATCATAACTTTTAGAACTGTTTGTGTTTGGATAGCACAACAGCTTAACCCATTCTGGTGTCCAGTAGGAGTGTGTTTGGGGGCAAGCATGATTTAGAACAGCAGGATTTTATACCAGATCTGATACAGGCTGGGGTGGGGATGGCATTAGGACAAGTAACTATGTGAATGTGGCTGGAATGTTGTATTGCTGTGATACATCTCAGAGAACAGTAATGATCCTTAAATTTCTCAGATGTATATAAAAAACAATACTTTATATTTTCACAATAAAATTAGATTAACTCCATTTTAAAAAAGCTACCATTTCCAGATAAAGTGTATTTCTTTCACGGAATTGTGAGATCCATTGTACTTGTGAGATAAAGATAGTTCAGGTCCAATGCAAACAGATCTTCACAAAACTCACCAAAATAGACTTTCTTGGAGCAGCGTGGACAGACATTGGGCTCTCCAGTGAACGTAGTAATGCTGGAGGCTGAAACAGGTAAAAATGCATTTAATTACATACACAAACAAGCAAAATTCTGATGACCTGCATTCGTTCTCTTTGGAAATATACTCTGAACCTGATATTGTGTCTTTTGTGGAAAAGTAAAAAAGCAGAATTACCCTAGTATTAAGAAGAAACAAAATTGGAATATCACAGAACAGTTAAGTCAAGTGCTCAGATTGATTAATATTCTAAGCAAGATTTCAATCATCTATGCATTAAGCACAGATCATTGTTCCATGCTACTCAGATCCTAAATAATAAAAGACATTTGAAAATATCTTAATTAGGCAGTGAGGCTTAAGAATATTGTATTGTACTTTAAAATCAGTTATGTATCAATTTGATACCATGAAAAATTAATTTATTCACCCTTATAACTTATCCAATTGAAACTACATAAACAATTTATTTTCCATATTCCATTCTATATTTTTACTCTTAACCTATTCTGGTTTGCTAATCCAGAGGTACCTGACTTGCAGGCTGCAGCCCTAATCTACTGAAATTCTTGTAGCAATCCTTCTGGTTCCTTACATTTTAGTGGACATTAACCACACTCCTTAGTATACACTTTGGTTTTTAACAGAAAGTTGAAAAAATTGATCTGTCCCCAATTCCAGACTGTTTATTATATTCTGAAACATATTCAGCTCTGACTAAAGACATATCTGGATTTATTATTTAAGCTGTTCCTGCCCTGTACTCAAGCTGACCTGACTCAAAGCTGACTTAATAAAATGCTGTTCAGACATAGACACTGTGGGATCCTTGATGCTCTCTGAACTTGGTTGTTTTCTTGTAGATGTTTCATTACCAAACTAGATAGTATCATCAGCACTCAGCAGGAAAACAACCAAGCTCAAAGAGCACTAAGGACCCATAGTTCAACCTTGAGCTACAAATATTCTATTAAGACACTTGTGAGGTATTCAGTCTGGACAGTAAGCTAACCATGTCAACGCACTGGAGTTTGCTGTTGCTGTGCCTTCCCAGCTTTCTTTGATAGAAAAGCAACTGCAGTTCACTTTCCATTCTATGGTGATGTCTTATACAGTTTTTGTTTGTGTATACACTCTTATTTTGGTACAATTTTATATCTATATATAAAAAAACAAAATACCACTCAGGCATCATCACAAAATCTCCAGAACTGTAAAGCCTACAAATCTGAAATTTGGCATGTATGTTCCTCTTGGCTTCTAGGTGCTCACTAAGAAAGGATTTTTTGAAATGACCATCAGAGCATTAGTATTTTGTATATTATTATTAACACGCTCTGATGCTAAGGAGTTCTACTCTCCCTCTCCACCTGAAAACAAATCTGTTCCAAATGCAAAACACAAGCATAGGAGAGGAATTTCAGTTTTAGTTTCACAGTAGAAAGCAGCTTTAGCTGAGCTAAGCCACACCCAGACTCCTTGCTGTCTCCTCTTGCTCACACAGCAAACATTGTTTCACTTTCCAAACAGCCCTCAACTCTCTCACACACTGACAGGTTGCTAGCCAGATGAATACCTATGGATGCTGGTAGGCAGAGGCAGTTTTTTCGCCCTTATTTTCCTCCCAAAAAACTAAGCCCAACCACATAGTTTCGTAGTGAAGTATGGGTATCAAGCTAGTGTATGAATATATACTACATATATAAAGAGTTAAACTGAATTTTATGTAAACAGTTAAAGTGTCAAGATGAATGTACATGTCTTATTGTCCTGTTAATTTCTAAAGGTTTTTAGAGCTGTATTTCTCATGAATGCTATAATAATATAATTATAACACTAATAAAAATAAGGCTGTTTGTTCAAAATGCAGTTTTTTTAAAAAAAAATCTTTTCTTGAATGTCTTTTCCTTGTAGTTATTTTCTAAAACAAGTCCTGCAATGCATTACTTCATCATTTTCCCAGTCACTCAAGGTAGAATGATTTCAAAATAGTAATGATGTATATATGTTTCTGCTCAGTTTTGAATCAGCAACCTCCTATTTATCTTCTATTTTCAAGGCTGGCATAAGTACCCCTTTGCTTTTACAGTATTCATCATAGTAATTCTAAAAAGTAGCAAAAAGCAGCTATGGGTGCTTTACAATGTAATAAAAATAGAGGTATAAAAACAAATATAAATATATGAGCAATTAAAATTACAAGAATTAAATAGACCAAAAACCAAAGGCTCGTGTGGATCAGGGTGGTGTCTTCTATCATTGCACCAGCTACCTCCAGCCTAAAGCATCTGTCAGGGTCCCATGCCAACTGGCAGAGCCAGGTCTTAAGGCACCTTCAGAAGGCTGACAGAATGTTTCAAAAGGCAGGGACCGCTGCAGAAAAGGCTCTTTTCCTAGGCTCCACCATGCAAAATTCCAGTGCAACTTGCATAACAATGGTGTTATATATGCCATCCTAAGGATTTCCTGTACATGGCACTGCATTCTGAACCAAGTGTAGCTACCCTCTTCAAGGGCAGTCCCCTGTAGACTGTAATCTACAGACGAGATGATCAAGGATCATCATGAAATTGGGGCCTTGTAATCCAGGAAGAGGCGCAATTGGCAGATGACACAAAGTTGTGCAAAGGCTCTTCTAGCCTTGACTGCTCCCTGCTGCTCAAGCAGAAGTTTCAAGTTTAGGAGACCCTCAAATTGTGTACCAAATCTGTCTGGGATAATGCAACCCCAGACAGAACGATGATTAAAACTTCGAATCCTGATGTTCTGCACAAACACAGTACTTCATCTTATCAGGGTTCAGCTGAAGCCTGTTGTCCCCCATCTAGGCCTCTACAGCCACCAGGTACCACAGAAATGAAGTCATGATATTACTTTGGATTCCTGGGCTGGAGATATACAGTGTGGTATGATTGGCATATTGATGAAACTTCAGTCCCATGGTGTCAGATATCTTACCTAGTTGTTTCATGTAGAGGTTAAAAAGAGGTGGAGAAAGTTCAAAGCCTTGCATTTCCCACAGAAGAGCAGTTCTGTGTTGGACTTCTTGCTTTCTAGCAACATTAATTGGAACTGGCCTTGGAGAAAGGAACTGAACCAGCACAACATTGTCCCAGTGCCACCCAGTCCCAAATATTGCAGACAGCCCAAAAGGATACCAAGGGTGATGGTATTGGGAGCTGGTGAAAAGTCAAGGAGAGTGAGGATAGATCCACTGCCCCCATTCTACTTTCTCCAGAGGTCAGTGACAAGTGTAACCAATGACATTTCTGTACCATAACTGAACCTAAAACCTGACTGAAAGGGTTCTAATAATAATGATCTGTTTCATCCAGAGGTCTCTGGAGCTGCAACACAATAACTTTATCCACCACCTTCCCTAAAGATGAGAGAGTGGACTGAAATTGTTAGAGAAGTGGGTCTAAAGATTGTTTCTTAAAGATGGTGATACCTGGTGAATGTCACCATCTCCTTAAAAGGTGCTGGGAATATCCCCCAAATGTAGTGATGCATTAATCACTGCCAGAACTCACCAGGTGTCACCATCCTAAAAATTTTCACAAACTAGGAGGGACACAGATCTAATAAGCAAGTCCTGAGAATCCTGACCACTTCATCAAGTCCAACAGGTTCAAACTTCTCCCAGATAACTGGGTAAGTCCATTCCCCAGGCATTTCTACTAGACCTGCTCTAGCTTCATCTCTGAGAGTAGATCCAGTTTTATCTGATAGGTGTTCCACAGACTCATATGCATGTCTGAGATGATTGACTGAGCCCTCCTTCCAGTGGAGGGACAGGGTGACCTTGAACAGGGGCACTCTGAGATACTCTGCAGATGCAGTAAGTGCAGAGAAATATTAGCATTTTGCCTCTCTTACTGTACTATCAGATCCATGTATCTGCCAGTCTTCAATGGAAGAAGAAAGTGGGAGGAGTTGGTACAAGTAATCCTTTTTGATGTAACCTGAATATCTTAAGTCTTGTACTGAATCTGTATAACTTGCACATGATATACAACTGATGACTGGAGCCCAGATGCCTGGAAACTTGTCACCTCTTGGAGACATAGCAAGAGGAGAAGGGGCCATAAAAATTCCAGCTCCGAAAGAAACTTCCTGAGAAACTTTTCTAAGCTACGTTCCCAGAAAAGGCGGGGGGGGGGGGGGAAATTAACATGTTGCTTCTTTGTATTGACTAAATCCACATCAGCATAAGGGGAGGGGCTCTAACTCCCTTTATCCATGCTGTATGCCTGGAGGCATATTATATCCTGCTTTGATTGGTACCTGGATAACTTTCTTTTCACAATAAAGAATTCCTTTTGAAGTAACCCAGTTTTCAGAAGTTCATTCTTATTGTTTGAAGGGAGAAAGTCTGAACCTTACATAAAGCAGGGTCTGCAATAGTGGTCAACCTGGACAGGATTTTTTTTCTCCTTCCAAAAAAGAACTTCACTCTACCGAGGGGACCCTGCAAAAATGTCTGAACATAGCAAGGAGCAAGGGGAAGCTGAATGCTGGGGAGAAACTTTGACAACTACCCAGCCAGACACTGGCTTTGTGTATCCCATCAAAGACATTGAAGTTACCTATGAAAATTCCACAAAGCCCCCATGGTCTATAGGCATAGGAAAGAGACACAGCTGGAATGGAAGGACCAAGGACCCTCACCCGTGGTAACCGTAAACCTGGGTGGAAAATGGAGCTGGAGGCCCTTTCTGATCAGGAAGAATGGGTCCAGGAACCACTGGCAGATGACCGACTGAAACGGTACATAAATCATCTCGTGAGGGAAGCCCTGGAGGGGCTCAATGTGCAGGATGAACCAGGTCAGCAACAAAGGAGAGTGAACCAGAAATTGAGAGAACCCAAGCCGTCACCCCTGATTCAGCTGAGAATGATTGAGCAATGGAACAAGCCAGAGGACCAGCAGCAGTGCCAGCTACCCGACCCCTTGCCTCTCCAGAGCAGGGGATTAATCCCGGCCAACCCAGAGACAACTGCAAAGAAAGATCCCGCCCTTGAGGTGAAATTTGATGGGGACCCCCAGAAACTGGGATTCTTTCTGGCGCAAGTCCTCACCTATATGCAAGAATATGGGTGGAACTTCCCGACCCAGGGGGCCTGAGTGCGAGTCGTCACCTTGGCCCTAGAAGGAGCAGCCGCCAGATGGATGGTAACCCTCTGCAACATTAACCTCCCAGAGCTGAGGAACTTGATCGCTTCATGACAGCCCTACACCACCTCTTTGAAGACCCCCTCACCGATCGAAAAGCCCACGACCGCATTAGGGTCATAAAGCAAAACTGTCGCCCTGTGGCTGAATACACTGAGGAATTTCATGACCTGGCCGGCTGAGTCGACTGGCCAGAAGATATCCTAATTTGTTGGTTCAAAGATGGACTCAACAATGACCTGTACACTGCCTGTTTGGCTTGTGGAGCTCCAAATCTTCTGCATGAATCGTACCTGATTGCAGAGGAGGCGGAGATAGACATGGCCCGTAACCAGTACTGCAGTGGCAGGATTTGGAGAAGATCCCCACCCTAGGGGAAGCAGGCATTTTTCAAACCCCATACCACCATGACTACAAGACCATCTGGCTGTTTTAAGTGTGGAAAGAAGGGGCACCGCGCAGCAGAATGCTGTTCAAAAACCCCTGCCAGAAAGCCAGACCACCCAGTGGGGAGGGAACCCCTGGAAAATCCAAACCCCAAGGAAAAGGAACCGCTCTGAGAAGCCATGAGGTTTTGCCCCCCCCCCCCCCAAACCCAGAGGAAGAACCTCTAATGCCCCGAGGAGACCTGAGCCAATCTGAAAGCTATCCAGAAGACGAGCCACTGGTAAGCGACCCAATCGAACCACTCACTCTACCCTTAAAACTATTTATCCCCAGCCAAGGGAAGGGGGAGGAAGTACCAGCATTACCGGATTTGGGTTTCACCCGGTACCTAATCAACCCCACCCTAGTAGGGAAATTGGGAATCCACCTAAGAAAAATGGAAAACCCCATTGTTTTTTGCCAATTAGATGGAACTATAGTGGGGGTGGGGGAGCCAGCCAGTTTTGCCACAGAACCGTTGAAAATAGAACTGGGGAACCATAGTGAGACACTCACATTCATTGTAGCCCCAGGAATGGAAGGGCCACTAGTCCTAGGACTCACAAGGCTACAGAAATGGAATCCAAAAATAAACTGGAAGAGAGGAATCGTAGAGTTCCAGAAACATGTAGCATTTGCAAACATTCGGGGGGGGAGAGAAAGTAAAGAGAACAGAGAACCAGCCGTGGCCCACCAGCCGACTCTACCCATTAACATCCCCAAAGAGTACCAAGATTTAGCCCAAGTGTTTAGCGAGGAGGCTTCTGATGAACTCCCACCATTGCGCCATTGAAATCCTTCCAGGAGCTAAACTTCCAAAACCAAAAATGTATTGCATGTTCCTCGGAGAACTAAATGAACTCAGAGCATTTATTGATAAAAATCTAAAAAGGGGTTTCATCGAACTTACCCGACCAAAAATAGCAGCCCCTGTATTATTCCACAAAAAGAAAGATGGCTCCTTATGCTTATGTGTGGATTTTTGGACCCTTAACTCAATTACCATGGAGAATATGTACCCACTCCCCCCATGAAGGACATGCTAGCTGACCTCTCTAAAGGAAATATTTTTTTCCAAGTTAGATCTACGAGAGGCATACTACTGCATCAGAATAAGGGAGGGGGATGAGTGGAAGACTGGGTTTAACATCCCACTGGGATGCTATCAATTTAAAGTGCTCCCTTTTGGACTACAAGGAGCACCTGCCATATTTATGCAACTAATTAATGAGGTTCTCCATGATTTTTGTACAAAGGGGTTCTAGTTTATCTCGACATTTTAATCTACACCAAAACAAAGAACACATAAAGTTACTCTGAGCGGTTCCCACAAAAATCCAAAATGCCAAACTATATGCAAAACTCTCTAAATGTGAGTTCCACCAAGAAAAAATTGACTACCTGGGATAAAGAATATCCCATGAGGGAATAGAGCTGGACCCACAAAAAGTAAATCTGTCATCGATTGGGAGCCACCCCATACTTGCAAACAACTGCAAAACTTCCTGGGTTTTGCAAACTTTTATCATCAGTTCATTCCAAGCTTTTGTGAATATTGCCCTCCCCATCACGAGCTTGTTAAAAATGAAAGGGGGAGAGAAGCTGAAGCCAAGGCAACCCCTTACCTGGATGATGGAATACCAATCAGCCTTTGAAAAACCTAAACTATTCTCAGCAGAACCAATCCTGAAACACCCAGACCCTGAACAACCATTTGTCATCCAAGCAGACACTAGCGATGTATCATTTGGAACAGTTCTACTCCAAAAGAATGAATGTGGACAATTGTCTTATACTTCCAAATGTGCTTATACTTCCAAGAAACTGACAGGAACCGAGCAATGATGGGCCATATGGGAGAAAGAGGCATATGCCATGTGATAGGCACTTCTCAGATGGACACACTTCCTAGAAGGGAACAAAATTCCCTTCAAAGTCTGGACTGATCATAAAAATCTAGAAGACCTGAAAAATCCACGGAAACTCTCATCAAAACAAGTAAGGTGGGCTCAATATTTTAAATGGTTTAATTTCACTCTCTAATTTCACTCCCAGGAGGAAAAAATTTCTTGGCAGATGCCCTATCTAGGAAACCTCAATACAACAGCAAAAAGATTGAATTGTAAAACCCATGATCCAACCAACCAACCCAACTTGCAGCCAAAGTAATCACCCAAGCACAAGAACCACTGACTGACAATGCAACAACTTCCAAATTTAAGGAGGCACTACTTAAGGATGACTGGCTCCAGGCTAACAAAAACATTTGCTTACTCAAAGACGGTCTAGCCTGGGTAGAAAAGGATCTCATGAAACGATGCCACGACTCAAAAATAGCTGGAAACTTTGGATTTGTAAAAATCCTGCACCTCATCAAAAGACAATTCTGGTGGCCATCTCTCAAAAAAGATATTGAAAGCTATGTTGCTAGTTGCCCTATCTGCACTGCTGCAAAAAGAAGACAAGGAAAATCCCCTCCCGGCTTTTACAAACAGTGGCAGAACCTTAAGCACCCTGGAGAGAGATTTCTATGGAGTTTATAGTGGAGCTCCCTGAAAGTGCAAGAAGTACTGTTATTTGGGTTAATTGATCTTTTTTCAAAACAGGTTCATTTTGTACCCTGCCAAAAGACCCCAACAGCCATTGGCAAAGATGTTTTTAATACACATTTATTGCTTCCATGGAGCTCCCCAACGGATGTGTACAATTCACATCCACATTTTGGCAGGCGTTTTTAAACCTATTAGGCTCCACCCAGGGGTTGAGCTCATCGAGTCACCCCCAAATGAATGGCGGATCAGAACAAAGTAATAGCGTATTAGAACAATATTTAAGATGCTTTATTAATTACCAACAGGACAATTGAAATGACCTTCCTTTTGCAGAGGTACCATACAATAACTCAGCCCATAGTAGCACTGGTTTCATCCCATTCCAGGTAGCCACAGGACAACAATTCAACCCCATGCCAGAGCTACCTACCAAGGAACCTGAAATTCCCTCCCTTAAGGAGTGGTTAAATAATTTGCAAACTACTTGGCCAGTGATCAGACTCGCCTTATAAGACGCTAGAGCAGCTTTTAAAGCTCAAGCGGACAAAAAACGCTGTGATCCTAAACCATTCAAAGTTGAGGACTGCATATATTTGTCTACAAAGTTCCTAAAATCGTTGCAACCCTCTAAGAAACTGGGACCAAAATTCATTGGCCCATTTTCCATCTCCAGAATTATCAATCCTGTTACTGTAGACCTTCTACTCCCCAAGACACTTAGACAGGTTCATCCAGTATTTCACTGTAGCCTACTCAAACCGGAGATCACTTCAAAACTTAGACCTCCCCTTTCCACACCTCCAACTCCCATTATGGTACACGGGGAACAACATTTTGAAATTAAAGATATCGTTGATTCACGCACTCACTCTGGATCCACACAATATTTAGTAGCTTGGAAATACCACCTTCCTCAGAAAATGAGTGGGTAAGCCAAACGACATGTAAAAGCACCCACATTACTATGGAAGTTCCACTTAAAATACCCTCACAAACCATCCTAAGTTGTAAATGTAACACATGTTTTATGTCTTCCAGGTGGATTTCTCAATTTTTTGAGGAGGGCAATATGTCAGATCCGTGTATCTGCCATTCTTCAATGGAAGAAGAAAGGGTGGTGGTGGTAAAAGTAATCCTTTTTGATGTAACCTGAATATCTTAAATCTTGTACTGAATCTGTATAACTTGCACATGATATACAACTGATGACTGGAGCCCAGATGCCTGGAAACTTGTCACCTCTTGGAGACATAGCAAGAGGAGAAGGGGCCATAAAAATTCCAGCTCTGAAAGAAACTTCCTGGGAAACTTTTCTAAGCTACGTTCCCAGAAAAGGCGGCGGGGGGGGGGGGATTAACATGTTGCTTCTTTGTATTGACTAAATCCACATCAGCATAAGGGGAGGGGTTCTAACTCCCTTTATCCATGCTATATGCCTGGAGGCATATTAGACCCTGCTTTGCCTAGTACCTGGATAACTTCCTTTTCACAATAAAGAAAAAACATGTTTTTTTCATAGTACACAGGGGATTCATAAAGGGTGACGCTGTCTATTTCTGCTCTCCAGAAACAGCTCTTCTGTAAGATATTACAAGGATCAAAACAAAGATGAAAGATAGCTTTAGAAAGTAAATCTCAACTGAACAAACTATTTGCTCATCCTTTATAAAAGAATGCACAAAAAGAAAAAGCAGATGTATCTGCTTGTACATTTGCAAGATTTTGCTATTTTTCATATTTTTATTTTAAACACAAGACTAATACAAATTAAAATACAGGAAAAGAAAAAAAAAGGAAAAAGAGAAAGAAAACCTAAACGTGCAAAAAGAAAAAGTGTAGCAGAAAAGTAAAAAAGAAAAAATATATATAAAGTGGCTTCCAATCTTCTTTACAGCAGTAAGGAAGTAAGATTATAAATTAACTTGTCTATCTAAAGTTATATTGTGACTTCTCATTCTATGTTCTAATCATCAAAACCATCATAAATCATAAGAGTTTTATTTTTAATTGTATATTAAAAGTCATAAGGGGTTTCTAGACACCAATAAATGTAGATACTGTCTTTTTGCTAATCAGACAAATCAGTTTGGCCATTTCAGCATGTTCTGTCTTCTTCACCAAATCTTTTTTCTGTCCGAGATATTGTCAAATCTTTTCATCTTTGTGCATCAATAATCTATATTAATAATCTATATAAAACAATGACTTTTTTCCAACTGCTTATACATCACTCCCAAAAGTTCTGATTTCATTTGAATGTTAACTTTAAAATCCTCTGACTTGCTGTTTTTAAATCCAACATTTTCTAGATTTTTTGCACATCTACCAAACATGATAAAATGGCTCTTTTTGTAATTCATATTTCCAACATAAATTTGAAATACCTTTATATTTTCCTGTGTCATATACCAATGGTACGTCATTTTGCAAAAAATATCTTTAAGATAATAACATACTATTTCAGTCCTTTCAACTGCATATTTTTACTGTATATTATAACCTGAAATTTTAGCTCATTTTATCATATATACATTAATTTGTTCTTCTGTTTCAAATTTTAGTAGAAGCTTATACATTTTAGCAATCACATGTTCATGATTTGTATAGAAATCTGTTTCAAAGTCAGTCTTACAATGTTCATATCAAACATTGTTTTATCTTCTATAAAGTTTTCCAGTAACTAAAGAAGAAAAACATTGATAATTATGTCTCTTGATTCTACAAGATCTTGCTAGCAGATTCAGAATGATAAAAGCAGCATCCGAGTGTTGCATTACAAGTATTGCCTCTTTTGAGTGTACATACAACACAGTAACACACAGAAAGAGAGCATGAGTTGAATTGCAACACTGTAATAGGTCTGAGCCTAAAGCATTTTCAGACTTCTATTTTACTGTTTACCTTTGCTAGGTCCTTTTGGTGCAATATTCAGTTTCCTTTCTTCCATTTTGGATGCATGCTCAATAGGGCCTGGTATAAGCTGTCCTTCAGAAAGAGGCTTATCATAAATGTAGGATCCTGCTCCTCCAATATTTACACCTGAAAATTGAGCAGGGAAAGAAATCTGATATTAAAAGCTTCTGATGCCAGAAGTTATCAGCCATATTTCCATATTTTGATAAAATCAAGTGAACTCATGAGCAATGTTGATCACTCTTCTTTTTGTCAATGGCTCATTACATCATTTTTTTAATCTCAAAGGTTAAAGAAATCTCTCCCTCCCAAAACATTCTTTTTACTTTTCAGTGTTAATACCTTTTCTCTGCTTCCTAATACAAATAGAAGACAGAATAGAGTTGAAAGGGATCTTGGTGTTCTTCTAGTCCAACCCGCTTCTTAAGCAGGAGATCCTATACCATTCTGGACCTATGGTTATCCAATTTTTTCTTGAAACCCCCCTGTAATGGAACAGCCACAATTTCTGGAGGTAAGCCATTAGTTTCTCTTTGATAAGTTTCCATCTGTAACTTTTTTTAAAAATAAATTTTATTTGGGTTTTCACAAAACATAATACAAATAAAACATCTTTTTTTGAGAATAGCATGATCCCGGGTTATCACTTCTCCATACAGACACAAACTCAATTTCATATTCGTCTTTGTGTTCTATTCCACCTCTTATTACTATTTTAACATTTTCTCCATAATTTTTCCCCTCCCTTAGTTTTTCTCAACTTTGTTTTTAATTATCTCATACCTATCTAAATTCAATTATGTATCTTTTTCTAAGTTTCAATATCTTTCTAATCATTATATTTATACTTTTGTTTGTCCTGTTTCAATTTCATATTTTCTTTTCTCATTAAACAAGTTTTTCCCTGTAGTTACTAATTGGAGTAGGACACCTTTGTATCTTTTAATTTTGTCCATTCAACTCTTATTTAAACTTCAATTTATGATTTTACAATTATAACATTCGATATAACACATAACTTCCAATTGAATTCTGCTTGGTACATTCTTAAAATAGACACTATGTTCTTAAAGAGAAAATATGTATAACAGTAGTAAATAAAACACTTATTCTATTCGAATTCAGCTCTATCATTGTTAGTTATAATCTTTAACATCTTTAACATTTCTTTTCAATTGAATATCATACTTACATACGAACACTTATAATATTTCCATATTTTCCCCATATTTCTTTCGTGTTTTTCTTCACTTAATTTTTTATAAATCATTAATAATTAAAATGTTCCCATCCTTTCAATTTCATTCTCCCATTCTCTTTATTTCATTTATTTATTAACAAACATTCCATTACATTACAGTAAGTATTTTATCTATCATTTTAATCACACTTGTTTCATATTTTCTAAGTTTATTTCTATTTCTAATATAACAATACTATCTTATGTACCCTTGCAGAATCCCTCTTTCAATTAAATTTTCACCCATTATCTCTATGTCTTCTAAATAGGCTTATACCTTTAATCCTTGTACGTTTTCCCTGTTTCTCTATATCTTGTTTCTGTCCTTTATAACTTCTTTTCCTTTCATTCTTCCCCCTCTTCTTCTCCCTCCCCTTTTTGACCCCTTGTCTCTCTAATTCTAATTCTCTCTTCTGTAATCCTCTCTTCTGCTTCTTCCTAATATTGTAATTACTTTTCAAACTATTCTTTTTTGATGGTTTTTTCAAATGTTAAACTTTTCACTCTCTTTCAGCCCTTTACTTTTTTTCCCCCACTTAAAATTAATTGGTCATTAAAGATGGCTTCTTCTTTGTCCCGCCCTTCTTGTTCTACAAGTATTTGTTGTTCCTCATAGTTTCAGATCTCCATTTCTAAAAATTGAAATACGAAGCCAAAAAAGCCTCTTCCTTCTTGTGCATCTTCTTTCTGTTTTTTTAAGTTCCATTTTCAGTTCTTCCAAGATGACATTTTAAACATTTTTAAACAACCACCCGATTGATTTTAGTCATTTAAATCCAATAACCAAAAATCCAAAAATCACCAAGTAATCCAAATAATCCAAAACTGTTTCTTCTTGCTTCTTTTTCCACTTTCTCTTCCTGGAGTTCTATTATCTTGTTACAAAGTTTCAGTTAGAATGTATCTTTTAGGAATCCTCTTGAAGTCTTGCTGTAAATTCCTTTTACTTCCAGGCAGTCTCCTCCATTTTTCCAGATCCCGCCCTTTTATTTTTTTCCGTTTTTCTCCTTTCCTTCTTTTAAAGGTTTTTGAATATCCAAAAGTCTTTGTTATCCCTTTGACATTTTATTTTCAGCTTGAATGCCTATTGATGTCAAAGTGGATTTTTGTCAGTTTCCTACTTAAATCTCTTAACTGTCAATATGAGGAAGGAAAGAAAAAAAAAGCCAAATCCTTTCCCTTCCCTCTTTCCTTAGCTGTTTCAAAATCTTCTTTGGGAACAATGCTATTCTTTATAGTTCAAATTCCAGGGTACCTTATATTGTTGCTTTTTCAGTTCAGCCCGATCAACCAAAACTTTCTCTTCTTATCTTCCTCCTGCACATTCTTTTCTGGTTGAGTTATTCTTTGAGGTGGCCATTTCTGACCACTGCTGCAACTGTCTTCAGGAAAGGGAGTAATGGCCAGCTGGGAAGGAGAGATGCGGCTCTCCTTGACCCTGCTGGCGGTCTCCCCCCTCTTCACCACCTCTATAGGGTAGCTTAGCCCCGAATCCAGCCAGCTCGGGGTACTCCGGCGGCGAGCACGGATCAAAACTGTGCATGATCACAGATTTTGGTCCATCTCCAAAGAAGCTCAAACCGGACATCAGTTTTCATCTATAACTTTTTGTCCTGCCTTCAGATGCTTTGGAGAATAGGCTGATCCCCTCTTCTCTGTAACAGCCCCTCAAATATTGGAGGACTGCTATTATATCAACCCTAATCTTCCCTTTGATAGACTAGACATACCCAGTTCCTGCAACCATTCATCATATGCCTTAATCATATGCCTTGTCCCTGATCATCTTTGTTGCTCTTCTCTGCCCTCTTTCTAGAATCTCAAAACATTTTTGCATTGTAGTGACCAACATCTTTGCAATCACCAACAAAATTTTCTGTCTATAATCACAATTGATGTGACAGTAGAGATGGGTTGAGGAAACAAAAATGTTCTTTTAAGCAATTATAGTTTATTCTTACAAGAAGATTTCAACAACCTCTCTATTCTCTTACTGCATAAAAGCAAGCAATCTGTTTTTAAGAAATGTGGGTGCTATTTTTCTCCATCAATATTTAAGGGTTATCACTATAAAGCTAAGTGCCTGTCTTTTAATAACATTTTAATAACATAATTACTTGGAATATCATTTTGTTACTGTAAGAAACAAAGTCCTTTAACTTTTCATTTAATTCATACATTGGAAGTAACCAGAAGGTAAACAATGGCAAAAATACTTCATGCACATTTGTGAGAAAACACATACATTCAGAACATTATGGGAGGGAGAAGACTGGGACAGTTCTATCAGAAAAAGTGGCAGAAGGAAGAAAAAAGCTGAATACTCCCTCTTCCTTTCTTTCCTTATGACTTTATTCTATATTACGTCTTCTCACAATACTTTTCTTGTATGATTTATCTGCACTGTTTTGTTCATTAAACACTAAATCAGATATAGGGCATATCATAAACAGACAAATTTTGTAACAACAGAGGACTACAATTTTCCAGCCACACAAAACTAGACTCCTTTGGCTGGTTTGAAGAACTTAGTTCAGAACAAGAAATTAAGAGGGAGTAAAAAAGAGTGACTGCAATTTACCAATCTTGAATTAAATTGCCAACTTACCAGGAAGGGACACATACCTTTTGGTCCAAACAGTGTTGCATAACAAGGTTTGTGACAGTAAGGCTTCCTGTCATGCTAAAATAGAAAAATGCCAAGAATTAGGCTACAAAGATATTGGAAATTATAATTTGCTTCAAGCAAGTGCTTCATTTCATTCAACACTAAATCAAAACTTGAAGGTCCTACATATTTCACAAGGGCGTCAGTCTTTCAGGATTATGGGCACTCGAAAATGTCTAGCATTTCAGTTCCTTGCTTTACAAATGTTATCTACTCTTTCATTCAGAGTAGGATGATTCTTATAACATTTTAAAAATAACAAATCATTATAGAAAAATAAAAATGTCAGGTCCACCATTGTGTTCTGTCATTCTATTGGATGGGGTTAGGGTGGCATTTTTTGCATCTTTTTGCTGTAGCTGCCTGGGAATTAGGGAGAGGACAGTCTTTGGAGATGGAGAGGACTCCCTCTCAGCCTGTTCCAGCCTGGTTCCAAGGCCGCTGTGCCCCAAGAATGAATGTTATCTGCCTAGCACCTTAGCATTCTCAAAACAACCTTGTGGCATACATTGGCTGCCAGTAGACTTGAGGTTGAGGTTGGGGAAACAGGAGAATTGTTTTGTGCTTTTGTGGGACCTTCAGATTCTACCTGACTTTACTGCAACCATTTCTCTCAGTAAAAGTTTCTTGGATTCAATCCAAAGGAGTCAAGAGTTTTGCTTTCCTGAGGGACCAGCTGGGGTAGGTCCTTGTCATGGTTCCAAGTAATGCTCCCAACTAATTCATGATTCTGAGGCCTTGGCTTCCTCAAAAATCCAGTTTATTGGGTACATCATATTGGCACAGTCAAAGGTAAAGCTACCACTGAATAATTCCTGTGTTTTTGGTATAATTAAAGAATAGATACTGTCCACCCCATCATGCCACAGGTCACGTTAGCCAACCAAGCAGGTGAGGAATTTCTCAGCACTCCCTCCTGCTATTGCTGGGCACACTGATTTGGCCTTGGTTCTCAGGAGACTTATCGTTATGTCTGGCACATTAGAGGGCCATAGGGGAGGGGCTGGGCTGACCACTCCTTGTGGCTGCTGGGGCCCCTGGCTGGGGCTGGGACTTATCCTTGTCGCTACCACTGGTGAGGATTTGGGGCTTCTCCTGGAACTTGTCCCTGCTGTTCCACACCCCGGATGCGCTCGTGTGGTCAAACCATGCTCTCAGCTGCTCTACCAAAGAGTTCCAAAGCACGGTCAAATATTTCTACTCCCCTGGCTCATCCCAGTGTACTGCTCTCCTTTCCCTCCACTGCGAGGCTGGGGTGTACATGGGTGCCTCCAGGGGAGTTTGAATTGCACTGCTCCGGGGACCCTCCTCCACCAGAATTTGTCTGCTGTGAGGAAGGGTTTTCCCCCGATTGCTGCTTCCTCCTTCATCTCTGTCAGGTTAGGCTTCCCCAGATGCACATTCAGCCATGTGATCACCAGCAGGGTGGCCTCGCTCGCTTGGACTCCTGCTTGCATCATCATCAAGACCATAGAGTGGTAGTGGAGTACCCTGAGGAATTCTGTGACCTAGCATGCCAACTTTATCTCAGTCCACTATTCCGTCTTGTTTGAAGGCTTCCACCACTGTTCCGCTGCCAAAGAAGTTCCCTATTAATAACCTCAATGATTACAGACCAGTGGCACTCACTCCTATCATCATGAAGTGCTTTGAGAAATTGGTCTGCTAGCACATCATTTCTGGTCTTCTGCATACATTTGATGAACACCAGTTTGCATACAGAACAAATAGAGAACAAATAAATCTACAGAGGATGCTATAGCCATCACTCTTCACACTGCTCTGACTGATTTGGAACAATGGGTGGGGGGTGGACAGGCTATGTGGGGATGCTTTTTGTAGATTTTAGCTCTGTATTGAACACAATTCTTCCATATAGAATAGTGTCTAAACTTATGGATCTTGGGCTTTCTTATTCAATCTGCCTTTGGATTATGGATTTCCTGTCTGGCCACAAATTAGGTGAAGATTAGGTAAACATCTCTCTTCAGACCTTGTTCTTAACATTGGTACACCACAGGGTTGAGTGTTAAGTCCCTTACTCTATATTCTTTATGTGCATGACTGCATTCCCACTTACACCAGTAATACTATTATTAAATTTGCAGATGATACAACAGTGGTGGAACTCGTCTCTGCGGGGGTGGGGGGGAATTGAATTACCTATTGAGACGAAGTGGACCAGTTGATTTCATGGTGTGGAGACAATAACTTGGTCCTTAACACCAATAAAAACAGGGAGCTTTTTGTGGACTATAGAAGAAATAGATCAGACATCCAGTCCTTGCTTATCAATGGAGACCGAGTGGGACAAGAGGTGGTATTCAGCAGGTTCTGACCAGTTCTGGAGAACTGGTAGCAGAAACTTTACGGAGAACCGTAAAGACCTTACTTTTTTCGCCACTTAATTCCATTTTATTAGATAGAGCCCAATGTTCAAGTCTGTCCTTCTCCACTAAGATCCTTCTGTATCTTCAGCCTATCTCCTGGAGTGTTGGCTATTTGTGCCAGCTTGTCATTTCCTTGACTTTCTTCTTGTTTTTTTACATGTTGAAAGCAGCTTTTTTTTGTTACTTTTGACTTTTGTTGCAATCTTTAGTTTATTTTGAGCCTTAGCTTTCCTCACTTCATCTTTGCAGGCTCGGGCTATTTATAGATTCTGCCTTAGTTATGTGCCCCTCTTTCCAACTTTTTATACTTGTCTATTCAGAGTTTTGCAGTGTTAATTCAGGGCCTGAAAAATAAACACAGATGGCTGATGCTTCATTTAACATCTTTATAAACATAATAAGTAGATTTTACAAACCAGTTGTACATTTCTCCAACATGGAGCAAACTCAGAGATGTTAGTAGTAGAGTTAGTAGAGATGTTACAAGTGCAGAGCTTCAGCAGCAACTCAGGAGATATGAAACAGACGTCAGTTTCACTTTAGTTCAGCAGGCAAGCATTACACACAGCAGAGGAGAGAAGCAGTTTCATTTTCAGTAGACAGCTTCAGAGTTCAACATAGCTGCAGAGTTTAACATAGCTGCCACGCCTAGGCTACTTCTAGTTTCACTTTCCAAAACAGTCCTCATTGGCTGACTTAATTGCTATGCCTATTCATTGGCTGAGCTTGTTACCAAGCTTTATTCCAGTTCATGAATATACTCTGACATTGTCCTTTTTGTCTTTCAATTTATCAGAGAGTTCTTTAAGCAATTATGCTGGTTATTTTTGAAATCTGTTTTTTTTCCTTCATTGGTATTGTGCTTTTATAACCTCAATTTTCAAAGTTTCCCAAGCTTCTTTGGTTGTTTTTCCCTTGACAATTCTCATCCATGGAATCCTTTCAAAGCTTTCTCAAAGTTTATTGAAATGAGCTCTGTTACAGTCCAACACTCTAGTTTGACTTTGTTCTATTGCTTATGCTTGCATAATGTTGAATACCAATATTGCATGATGGCTGATCTCCTAGTTCCTTTTTCTAATTTTTGGGAGACAAAGTTGACTGTTAGGTTTGTGTTCCAGTTGATGTCAGGGAGTTATACCGGGGTGAATAAGCTAGATGTGAGTGAGGCATACTACAGAGTGAGGATGAAAGAGGGGGATGAATGGAAAACCGCATTTAACTGCCCACTAGGGAGCTTCCAATTCAAAGTAATGCCATTTGGGCTCCAAGGAGCCTCTGCGGTCTTCATGCAAGTCATCAATGAGGTGCTGCATGAGCATATAAGGGGTTCCTGTGTACTTGTCAGCTTTAGAAGCCATATTAGAACCAGAAGCTTCCACGTTGCCACATTCTTGACCTTGGGAATTTGGGAGGGAGGATTTAGTAGAGTGTATGTAGTTAGACATAATAGCATTCTTCTTGTCGGTCAAGGTCATATTATTCCTGCACCTGGAAGAGGCGTAATTGAAGGGATGTCTCAAGTTGGGACGGAATGTGATTGGACCATATGATGGACTGATGGGTACGGGGGTTTGGTTGGTCTTTTTGAATTACTGAGGGAAAACACGGAACTCTCAGAGTCGGGTTTTCCCAGATGTGCCAGTATACCTACTCTAATAAAAGGAACTTTTGAGAAAATATCTGTCTCAGAGTTTTTCATTGGAACTGGGTTTTTCTGGAATGCTGACATTAACCCAAATCCCTGACTTGAAAGCAGAACCCCAGGAGGGGGCTGTATGGGGTCCTGAGCCCCAGTGCTGACCTGATTATTGGGAGGTATGAAGACTTAGTGAAGATGGAGGAGAAAGAAGAAATAGTAGAAGGAGCTGTGGGGACAGATCCTAGGGAACTCACTGAGTCCTGGTATTCCCCTTCTGAGGAAGTGGTATGAGTCATTGAAGCAGCAGAAAATGAATGGAGGCTAAGCACTTGGCCCAAGGAGACGGATTCCTGGAAAAGTTGCCAGTCTGATCCAACTCCTGAGACGAGACCGGAACAAAGGCCGCCAGAAAATCATTCAGATTCCAGCCCAGTGAAGTCAACCCAGTGGTGGTATTCAGCCAATTTGCACTGGTTCAGGCGAACTGGTAGTGATTTGGCATGGGTCACCAAATTGGTAGTGATTTCTTGCTGCCCCCCCCCCGGTCACCTGGTCGCCACTCGCTCACTTGCACCGCCCCGCCCAGTCACTTCTTCACCTATGTGGCACACTGGGTCCTCATGGCTTGCCTTTAACCTGCCTTCCCACATGGTGCCTGCGCCCCAATTGAGCAGCCTTGATCTGCCTGCTCACAGCTAAGCCTGCGAGTCGCGCTAGCCTCCCCCACCATTCCCGGATCTTGCCAGGCCTCTGCCCACCATTTCTGGATCTTGTCGGTTCTCTGCCCCCCGTCCCTGGGCTCGGCTGGCTGGCTTCCCCATAGGTGTGGCTCCATCCAGGCAGCAGCGCTGGCTGCAACCTAGCTAGATGCTCCCCCTACCATCCCTGGGCTCAGCTGGCTGGCTAAACCACCACGTGGCACTCTCCCAGCTCTCCCTACCACATGATGGCCATGGTGCAGTTCTCTGGGAGGGCTGGGAGATGTCCTGGGGTCACCGCCACTTGCTTCCTTTCGTCCCCTGGAAGAAGTGAGCGATGATGGAGGTACTCCAACCGGGAAGGTGGGGACTCCTGGGGCTGCCTCACGCAGCAGCGCTGTCACTGCCACCGCCGCTCACTTCCTTTCATCCCCCAGAAGAAGTGTGCGGCAGCTGAGTGTTCCAAACTGGAGAGTGGACAGATGTCCTGCTCACTTTCTTCTTTCTCCCACTGCCCGCTGCTCTGGAGCTCGCTGGAGCAGTTCCTCCCGGACCAGGTGTGTGTCTGACAGAGAGTGTGGTGTGTGGGGGATATTTTACACTGTCTCTACACCTAGAGTGATTTTACTACCTTTCTTTTGCCCAGGGCTACCACATATTTTTCAGGGTTTACATGCATTCAATGTCTATAGTCCAGAGCATAAATACGCATGTTTAACAGAGTTGAAAGGGACTTTGGGGGTCTTCTAATCCAACCCCCTGCTCAGGCAGGAAAACTGAGGATGCCAAAATCTGAGCAGAGGTCCTGGGAAAGGTTCAGAATAACACTTAGAAGGGACCTTGGGGTGAACCCTATACCATTTCAGAGAAATGGCTGTCCAGTCTTTTCTTAAAAACTTCCAGTGATTGAGCACCCAGAACTTCTGGAGACAAGCAGTTCCACTGTCAGGAGATTTCCCCTTAGTTTTAGGTTGCTTCTCTCTTTGTTTAGTTTCCATCCATTGCTTCTTGTTTGCCTTCTGATGCTTTGGAAAATACATTGCCCCCCCTCTTTCTGGCAGCCCCTTAAAAGCTTGTTGCCTATCACATTTCCTTCTTTCAATGGTCCATGAAAGTACATCCATAATATGTACATAATAAAGTCAAAAAAAGGTGAACATTTTTATAGAACTATTGATATGTTGAGGCTGGTTATGACAAGGAATGGCTGGGAGGGGAGGGATCAGGTGATGCACCCCTTGATGTGAGTGACATTGAGTAGGCCACACCCACTCAGTCACATGACCACCAAGTCACACCCACCCAGTCATGACCAAGCCATGTCCTCCCAGTCACATGACCACCAAGCCACGCCCACCAAGAAAGCCACACCCACAGAACCAGTAGTAAAAAAAATTGAAACCCACCACTGAACCCATGATCCAGAATGGAAAGATGTAAGAACCTTGGAGTTCGACAGCTCCCAAGACTGGAACCTGCTTCCTCTGTCTCGAAGCCAATCATTGACCAGACTACCGGAATGGTTTGAGAGGCTCAAAGTGAGAAGTCCCTCATTCCCAACCTCCTCAGCTGAGATGAAGCTTAATGCAATCCACATTCACTTTTTCTGATTCAGGACCTGGCAGTGGAGCTAGTGTTACCTGGCATTTTTTTACTCAGCCAGACAGAGGAATCTGTTTGGGGCAACAAGGGCACGCTGCAAGTGGGAGCCAGAAAATGCAACCAGCGTTTGGAATGCAGCAACATCCAGTTGCCCCACCTCACCAACCTGCTTTCATGCTACCCCCTGCTGAATGCATCCCCCCTGGTTGGGGTTTCTATCTCAGTCATGGGTGGATTCAGTGTCAATGGACGCCAGCATCTTTTGCACCACCATTTCCGGGACCACTATGGGCCCAAATTGCCCCAACGGTCCCTGTGCAACAACAGGGTCTGATCCAGCAACTGGGAGCAGCACCTCCTTTAGTGTAGCTGCAGGTCCCTGCTCTGCCGCCAGCAGCAGGGGAGCAGCAGATCCTTATCCCATCGCCAGCCACTATGGCCATTCTGCCAGCTGGACAGCTTGCACCCCCCAAGTGAGGCCAATGCCATCACAATTAATGCGATGTTTGATGGAAAACCTGCAAAACTGGCTTACTTCCTCAGCAGGATCTGAAACAGAGTGCAATCTAGTATTGGCGAATTCAGAAGGCATGAATGAAGGAGATGCTTCTGACTAGATAGCCCAGCTACACAATGAGGCGGCTCCTGAATTAATTGATGCTGATGGATTTGTTGCACTATTCTGGGCCAGATTTGAAGACCCAGACCAAGTCAATGAAAATGAAGCCCCGCTGAAAGTGATGAATAGACCCATAAAAGGTAATAGACCCATAAAAGACTTTGTTTAGGACTTAAGACAGGTCGTAGGAAACCTGGGGCATTGGCCTGATAGAATCCTTCTGCACTATTTCCAAGAAGCCATTGATCAAAAAGTCAGAAAAGCCTGCGGTGTCCGAGGGATTCCAGAGCGATTACAAGACTGGAATACCAGGTCCATAGCTCCGGACAGAAATTCACTGTTAGAGTTTGCACCATAAATTCAAGCCCAAAAAACACAGAGATGACTGTTTCTGCAGGATCATTTACTTCTTTATAAACGTATTAATATGAGTAAAGTTTACAATACCATTTGTAGATTCTTTCAATGTTAACATAAGTAAAAAACACAAGCAGCAGCTCAGAGAGCTCAGAACAGATATCTAGTTTCAGTTTCAGTTCTCAGCAAAGCACACAGAGCCAAATCATACCCAGGCTGTCAGCTCCCATTGGGCTGGTCTGTTGCCATGCTTACTTTGTTAACCATGTCTCTGCCAAGATACTCTGACACACCAACACCGCAATAAGATCTGAGAAGCCTCTGAGGAGAACTTTGGCTAGGCGCCCCTTAACTAAACCTGCAGAAGCTGCTCCAATTCAGCCCACAGGGATTATCAAATGCTATCATTGTTGCCGAACGGGTCATCAGTCTTCTGAATGCTTAGCTCCTGCACCAGTTCCACAACAGTGGCCAGCTGCAGCTGCCAGAGGCAGAAGAGCTCTATGAAAGCCCCCAGACACCAGCCAATTTGCCAGACAAGCCGTAGAGGTTCTCCTCCCCACAGAAAAGCACAAAGAACCTCTAGCCAAGGAAGGATCTCCTGGAGAGGCTAGCAAGGAAGAGGACCCGATGGTAAGTGCAGCCATCATACAATTAAAGTGAGGTTGATGGTACCTGAGACTGAGGAGCAAGGAGAATTAGAAGCAGTAATTGATACAGAATGTATCCGATGTTTAATTGGGCTTCCAATTGTTGAACAATTAGGGATAAAGACTAGAGCCCTAAAACGCCTAATTAGATTGGAACAGGTGGATGGAACTTTGGGGAAACACCAGCCACCCAAGTTATGAAACTGGTCAGATTAGAGATGGGAAGACATTGTGAACTCATTCGATTTGTAGTGGCATCAAAAATGTCAGAAGCTGTCATTCTGGGTCTGGCCTGGCTAGACAAGTGGGCCTCTATCATTAAGTGGGAAGATGGATTCCGAAAAATCATAATTGGGGTGGGGCCACTTCCCCCTGTTCCCCCTGGCAAGCAGCTGCCTCTCAACGTGAGCCAGCCACCAGAACCAGCAGCTACCGCTTCAGATTCACCTCTAGGCAAGACCCCGGTTCCTAAGGAATACAAAGACTTAGCCAAAGTATTTAGTAAGGAGGAATGCAATATCCCCTCCCCACCCCTATCGAGCCACTGATTGTGCCATCGAAATAGAACCTGGGGCCAAACTGCCAAAACAAAAAATGTACTCAATGACACATGCTCAAATGACTGAACTGAGAAAGTACATTGATACTAATTTAGCCAGGGGATTCACTGAGACAGCAAAATCAAAAGTAGCAGCCCCAGTATTATTTAAAGAAAAGAAAGGTGGGGGGCTTAGATTATGCATGGATTTTAGGGGGATCAATGGGGGTGTACAAAATACATACCCTCTACCCCTAATGAAGGACTTGCTGAACCACTTGTCAAAAGGCAAGATTTTACTAAGCTGGATTTAAGAGAAGCCTATTACTGAGTCCGCATAAGAGAAGGAGATGAATGGAAAACGGCTTTCCAATTCCATGCTTTTTGGACTTCAAGGGTCCTGCAGTATTTATGCAGCTTATCAATGAGGTGCTACATGAACATCTGTATAAGGGAGTCCTAGTTTACCTGAATGACATTCTTATATTTTAGTTAGAATTTGGAAGAGCATGTCAAATAGTCAGGTACTGAAAAAACTTTTAGCTGCCAAATTTTATGCGAAGATGTCAAAATGTGAATTCCACAGAGGCTTTGGACTACCTGGGCTATCAAGTGTCAGATCAAGGGATCAAAATGGACCCTGGAAAACTAAAGGCTGTGCTAGATTAGCAACCCCCACAAATGCGCAAGCAACTACAGAGTTTCCTGTGCTTTGCTAACTTTTATAGGCAATTCATCCCTTCTTTTGTGGAGGTGGTGCTCCCTTTAATGGAGCTACTAAAAACCGGACTGTCTTCGACCATGCCAAAGCCTAGTCAACCTCTTGTTTGGACAATGGACTGTCAAAAATCCTTCAAACAATTAAAGTGCCTGCTTACGGCGGAGCCTATCCTCCAACATCCGGATCCAAATAAACCCTTTATAGTCTAAGACGATGCCAGTGACATGGCTGAAGCGGCTATTCTGCTTCAAAAGGACTCTCAAAATGAGCTGACACCTTGTGCTAATGTGTTTAAAAAGTTAACAGACACCGAATACAGATGGGCAATCTGGGAGAAGGAAGCTTTTGCTGTATGATGGGCTCTCTTATCCTGGAGACATTTCCTTGAGGGAGTTAGTGAGCCTTTCGAGGTGTGGACTGATAATAAAAACCTCAAAGCTTTAAAAAACCCTCGAAAACTTTCTCCCAAACAAATCCATTGGGCAAAATACTTTAAGCACTTCAATTTCAAGCTAAAATACATTCCAGGGGTGGGGGGAATCTATTTGTGGATGCCTTGTCCAGAAAACCCCAACTTGACAGCCGACGAGAGGAAATAGTACATGCCATGATCGCCGAAGCCCAACCAGCAGCACAACCAACCACTAGGGCAAACACCGTTCCAGCCTCCCACAAGACAAATTAACAGCAGATTTGAAAGCTGCACTGTCAAACAATATTTGGTTTAAAGAGAACCCAAACAGACTTAACTTTCAGGGAGGGAATGGCTTAGAAAGACTAATGGTGCTAAAGCATAGTCATGGTTCTCAACTAGGGACCATTTTGGATTTTTAAAAATTCTCCATTTAGCCAGAAGACAATTTTGGTAGCCAAGGATGAAAACCAATGTCGAAAACTATGTAAAAAGCTGCTTCATTTGTGCTACCAGGAAGAACAGACCAGGGAAACCACTTGGGTTTCTCCAACAAGCAGCTGAACCCACAAAACCTTGGATGGTGATTGTCAAAGACTTTATTGTTGAACTCCCAGAAAGCAATGGAAATACAGTGATTTGGACTGTCATCAATTTATTCTCCAAGCAAGCACATTTCACCACTTTAGGAGGAGCTAGATATGCCTGAGATGACTACTGTAGATATGGGTTTCGTTATCTGCTGAAAAGCAAGACAGAAGTGTTGCAACAGTTCAGGCAATGGGTAACACTTGTAGAGTGACAGTATGATTATAAGGTATGCCAGCTGCAAACAGACAGGTGAACAGAGTTTATGTCTGATAAGTTCCAAAGATAGTTAAGCAGTTTAGGCATAAGGCATAGATGAACGAATCCATATTCGCCGGCTGAAAACAGAGTGGCTGAAAGAAGGAATGATGTGATACACATCACGAAGGACACATTGCTTGCTGATGCAGGCATGAGTAAAATAAATTGGGGGGAAGCTGTGAAGACTGCAAATTATATAATTAAAATAGAATATGGAGTGTGGCGATAAAGGAAATGCCATATTTCCTGTTGCATGGAAGGAAATCCACCTTGACTCATCTAAGGACATTTGGCAGTTATGCCTGAGTGCATATTCCAAAAGGCACCAGGAGGAAAGGACAAAAAAAGGCCAGGAAGCTTAGGTTTATTGGGTATGAGCCAGGATCCAAAAGGTATAGGTTTACAAATGGGACTAGAAAGGTAGTGATTTCAAGATCTGCTAGTTTTGCAGAGCAGAATAATTGGAATAGGGTGCATGCTAATCATGAGGTATTCATGCCAATGCATAGCACTAGTTTACCAGAAGTCAGCTCGAAAAAAGAGAGACAGGAAAATGAGGTAGATATAGAAGAGGATAGACCTGTGATAAAAAGTGAAAGCACAGAAATGCAGAAACAGATAATACCAAGGAGATCTGAAAGGAGTAATAAAAGTATACCTTCTGAACAGTTCACTGCAACTGAGATTAGAGTATATAAAGTTAGGGAGTCTTTAAAGGAGAAACTCATTACAGCATTGTTCTACTGACCATAATATAGCTGAAATATTAACAAAATCTGTACCTGTGGACAAACATAAAGAATTATGTTAAAGTGTTTGGATTAGCAGCTGTTACTTTAAATGGAAGAAGTGTTAAGGTAATGAAAAGGTAATAGCTGACCAGCTGCTGTAAGGCTGCTGTAAATGCTGATGCAATGAGGATGAGTCAGCAGGGTTATTGCCACTTTAAGACTAAGGATGGGTAAGCAGGGTGGTTGCCTCTTTAAGAAGCTGTCTATATAAGGGAGGCCATGAGAGGGCGTCTCCTCTCGTGGTTCTATCTTCATTGTAGTTCTCCGTGCAGAGTAATGAAGATTGATTGCTTGCCTTGTATGTGCCTAACACGTATGTATGTATATGTATGTATATGGCAGTCTTGTTTATAAACCATTGTTAAACAACAAAGCCTCTGTATGCTGTGTTTTGCTCCTGGGTTATCTCACACTAGTAGACACACTGCAAACACTCTGACATTCACCATGCCATGAATGGGGATGGCCATCCCCCAAGCCCCGCCACTGTCAAAATAAATCCTGGGCACTGCGCTGCAATGGACAAAAGTGCAGCTTTTGTCTGAAGAAGGATTAGGAGCAGGGAGGGAAAGCAGCTGAGTGAGAAGCACCCCACCAGCCAGGCACTAAAGCACCCCACTGCTGCTGTAGCAAGAAAAAGAGAACAAGAGAGTGATCCAATCCAACCTGTGTGTTTGTGTGTGTGTCAGAGAGAAAGAGAGAGGCGGGGAGGGAGGGAGGGAGGGAGGGACGGAGAGAGAGAGCGCAATCCGATCCAACCTCGGAGAGTTATATCATGGTTGGCAGTGGTGTGCTTCAGTACCTGGCAAGCAGGCAGCATCACATTTGGCCACTTTTCCTCTTTCTTCTCCCTTCTCCTCCTCCTCCTTCAGACAAAAACTATGCTTTTTGTCTGTCCATTGTAGCACAGCACCCGGGATTTACTTTGATAGCAGCAGGGCTTGGGGCAATGGTCAATCACTGTTCATGGCATGGCGGAGAAGACAGAAAGTAATTCCCCACCATGGTATGGTCTATACCAGGCTGGTGGGGGTGAGAAACTGAGCAGTGCCGAAAGCAGCTGAAGGCACACTAGCTGTAGCTGCCTCGCCCCCTGCCTCCCCTCAACTCATCCCATGGTACAAGCCTCCCACCACACCACACCCACTGGAGACTCCTGGATTCCCTTCACAATCCCATCCAGTCGCCACAGGCCATATGTGAGCAATATCAAGCTGGCCATGCCCCCCAGGCAGTGCCCAGTCAGCCACAACCACCCTGGCCACATCTCTCCTCCCACCCGGCCTCAGAGGACAACTATAATGCTGATCTGGCCCTCAATGAAATTGAGTTTGACACCCCTGGACTAGAGGCTTAGTTCTAGTCACTATGCTCAAACAAATGGGGCAACAGAATGAATTAACTCGGTTCTGGAGTGGTACATTTCATACTTTATTAATTACCAATAGGACAATTGGACCAACCTGTTACCTTTTGTGGAGGTTGCTTACAACAATGCCACGCACAGCAGCATAGATTTTACTCTGTTCCAAGTAGCTATAATCAAGAATTCAATCCACTGCCTGAGCTGCCCACCACTGAGCCCACTATCCTCTCCTTGAAGAAGTGGATCAATCAAATAAAGACCATCTGGCCGATAGTCCACAGGGTTTTAGACAAAGACAAAGTGTACAAAGTGTACAAAGTGCAGGCAGATAAAAAGAGAGTGGAACCCAAACATTTTAAAATCGGAGACTGGGTTTACCTATCCACTTGCTTCCTACAGTTCCTACACCCATCTAAAAAATTAGGACCAAAGTTCATAGGGCCTTTCTCCATCACTCGCATCATAAATCTTGTCAGAGTAGAATTGCAATTATCTAAGTCCACCCAATCTTCCACTGCAGCCTACTGAAACCAGAAGTGACCTCACCTTTAAGGCCTGTGGCTCCCTCCCTGCCACAAGTTATCATGCTAGAGATCGAACAACATTTTGAAATTAAATAAATGCTAGATTGAAGGAAACACCATGGGACCACCAGTATCTAGTAGCATGGAAGGACCTCCCCTTACCACAAAAAATGGGTTCGTAAAAAGCACATTAGAGCTCCAAAATTAATTAAATGTTTCCACCAACTTTACCCTGATAAACCTAATTGTTCCTATTATTTTCTCTCCTCTTTGTTATTTTCTTTGTCTCCAGGTTGAATTCTCCCTTTTTTGGGGTGCAGCATGTCAGATCCTATAGATCTCTATCAGGATGCTGCCATTCTGGCAGCAGGATGGAGACTTGGGGATGCTTTCACATGGGGTTTTCCTTTATTCTTTTTCTGCTTTGATGTACCTTTTGGGGAAATGAGAAGGGGAAAGAATGTGCCTGGGACCATATGTTTTGTCTCAATGCCAGAGGAATGAGATCGTGGCACCTGAGAACTGCTTGTTATCACCTTCTCAGCCAGAAGTTCTCACTAGATGTTCGCACCTTTGGATTGGCTCACAGTTGAACTGGACATTGGGAGGGGCCTCGAAAGAAGCAGTTTAACCTAATGTTCTGGCACAGGAAATTCAGATTCTGCATACACTCCCTCTGCTATCATTGTCTTCAAATAAAAGTTCCTGTCAGGATTCCAGCAATTGTCCTAATTAAATCATGAGCCTTGAATCAAACTTCAAAAAACTTCAAAGAATTCATTAGAAATGACATACTGGCATGACCTGTACGAAGCTGATTCTGGCATATGTAATTACAGTCACCTGTGACCTTGCTTCCCCCCTCCCCCCCTGGGTGTGCCATAAATCAGTTTCTCCAATTACGTACATACACGGGGTAGGTGTCATCCATCACATTCTCCAATTAAAGTTATTTGTGGGTAAAAGTTTCAGTGCTTAGCTACAATCTTTTTTAACATAAAGTTGTAATGTGCTTCTAAGTTCATTTGCCATATGATTCTCAAGTCCTTTGCCCCCCCTTTTTTATGCCAACTTGGAAACCAGTGTAGGAATGTTTTACAAGTTGACATTCTGCTCCCCTCACTTCTTGAAAGTGACCTGTGCAGAGCAAAAACAAGTTCGGTGCAGGTATAGAATTTAGGATTGCGACCCCCTCCTCCAGGCTTGGTTGGATTTTCTGCATGGAATCTTGCTTAAGGCGATAAGCCTGGACATTCCTACTCTTTACCCAAGATGCCTCTGATAGGGGGTAGCCTTTCCACTTGATTAAGTATTGGCATTGTCTCCTGTGCCACCTCGAATCAAGGATTCATTCCACCTCATAATGGGTTTGCCTCCTATGACCAAGGGGTCTGCTAGCAGTTCACTTTTGAGTTTCGTAGTTAGGTCACTTGCGGGTTGGTCTTGCCAGTCATGGCGTTGTCATCTGGTAGTTACTTGGGCAGCTATTTGGGTAGAGGAGATGATGGCGTTCATGACCTCCTCCCATTCGCATTTGTACTGGGGCATCCAGGAGAGGACGTCAGCCAGAAAGCTTGTGTTTTAGCACAAAGTTGAATCAGTTAAAAGTATTGAGCCCAGCGGACTTGTTTGGGTGATAGTTTTTACGGAGTCCTAAGGGCTTCCAGATTTTTATGGTCGGTCAAGACTTTGAATGGTCTCTGCCCCCCTTCCAGCAGGTGGCGCCAGGTTTGCCATGCCCATCTCACCACGAAAGCCTCTTTTTCCCATGCAGCCCATCTGTTGAGGTATTTCCTGTTAGGAGAATGAGTGCACTCAGGGAAACGTAGTGAGAGTGATGTTGAATAATACATGACCAGCATACAGATACACCGAATAGTAAAATGTAGGTATTACTTCTAGTAAACGGGTAAACAAAGTCCAACGAACAGTCCAAATCATACATGGTTAAAGCAGTTAATATCAGTCCAGGGATAATCCAAAAACGAAGTCAAGTATTATAAACAAAGTTCAGTAAACGGAGTTCGCTAAGAGTTGCAAAACTCACAACAATCCAAGCAGAAAGATGATCAGGCAATACGGCAAAACAGGAAATGCAAGGAGAAAGAAACCAGGTTTCTGGCTCCATCTTATGGCCGTTGGAGGAACCTCAGCCAATCACAATTACAGCATTCTCTTAAAGATACAGTACTAAATGACTATCCTGGTTTACATATCACCAACCCAACTGTTAGGTGACTATCATTCCTAACATTCTCCCCTTTGGGTAGGACAATATATAAAACCTTACAGTTTAAATCCATATTCCTCACAGCAAGCCTTATGTTTTACAGTGCCTTGGGCTTTCATAAAATGATCTTCAATGTTATTTTCTGACATACAGTACTTCAGTTTAATCATTTTACTCTGAACACATTGTCTCACATTTACATATCTTCGATCGGTGTGTTTTGACCTTGTCTTTACAGTGAGATTCGAAGCCATCTTAATTGCTGATTGGTTGTCTTCATAAACAACAGAATCTGTTACATCAATTCCCATATCTATCAATAGTTGTTTATAACAAACTAAATCCATCCATAATAGAGACAAACATGAGAATTCGGCCTCCATTGTTGATAAGATTAGATGTTTTTGTCGAATAGAACACTATCCAATTAACACTTTTCCTAATAATACTGCAATACCTGACGTTGATTTACATGTAGGAATGTCTGTAGAGAAACTTGTATCAGCATATGCAGTTAAACTTAGTTCATCCTTAGGCTCTAAATACAATGCATAATGCATTGTTTAAGATATCTCAATACACGCTTAGCAGCTTGCCAGTGCCTTTCAGGAGGCTCAGCATTAAACCTGGCTAATTGGTTAACACTTTATGCTCTATCTGACCTTGACCAATTACTAAGATAAGCTACCAATTAATGACTGATAAATATCTATCAAAAACAGGACTTTGCACATCACTGTGGCTAAACTCCTAGCTCATTGGTGTTTTAGCCGGTTTACAAAGTTCCATTTTAAAATTCTTTAGTAACTGGTTAATTTTATCTGCCTGTGAGATTTTGTATCCTCCCCTAGTTTTATCTATTTTTAAACCAAGATACTGTTTAATCTCTCCTAAATGTTTTATTTTGAATTTCTTCTCTAACAGTGAAATAATCTCAGTAGCTTCTTGCTCAGTCTTAGTGATTAATGCAATGTCATCAGTGAACCATAGCAACAATGAAACTACACCATCACTTTCCTTTTTGAACAAACATGGATCAGCCATGCCAGCTATAAAACCTATCTTAGTTAATTCCTGTACCATGCACTGGTTCCATTCATAGCCTGATTGCTTCAAGCCATAAAGACTCTTTTGTAACCTCCAGCAATCAGTTTTGTTTATCAGTTTTTATACCCAAAGATTTCTTTAAATATATAGTATGTTGCAACAGTGCATGAAGATATGCCATCTCCACATCCAAATGGTTTATTGTGTATTTATTCTTAACTGCCCACACTAATGCTGCTCGTAATGTGGTAGCTTTCAGACTAGGTGCAAACACCTCATCATAATCATTGGCTGACTGATCAAACTCTTGTGCTACTAACCTGGCTTTATGGGTAACAGTCCCATCGACACCTGTCTTAATTTTATAAATCTACTTACACCCTATGGCAGGGTTACCTGGTGGTAACCTGACATTTTCATATACCTCCAAACTTTGTTCCTTATCCATTGCCTCCTGCCAAGCAGCTTGATCCTTAGCAGGATACAGTTTCAGTTCATTATAGTTATTAGGAACTGTATTTATTTGGCATACAATACTAGCCTGATATCTATCTGTTGGTCGTGTTACATGGGTTGAACATCTAGGCAACTCAGGGCTTACTGGTGGACTCTCCTGTGCCACCTGCTCCTGTTTTTGTACCTCCTCCTGTGCCTGTTCTTCCTAATTGCTATTGATGGTTTAACTATCTCATCATTAGGGACTACTTGGGTGTCGATAACAACATCATTGTTAAATTCCTGATCTAGTTTATTCCACCCAACGTGCTCAAGAAATTTAGCACTAGTGCTACAGTAAACATTAGCTGTGCCTGGATCCCAGAATCTAAAAGATCTATGGTTGGCCTTGTAACCTATGAAAATTAATTTCCTAGCACTATGTTACCCTTTCAGTCTTACTTGTGAGGGAATATGCATCCATGCTGGAGCTCCAAATGTATGAAGATAACTTAAATTTGGTTTTCTGCCATGCCAATGAGCAAATGGCAATTCACCAGTTGTTGTGTTAACCACATTGTTTAATACATGGTTGCTACACATTATGGCCTCACCCCAGTGTTTCAGGCAAATCTGAATCAGATAACATAGTGCGAGCCATGGCTTGTAACGTTTGCCCTCTTCATTCTATAAACGAGTTATGTTGTGGCCTGTAAGGTGCAGAACATTTATGCTCGACACCAGCCAATTTTAACATTTTTTGGAGTCTAGTGTTAATAAACTCAGTCCTCTTATCTGTAACTACAGTAATTACATTATGTTTCATTTTTCTTTCTGCAAACCTTAGCCAATTAAGGAAATATTGGAATGTTTGTTTTGTTTTTCATGCAATAGCAGAAACCGTACCATGAGTAATGGTCCATTATACTCAAAACATAGCAGACACCTCCCAAACTGGGTTTCTTAGGACCAATTATGTCAGCAAACACAATCTCTAAAGGTTCTTTGGTCTTAAACCCATTCAGTCTGTTTGCTGGGGTAACCTTGCTTTTCTTCTGGTTACAGGCATTACAATTTAAATACTTGCTACAAGGTTTTAATTTTACTCCCTCTGACAATTCAACAGTTTCAGCATTTTGAAATTAATGTGCCCTAGACATCTATGCAGTAAATGTATACATTCATCATGTGGCTTAACATTGTTATAAACCGAGTTAGCCATCTGCAATTGGTCATCATGTATAACATATAAATCATTCTCTAAAGTAGCAGTAACACTTTTGCCCTTTTTCTCTAATAAACAGTTATCTCGCCTAAAGGTTACTACATAACCAATGTTAACTAAAGCCCTTACTGATAACAAATTAAATTTCAGTTTAGCTACATATAACATGAACAATATGCAGTACCTTCACCAGACGCTTTCATCTTCCATCCATTTGCCAGTGATACATGTTGCTTACTTGTGGACATCTTTACAAACCTCTATTTCTAGTAATGCACTGTGATGCTCCACTATCAACTACCCACAAATCATGGTTTACAGTTGAATTGCTAGACATAGCTAAATTAACATTCTTCTTGGCCTTCTGATCATTACCAGTATTTTCTCCCTTCTTACAGAATCTAGCTATATGTCCCCTAGCTCCACAAGAAAAACATTTCCTAACAGTTATAGGCAGTTGAAAACAAATCCTCTTCTTGTGGTTGTTTTTCTCTCAGTTGGTCTCTTTCCAGCCTTCTTCTTGCCTTTTCCAACAATCGTCCAGTTATGTCAGTCAATGTCAGTTCATTTCTGGTCAGGACTTCCAGTGAAGATACGTAATCATCATAACTTTCATCCAACAAGGAAAGAATGATGTAAACTTGATGCAGCTCTGAAAGTTCCTTTTCATTTAGCTCTTGAAAAGTTCTTTTCATGAAGTTCAAATAAGCTAACATATCTCCACCTTTCAGAAGACCTGCTCTAAACAGTTTACGTGTAAGATGTATGTGTGCACCTACACTGTCACGAACATAAATCCTCTTAAAATTCTCCCAACACCTAGCAGCAGACTCTTCTCCACGAATATGGACTAGCTCCTGGTCAATCAGCGTTAGTCCAATTATACGAAGAGCTCGTTCATTGTTCTGTTTAAAGTCAGCTAACTTTTTGGCATCATCCTCATCATTTGGATCCCAAGCATTTACATCCAGTGGATCTTGAACTGCAGCCCTTAACCCTTCCCTACGCAGAAGTAGACTGCACTTCATAGATGAGGAAACATAGTTTGTTCCATCCAACCGGGTTATTGTTGACGGGTGTTGTGCCATCTTTACCAGGACAGTAACCCACAATTATACAGTAAACAGCTGTCTGTATACGATACTGTGTATTCACACTAACTCTCAGTTGTCTGAGCCTGGGCCTATAACTAGAGTTGAAGTATTCCTTGTTAGGAGAATGAGTGCATTCAGGGAAACATAGTGAGAGTGATGTTGAATAACACATGATCAGCATACAGATACACTGAATAGTAAAATTTTACTTCTTGTGATATGGAAAAACAGGAAATGCAAGGAGAAAGAAACCAGGTTTCTGGCTCCATCTTATGGCTGTTGGAGGAACCTCAGCCAATCACAATTACAGCATTCTCTTAAAGATACAGTACTAAATGACTATCCTGGTTTATATATTGCCAACCCAACTGTTTGGTGACTATCATTCCTAACACCATCACCTCTCCATGTCTGTGAGCTTATGGGAGGTGTAGGTGCAGGGTTGTAGGCTTCTTTGGTTATTTCTTTGGAGTAACACTGGTCCCACTGCCACCTCACTGGCATCCACTTGAATGACGAAGGGTTGTTTGGGGTCAGGATGCTTCAGCACTGGTTCTTTTGCAAACAGTTCTTTCAGTGTTTCAAATGCTTTTTGGCAGGTTAGGTCCCATTGTAGGGGCTGTCCCAGGTGAGATTTCGTTCCTGGGCTCCCTGTCTTTAGAAAGTCTGTCAGGGGTTTGGCAATCCTTGCAAAGGAGGGGATGAACTGCCAAGTAGAAGTTTGCAAACCCCAAGAAATTTTGTAGCTGTCTGTGGATGAGAGGGGGCTGCCAGCCTAGGATGGCTTGTACTTTGGCTGGGTCCATCTCTATGCCCTCACTTGAGACTTGGTAACCCAGGTAGTTTAACCGTGCGCGGTGAAATTCGCATTTCAACAGTTTGACATACAGGTTTGCCACTAGACGTTTTTCCAGTACCTGGCGGATTAGGGGTATGTGCTCCTCCATGGCCTCAGTGTAGATGAGAATATCATACAGATAGACAAGGACCCCCTTATAGAGGTGCTCATTTAGCACCTCATTTATTAACTGCATGAACACCACCGGCGGGTCCTGTAGTCCAAAAGGCATGATTTTGAATTAAAGCTCCCTAGGGAGGCAGTTGAACACTGCTTTCCATTCATCTTCCTTCCTGATGCAGACTCAGTAGTATGCTTCTCTGAGGTCTAATTTGGAAAAGACCTTCCCCTTGACCACGTGAGATAGCATGTCCTTCATGACTGGGAGGCGGTATAGATTGTGTACACACAGACCATTTATAGCTCTAAAGTCCACACATAATCTCATGGTTCCATCTTTTTTCTCTTTGAACAGGACTAGGGCTGTGACCCATGGCTTGGTTGACTCAATGTACCCTCTTGCTGAATTTTTCTCTACGTATTTGCACGTTTCTTGCATTTCCCAGGGCGTCATGGCATACAGTTTAGGCTTTGGTAGTTTTGCTCCAGGGATGATTTCTATGGATGTCACATTCAGTCTTGCTGAACATCTCTGTGAGGTCCTGATATTCCGTTGGGATCTGTTCGGCCTCTGGGGTTTTGTCAGAGGTGGCTGCTAATTGTTCAGGAGGGCTCTCTGAGAGGGTTCCCTGTGTGGGTGGTGCTTCTATTTGCTGGTTAGGAGGGGGTTGGGGTCCCCTTACTATCCTCAGTTTGTGGCTGCCCCCCTACCACCAGATAGTTGGGCCCCACTTGTCTAGCCAGGAGAGTATGACTGCATCGGTTATATTGGGGGCCACTACAAATTGAATTGTTTCCCAGTGATCTGCCAGCTCTAGTCTCACTGGTTTGGTTAAGTGAGTGGCATGGGCCCCTCCCAATAGGGACCTAGAACCTGTTCGAACCAGATTGGGTGGGCCAACATTTTCGCTCTAATTCCCAGTTCAGAACCGTGCTTAGGTTGATCAGACATGTGATGCAGCCTGAGTCTAGGACTTGGAAAGTCCCCCGAGTCCCTGTTTTTCGGGCTGTGAGTCATATTGGGAAGACAAAAGGGGGGACCAGTTCACTCACCATTGGGTCATTTTCGCCCTCGTCCTTGCTGTCATAGGAATCTGGAGTCATTGTTACCTAGGGTTTTTCCCCCTTCAGCTGGGTGGGGAGGGACCTCTGCAGCCTGAAGGGCCTTGTGGGGTGTGTTGGTGGTATGTCTCAGGCCTTGTTCCAGTCATGCCCTGGGTGGTGGCTCTGGCTTTGGTTTCGGGGCTGGGGTTGTGCATGCCATTGCCATGTGGCCCATTCCCCCACATCTGTAGCATTTAATTGGGCTTCATGGGAGGGTTGGTTTTGGGGACAGTTGTGGTGCTATGGTTCCCTATCAGCTGGGTCTGGTTGATCTCTCTGTTTGGTGTCCTGAGGCTTTCTCATGTCATTGGTGCATAATCCCACATCGACTTTTTTAAAAAAATTAAAAATAAACTTTATTAAACATTAACAAATATTTACACATTACATTTAGTTAAAAACAAAACCAAGATGAAAGAACATATCAAATAAACACAAAACATGTACATATACATTTCTAATTGCTTAAATGGTATATTCCTATGAGACTGTTTTCTAATGTTTATTTCCTCTATCTGGTTAATACTCCTATTATAACCTCTATATATTTTCTCTTCCCTATCTATTCACTTGCTGGTTTCTATTTTTTATCCAATTATACCAGTTTTCCCAAACTGTAAAATATTTTGAGTCTTCCTTATCCTTTAACTTTTGAGTGAGTTTGTCCATTTCTGTATAGTCTTCTGAATTATCAAAGTATCCGTTGGCATTTGATCACCCTTCCAACATTGTGCTAGTGCTATTCTTGCTGCAGTGATTATATGTAAAATTAACTATTTTGTTTCTTTTGCGAATTCACCTTTTATTATTCCCAACAAAAAGATTTCAGACTTAAATTCCAATTGAATATTTATTGTTATGTCTCACCTGTATGTACAGGTGAGAATACAAAGTTCCAGAGTTCAAATATTTCAAGCAAAACAAAACAAAACCCAAAAGAATTAACTGCACTGTTTCCCAGTTCTTGGCAGTCTTCCCGGAATCTGTCTGGCAATTCGGAATTGTCCATAAATCACAACGGCTGCTTCAAACGTATTCTTTCAAATCCACAAAGTACTTTGCTCCAAGCAAAGATTGAGAGTCAGCACACCTCCTTAAAACCCCTGGATGGGTGTGTCAGTCTCTCTAATCAATGCCTGGCTTGACGTCTCCTTTCAGATTGTGATTGACGTTTCAATCTTCTCCTAGTCCTAGCATCAAGCCAACATCCGTCAGTCTCTCCCTCGCTCGAAGCCTCTGGCTCATTTTGTGGATCAGCTGCTGGCATGAACGAAGTCAAAGGTTCTGGAGAGGACTGTCTCCGACACTCTCTCATCCTCCTGGCTCACATCTGTGTCCTCTGATAATTCAGACTCCACATTCACAGCAGGCTTAAACCTTCCATCTTCAGAGACATCAGAGTCAAAACTCCCAGCAGGGTCAATCCTTTCAGTCACAACACTATCCCTCACTGCAGGGCCCTTCCCCCGAGTCTGACGATCAGGATGGGGTTTTGAAGGGAATTGTGCATGATATATCCAAATAAGGTCCGGGGCATGCACCTTGGACACATCCTGCCAAGAACGAATCTCCGTTTCATTTTCCAGTCTCCCCACAAAGTACTGGAATCGTCCCTTCAGCCATCGTGAATCATAAATTCCGACCACTGTAGTATCCGTAACAGGTTCAGTGCTGGGCCTAGATGGAGAACCCATATCTTCTGGAGAACGGTGAGTACACGATGGGGTGTCAGGTACTAACAGGGAGCGGTGAAAAACAGGGTGAATGCACATGGAGCGCGGTAGGGTGAGCCGATAAGCCACAGGATTAATAACTGCCTCGATAGGGAAGGGACCAATAAAGCGATGATCCAACTTCCTAATCGGACGATCGACCCAAAGATGTTTCGTTGACAACCACACCTTGTCACCTACAGCCAACGGAGGCATCGCTCGACGTGAACGATCTGCGAAACGCTTATAGTCTGCTTTCGCTCGTTCCAATTGTCTGGAAATTAATTGATGCACGGCATATAACTCCGACAAAAAGTCTTGTGCTTCTGGAACTGGAGAATCTGCGATCGCCAGGGGAAAAAAACCTCGGATGATAATCCACATTTGCATTAAAAGGGGTCATGTGAGTGGAGGTGTGCCGAGAATTATTAAAGGCAAACTCTGCCAATGGAAGATAGGTCACCCAGTCGTTTTGCTGTTGATTAACAAAACATCTGAGGTATTGGGCGAGGATGCCAATTACTTTCTCAGTCCCGCCATCAATTTCCGGATAGTGCGCCGATGCTAAATATACTTTTACTCATAGTGCGTTCATCAGGCTTTTTCAGAATTGTGTGGTGAACTGAACACCGTGATCTGAAACAACTCTGTCCAGTAAGCCATGTAAACGGAACACCTGTTGTATGAAAAGCCAGGCGGTAACACAAGCCGATGGTAATCTTCTACACGGGATGAAATGGGCCATCTTAGTGAGCATGTCAACCACCACAAGTACCGTCGTATAACCTGACGACAAGGGCAAATGCGTTAAAAAGTCCATAGACCAGGGTCGGTTTGGAGTCAGAAGTGGTTGCAAAAGTCCAGGAGGCACAAATGACGCAGCCTTTGCTTGTCGACACGTAATACAAGAGGCAACGTAAGAAAAAAGTCATGTCGGACTCGAGGCCACCAAAAAGTCAGTGTAACCAAGTGAAGAGTTTTAAAGAAGCCAAAGTGGCCAGCAGCAGGATTGTCATGACATTGAGTCATGATAAGGGCTCTGAGTGTCCTGGTGGGTACGTATAATAGACCTCAATGATGTAGCAAGCCCTCCTCTAGAGTCCATGGGGAGTCAGGTTCAATTTCCCTTATTCTTTGCTGTGACCAAGCATCTAAGCGCTGTGCCTCTCTTACTCGAGCCCTTAAATCCACCGGATCCTAAATAACGGCCAAAGATTCCGGTGGCAGCACCGTACGTGGAGGAAGAGTGTCTTCGGGGCTAATGTACTTGGGTTTATGAGACAGGGCGTCCGCTCTCCGATTTTGTCCACTGGGAACATATGTGACTGAAAAGTTGAACCTAGCGAAAAACAACGACCACCGGATCTGTCGTTGGTTCAACTTCTTGGCAGTGGACAAATGTTCCAGGTTACGGTGATCCATCTGAACCTCCACCTTGTGCCGAGCCCCCTCCAGATGATGTTGCCATGTCTCAAACGCAGCCTTGATGGCCAGCAACTCCTTCTCCCAAATGGTATAATTGCACTCAGAAGTTGTGAACTTCCTTGAATAATATGAGAATGGGAAAAGAGGTGCGCCATCCATTGGAGCTTGTAACAACACCGCCCCAATAGCTACGTTAGAGGCATCTGTCTCGACCACAAATGGATGATATGGATCAGGATGCCTCAACATAGGTTCAGCAACGAAAGCTTTCTATAAAGCCTCAAAAGCCTGTTGCTGTGGGGGGCCCCACTGGAACGGGACCTTCTTACGAAGTAGCTGGGTGATGGGATCCGTCGGCTTGGCAAAGTCCAGGATGAAGGTCCTGTAGTAATTGGCGAACCCCAGGAGATGTTGCACATCCTTTACTCGATGAGGGGGTCTTCCCGGAATCTGTCTGGCAATTCAGAATTGTCCATAAATCACAACGGCTGCTTCAAATGTATTCTTTCGAATCCACAAAGCACTTTGCTCCAAGCAAAGATTGAGAGTCAGCACGCCTCCTTAAAACCCCTGGATGGGCGTGTCAGTCTCTCTAATCAATGCCCGGCTTGACGTCTCCTTTCAGATTGTAACTGACGTTTCAATCTTCTCCTAGTCCTAGCATCAAGCCAACATCCATCAGTCTCTCGCTTACTCGAAGCCTCTGGCTCATTTTGTGGATCAGCTGCTGGCATGAATGAAGTCGAAGTTCTGGACACTCTCCGACACTCTCTCATCCTCCTGGCTCACATCTGTGTCCTCTGATAATTCAGACTCCACATTCACAGCAGGCTCAAACCTTCCATCTTCAGAGACATCCGAGTCAAAACTCCCAGCAGGGTCAATCCTTTCAGTCACAACACTATCCCTCACTGCAGGGCCCTTCCCCCGAGTCTGACGATCAGGATGGGGTTTTGAAGGGAATTGTGCATGATATATCCAAATAAGGTCCGGGGCATTTCTTGTACAGGTGAAACTTGAAAAATTAAAATATTGTGCAAAAGTTCATTTATTTCAGTAATGCAACTTAAAAGGTGAACCTAATATATGAGATATACTCGTTACATGCAAAGGAAGATAGTTCAAGCCGTGATGTGTCATAATTGAGATGATTATGGCTTACAGCTCATGAAAACCCCAAATCCACAATCTCAGAAAATTAGAATATTGTGAACAGGTTCAGTATTCTAGGCTCAAAGTGTTCCACGCTGAGAAACGCGAATCCCTGCTGTCACCGAAGCCGACAAACCGGAAGTGTCCGCGATCCCTGCTGTGCTAGCCGCCTTGGTGCCTCCGATCCTGACGAATTTGGAGGCTAAGGCTGCCCTGTTGGGGCAGCTGAAGAAAGGGGGGATCCGGACAGGGGTTGAGAGGTATCGCAAACCCCCTCCCCAGCTGGCAATAACCCCCTTCTCTCAAGACGGTGGAGCGGCAGTCTTAATGGCCGCCATAAAGAAGCCGGCAACTGGATAAAGAATGTGCAGGAGGAAGAAGAAGGAGTTTTAAAACGAAAGTTTTTTCTTGGTCGAACCGGGACCTTAAGGACATATTCAACACCTGGGAAAGTATTGGCTTTTTTCTGGACGCTACAGTGTTCCCGATTGATGTTTTCAGCGGCGAAGAAAAGTGATGAAAAGGGAAAGTTACTCTCCCTCCCTTATGGAATTAACAAATGGACAAGGGAAACCTGCCTTTTGATAGAAGGTAAAACCTAAACTCCTTTGTTATAAGTGGGAAGGGAGAGGCTTGGAAAAAAATTTTTTTACTCTAAGACTTTGCTGGAGGAGATGCCTTGAAGATAAAGAGAATAGAAATTAATTCTAAAAAATATCTAAAGCACAGACTGGACGTTTTTTCTTTCCCTAATTTGACTTCACCCCTAGAAGAGAAATTGTAAAAAGAAGAAGTTTGTACTCTGCCTGGACTGTTTGATGATTGCGGAATTTTGGGACTTTTGGGAACTGTTTTAAGTTTGGAAATAACTGATTGGCTTAATAAGAAGAAGAGGATACAGAAAGAGAAGAAGAAACAGTTTAAAATGGCTCTATCTCTTGATGAACTAAAAAAACAATATTTAAAAATAAGGAAAGAAGGCAAAGATGTTATGGGAGAAGCCCTTTGTTTCCTAGATATGGCGCTTGTCATGTGTCAGCAAATTAAACAACAGCTGGAAGAAGCCGAGGAAGAAGCCATTTTTAATGAACTAAATGGTGTGACTAAGAAAGAAAGGAGAAAGAGAGGAACGAAAAGGAAGGACTTAAGAAATAAAAAAATATTTATGAAAGAGAAAAAGAAGATGCAAAAACAACAGAATGCTAGAAAGCAAAAGGAAAGAGGAATGCAACAGAAAGGTGAAACCAAGAAGGCAGAGGTTTGGAGAGGAGGGGGTAAAAAGTTTAGGTGGGCTAAGAAGGAAAGGGAAAAGGGGGAAAAAAGTTACAAAGGTATAAAACAAGATGGAGAAAAGAAAATTTTTTTTAGGGATAATGGGTAATGTATGGGGTTTTTTTTCTTAAAAAAAGGGGGATTCTGCAAAGTACACATGAGTATTGTAATAGTGGTATTTGTATTATAAGTTAGATAATCAGAACTTTTTAAGATCTAATAAAAGACTAAAATATTAAGGTATCTTTAAAATGTTTAATAATGAATGATATTAAGTTTTAATAAAATACTATAGGGAATGTTTAAAATATTAGTTTAAATATAGAGTTTAATGGATTAATGTGTTGACTGTTATGGATTTATTATTGTAGTATTGGTTTCTGAAATAGTAGAATGTACTAAGCAGAATCTGATTGGGATTTAGGTGTTATTTTAAATTTTAATTTAGGGGAATGATAGAAAGGCATCATACTCTGATTAGTGATTCCAGGGGAAACTATTCTTTTTTATATTGGAAATGAGACAGATGTAAATGGAGAAATGGACAAAAGATATAAAAATATTTTTCTTTAAAGCAAGATTAAATATATAAAATAGAATTAAGACGAGGCAAAAGTCTCCACTTTTGGAGCTATATAATAGATATAGAATGGTAAACAAGATAGGTAATGGTATATAAGAAGAGCATGAATTCAATTGAAGTCCATACAAAAAGAGGTAATCTGGGGCCAAGTTACTTTCTAAAAGAAAGTTTTATGTTTTTATATTTATGTCTTATGTGTGTGTGTTCAATTAAGAATTAAATAATAAAATCTCGGAGGAAGACTAGATGAGAATTATAAACAAGCCAGAAGAAAATATAAATGTGATGATTGAATAGCAGATAAATTAGAAAGGAAATATGATTGAATAATGATTAAAGAGAAACAATGTGGAATTTGGTAAAGGGAATTTACGTGTTTATATGGAAATGGGATAAATTATAAGTATGTGATATAAAGCAATGCGTTACCTGCCTTGTAAAGATTTACAATGGAAAGAGCTTTTATGTTTTTAATGTTTAATGATGTTTTGTTTTGTTTGTTTGTTTGTAAAATCAATAAAACTTGTTTTTTTTTTAAAAAAAGTGTTCCACGCTAATTAGCTAATTAAGCCATAACACCTGCAAAGAGTTCCTGAGCCTTTAAATGGTCTCTCAGTCTGGTGCAGTAGGAATCACAATCATGGGAAAGACTGCTGACCTGACAGTTGTGCAGAAAACCATCATTGACACCCTCCATAAGGAGGGAAAGCCTCAAAAGGTAATTGCAAAAGAAGTTGGATGTTCCCAAAGTGCTGTATCAAAGCACATTAACAGCAAGTTATGTGGAAGGGAAAGGTGTGGAAGAAAAAGGTGCGCAAGCAGCAGGGATGACCGCAGCCTAGAGAGGATTGTCAGGAAAAGGCCATTCAAAAGTGTTGGGGACTTTCACAAGGAGTGGACTGAGGCTGGAGTCAGTGCATCAAGAGCCAGCACACACAGACGGATCCTGGACATGGGCTTCAAATGTCGTATTCCTCTTGTCAAGCCACTCCTGAACAACAAACAACGTCAGAAGCGTCTTACCCGGGCTAAAGAAAAACAGAACTGGTCTGTTGCTCAGTGGTCCAAAGTCCTCTTTTCTGATGAGAGCAACTTTTGCATCTCATTTGGAAACCAAGAACCCAGAGTCTGGAGGAAGAATGGAGAGGCACACACTGCAAGATGCTTGAAGTCCAGTGTGAAGTTTCCACAGTCTGTGTTGATTTGGGGAGCCATGTCATCTGCTGGTGTTGGTCCACTGTGCTGCATTAAGTCCAGGGTCCACACAGCCATCTACCAGGAGATTTTGGAGCACTTCATGTTTCCTTCCACAGACAAGCTTTATGGGGATGGTGATTTCATTTTTCAGCAGGATTTGGCACCTGCCCACACTACCAAAAGCACCAAAACCTGGTTCAGTGACCATGGGATTACTGTGCTTGATTGGCCAGCAAACTCGCCTGATCTGAACCCCATAGGGAATCTATGGGGCATTGCCAAGAGAAAGATGAGAGACATGAAACCGAACAATGCTGAAGGCCACTATTGGTCTTCCATAACACCTCAGCAGTGCCACAGGCTGATAGCTTCCATGCCACACTGCATTGAGGCAGTAATTGCTGCAAAAGAAGCCCAAACCAAGTACTGAGTACATATACATGCTTATACTTTTCAGAGGTCCGATATTGTTCTATGTACAATCCTTGTTTTATGGATTGCATGTAATATTCTAATTTTCTGAGACTGTGGATTTGGGGTTTTCATGAGCTGTAAGCCATAATCATCTCAATTATGACACATCATGGCTTGAACTATCTTGCTTTGCATGTAATGGTCTATCTCATATCTTAGTTTCACCTATTAAGTTGCATTACTGAAATAAATGAACTTTTGCATGATATTCTAATTTTTTGAGTTTCACCTGTATCCATGTTCATATTTTTTCCCAATATTTTTTACTCTTCAGGCATAGCCACCAAGCGTGGAAGAAGGTACCCTTTGTTTTTTTACATTTCCAACAAAGTGGACTGTGATGACCCATAGTCTCTCAAAATAACCCAAAACCCAAAACATATATTAAAGTCCGGTAAGGCCTTCAACTTAACTTCACTGTTTTATTAGGCACAGTTTAAAGTCACAAAAGTAAATAATGAGGCAAACAGAAAACCAAAACAAACCGCACTGATGAGAGTTCTGAAGCCAGACGAGATAACTAATCATAAACTCCAGGAAAATAACCGAGAAAAGTCCATGGGAAGAACGCCAGCAAAGATAAACCCCTTTCAAGGTAAACACTAATTGACTCCAGCAAATCTAACTACATAGTTCAAAAACTTATATACATAGCTCCCACCTGCAAGCCACGAGGAGGATCATGGTAATCTCCTCTTGAGTAGACCTCACTTTTCCCTCATCCTCTCCTCCCTGCGTGACCTAGGATGGATAGGGGATGGGCCTGGATCCTCCTCTGACTGCTCAGCTAGCCTCTGCCCTTCCCCAGCCTCCTCCACCACCTCTGGAGCCACACTCCCACTTCCTGTTGGCTGTTCCTCCTCTTCCTCAGAGTCAGACTCCACCAGGGGCATGACATGGACTTAAATTTGGATACATATTGGCCAGTCTGGAGAGTGCCAGATACCACCGATAGCACATTTTATATTGGTTCTCCTTATAGACCACCGATTTTGTTAGTTTATAATTTTGCTTCCAAATTTCTTCCCAATCTTCCAAATTAATGTTATGTCCTACATTCCTCGCCCATGCTATCATTGGGCCCTTAACTGTTTCCTCTGCCAAATCAAATTCTAGCAAATAGTTATAGATTTTAGAGATTGCTTTTTCATCTGTTCCCTGTAAGAGTTTATTCAATTGGTTCGATTTTATATCTATACCATTTCTTGGGTGTCTTTTTTATACCTTGATTTAAGCTGTAAGTATGGCCGCCAGTCTATCTTCACCCCTTGATCCCTAAGTTCTTGGTTTTCTTTCAATATTCCTTTAGAGTCCAAAACATCATAATATGTAATCCTATTTCCAGTTTCTAATGCATTGGGGTGTATCATTGCCTCCATGATGGAAACCCATCCTGGAATTTTCATGTAGTGTTTGTGTTTAATTTCACAACATATTCTCATTAATGAATTTCAAATCACATACCTATTAAAGAACCCAGGAGATAAAGTCTTATCTCCTGGGTTCCCAGATGAAGGCATGCCACCCTGCCTGCAGATCATGTCCTTCTAAAATTAATAATCTTTTGTTCCACAAATTAACCCAATCTTTAATCCACACTGAGACTGCCACTTTGTAATATATTTCCCAGGCAGGTAGTCCAAATCCACCTCTACCTCTATTATCTTGTAGTGCCCTCAACTTAATCCTCACTCTTTTTCCTGCCCATACAAATTTTGTAGTCATTTTATTTAATTCACAAAAAAATATATATCTAATTTTACAGGAATCGTTTGAAAGATAAATAATAATCTTGGTAGAATGTTCATTTTAATAATCGCGATTTTCCCTAACATTGATAACTGTATCTTCCCCGATTTTCCTAGATCTCGTTTTATTTCTTGTACTAACCTTATATAATTATCCCCTTTAATTGTTGAACATCTTGCTGTGAGCCAAATTCCTAAATACTTAATTTTTTTGACAATTTGTAAGCCCATTACTTCAACTAATTTCTTTTTTTGACTGTCTGTTAATTTTTTTTGTTATCATTTTAGCTTTTTCTTTATTAATTGTTAAACCGGCCACTTCCCCATATTTCTCTATCTCTCTAATTAAATTTGGTCCTGATTCTATTGGTTCTTCTACAAAAAATACAAGGTCATCCACAAAGGCTTGAACCTTGTATTCTTCTTATTTAATTTTTAATCCTTTTATTTCCTGATTTGATTGAATTCTTAACAAAATTTCTAATGACATAATAAAGAGTAGAGGTGAAAGTGGACATCCCTGTCAGACTCCTTTTTCTATCTTAAATGAATTTGTTGCTTCTCCATTATTATATGGGCATTTTGTTTTGAGTATATTGACTCTATCATTTTTTTGAATCTATCTCCAAATTTCATCTTCTTTGCCTGGTGGGTAATAAATTTACCAATTAACTTTATTGAATGCTTTTTGGGCATCTAAAAAAATTAATACAATTTGTTTTTCTGAGTGTGCCTCATAATACTCTAGTAAATCTAGTCCTTGTGTTGTTTTTTATTTGTCTTAATGGTAGGAAACCATTTTAGTTGGGGTGTATCTTATTACTCATTATTCTTTTCATTCTTTCGGCCATTATACTCATAAATATTTTGTAATCGGTATTCAGTAAAGAGATTGGTCTGCAATTCTTAATCTGTGTGGTATCTGCAACCTCCTTCGGTATTAGCATGATGTACGCTTCTCTCCACATTGGTAGTCTTGCCTTTGCTAATATGTCATTATAAATTTCTAAAAGTATTGGGCCAAATAAATCTCCTAGACTTTTGTTTATTTCTCCTGGTAGGCCATCTGTTCTGGGAGGTTTTTTTTTTTTTTTTGAATTGCCTCTCTTAATTCCTCTTTGGTAATCTCTCCATTCAATTTTTCACTTTCTTCTTCTGTTAAGGCTGGGGTATTTTCTTCCTCTAAATAATATTTTATTTTCTCATCCCTAATTTCTTCTTGCCTATATAGTTCCCTAAAAAATTCCAATGCTAATTCTTTTTTTTTCTCCATATCATTTTGTACAATTCCCTCATCCCGCAATTGCTGAATCCATCTTTTTTTATTTTTTCCTTCCTTAATCTATAGGCAAGACACACCTTCACAGCTTGTTATCGTTTTCAAAATAATTCTATTTTACCAATTTCAAAGCCCTTAAGATTTTTTCTTGTTCTAGTATATTAAATCTGTGTTTTGTTAGCCTATATTTACCTATGAGTTGATCATTCCCCGGTGTTACTTGTGCCTATATTTCCAAGGTTCTAATCTCCTTCTGTAGTTCATTATTTTTTTCTCTTTTTCTTTTTTCCTTTTACCATTATATGCTATCCTCTTAGATATGCTTTCGTTGTATCCCACAAATTCTGTAAAGATGTATCTTGTTTTGTATTTATTTCAAAAAAATATTTCCATTTCCTTTTTAACCCTTTCTAAATATTCCTTTTCTCTCAGAATTTGTGGGTCCAACATCCATCTCCCTCTTCATTTTTGTTGACCTTCTCATGTTATTATTAGTGGGTTGTGATCTGCCCACACATTTGGTGCTATTTCTACTGATTCTATATCATTTACTAAAGTTTTACTTGTCCAGGCCATGTCAATTCTCGACCACGATTTGTGAGGAAAGAATAAAAGGTGAACTGATTTTCTTTTGGGTTGTGTGCTCTCCAAATATCTGTTAAATTTTGCTCTTCTGGCATATTAAAGAATGTTTTTGTGTTCTTTTTCTTTTTCGTTTAATGAGTATTGTGATAATCTCTTTTCCTATCCACAACTGCATAATAGTCTCCTATCATACAAATATTTTCTTTACCTAATTCTAAAATTTTCTCATGAATGTGTTTATAGTAATTTTCTTGTTGGTTATTGGGTGCATACAGTACAATTAATAATAATTTCCTTTGTTCCAAGACACTTCTAACATTAATGTGCTACCTACTAAGTGTGCATATAATATTTCTGCTTTTATTCCTTCTCTTACATAGATTGCAATCCCTCTTTTTTTTTTCTTCTGCTAGGGCCACATAGAGTTTTCCTAATTTTTTATATTGTAAGTACTTTTCATCTTGAGTTCTGATGTGTACCTCTTGTAGGCATATTATGTCCATTGTTTTTTACTAATTTTGTGAAGATTTGATTTTGTTTTGTTAAAGAATTAAGTCTGTTTATATTTACAGATAGTATTTTCAAATTACTTTCCATTCCTCTTCTTTGCTGCTACTCGCTAGTTTCTATTGTTCCTTGCCTCTGTGCTCTTGTTCTTATTCTTCTTTATTCCTGTGGTTCTCCTTCTTTTCTTCCTCTTCCTCTTTCTCCTTCTTGTTCTTGTTCTTGTTCTTTCCTTTCCAATTGTTGATCTTCTTGGCTAGCTGATTCTAGTTCTTCTCTACTACTGCCCATTTCTTCTGTGCCTCCCAGTTGGTTGTAGAAGTCTTGCGCTTTCTCTAAGGTATTATCTTTTTTTCCTTGCCACGATATCAACATTCCCTCCAGTGTTATCCATCTAAATAATATGTTATTCTTGTTGAGTCATGCTGCTAAGAAATGATATCCTCTCCGCTGTTCACGTACTCTTTTTGAGATTTGCTTTAATGTGGTAATCTCTTTTCCTCTATAAGACATTGGCCTGTCTCTTGTCATCTTATATATTATATCCCTCACTTTTTTTCATGCAAAGTGGACGTGAACCTCTTTTGGCACTCGGTGACATCTAGCATAATTTGTATAAACTCAGTAGACTTCATCCGATTTATTAATTATCTCACTTTTATCTCTTTGAAGCGACTTTTATGGCCACTTGGAACCACTCTAGAGAGTCTCTTTGGGACGTCTTGACAGGCAGTTACTTGGCTAATTTGCTTGTCCAGGCTTGTTCTGAAAAAATGGACGAGCATCTGGTCAGGCAAAAGAGGTAGCTTCCCACTGATTCTCCTGAATTCACGGATGTGTTCCTTGATGGGCCATCCTCCCTGCTTAAGATTGATGAGCTCATCTTCTACATACAGGTCCTCCTCTGCCTCCTCAAATCTGGCCTCTATATCCTGCAGTTGGGGGGCCCTTCTCTTGTGGAGGGTTGCTAGCCATCCTCTGACTTCTCCCTCTAGCCCCTCAGAAATGGTATTCACCATAGCTCTGGGGGATGGATAGAGATGTCCATAGTGTTCTTGGTGGATCTCATCTGAGTCAAGGAATAGAGCTAGCTGGTCTGGGTGCCCATCAAATATTTTCCTGAACTGGGGTGGATAATTGAGCACTATTCCCCCTTCCTCCTGTCGCCCTCCATAAGCCTGAGCTTGAGGTGGCTGGCCTTCTTCCCCAGCTCCAGTTTGTAGAGAGGGAGGGGGCTACCTGCTGTGTGGGGAAGGCACTGGCTGCAACTTTGGATTCCTCTTTCTTCTGGTGGATGGAGAAGGAGGGCTGTGGTCTTGCCTCCTTCTCCTCACTTCAAAGGGCTCTATAAAAACTCCCCTCTGTTTTGGATGGTATGACAGGCCGTCATCCCGAATGGTGACCTGGTCAAATTCCTTCCTCAGCTGCTCTATAGACCTCCCCAGGGATTCCATCAGGGACTTTGGGGCCCTGGTCTATGCCAGTTCCACATCCAATCAACTCTTCTCAGTTCACTCAGGGGCCTTCTCCATTTTGGGGTATGGGGGTGGGTAAACCCAACCTCGAGCCTTTAGGAATTTTCTTTTGCCACCAGTACTCATCTGTTTTTCTTTCCTCTACTGGAGCAGATTTCTCCACTTTGGAATTCAAGGGGGGGCTGACCTCTAGCTGCAATTATGCTGTCAACTTCTGGCTGCTTCTGGCTGTAGGCCAAGTCTGTTTCTCCTTGGATTGCCTGGAGTAGACTTTTTTCCAATAGCCCGCCCTCTGCCATGGCTGCCTTTCTCTCCATGAATCCCAGATGTTGGGGAGCTATTGGAGAGGCTGGGACCCAGGTACCCCGGTAATGTTAATTAAGAGAATCGGTTTGCTGTCAGGATTCCAGTGATCATCCTAATTAAATCAGGCTTCTCAGCCAGAAGTTCTCATAACTTGTTCGCACCATTGGATTGGCTCACAGTTGAACTGGACATTGGGAAGGGCCTCAAAAGAACCAGTTTAACCTAATGTTCTGGTACAGGAAATTCAGATTCAGCATACACTCCCCCTGCTATCATTGTCTTCAAATAAAAATTCCTGTCAAGATTCCAGCAATTGCCCTAACTAAATCACGAGCCTTGAGCCAAACTTCAAAAAACTTCAAATTAACCCAATTGGCCAACATGACACTTGGAGAAGGGCTATTTCCTATTTTAATTATATTAAAACCACAGGAAAGATTTAGACTTGGTTTTCCTTTGAAGCTGTACCAAAATGATGTATTCAATAAAGAAGAGTTTTGAGGAGGATCCTAGTCTTATTTGCTTGGGTTCATTAGTCGGAACCTTGATCAGAATTATGGTAGCTCTCAAAGGGCCAATTAGCTGTGTCACTGTGACTAGGTGGATGTGGCTGGTTAGACACAGTTGGTTTGATGCCACTTACTGGGCGCAGCTGACTCGGGACAGCTGGGTCAGGAGAGAACAAGTCACACTGGCTAACTTGATGTGCTTCTCAGGCTTCCTGTCCTCAGCAGTTGTCGGATTGGAATTTGGTTTGGTGAGGCAATCAGCTGCTCAGTGTCCCTCCTTCCCACACATGAAGCATGTTGTGGACCTTGGTTTCGCTACTGGCCCACCTTTGGCAGCTCTCGGAGCCTCTTTAGGGGCAGAGGGGGAAGGCTTGCTCCAGCTGCAGCTTCCACGGTGCTGGTCTCTAGCCAGATCGATGTCCACCTCGGTTGCCAACACATACCAGCACTGAAGATCTTGAGGGGCTCCCTGGGAGACACAGCTCTGATAGATGTCTTTGTTAAGCCCATCTTTGTAGCACTCCATCAGGACCTCTGGGAGCCAGCCATGCATGTGGCAGGCCAACCCACGAAATTCCTGGTGTATTCTGCTACTGACCTCCACCCCTGGTTTATGGTCTTCATCCTGGTCCTAGCCTTGTGTTCGGCTAGGAGGTCTCAAACCATGTGCGGAGCACCATCATGAACTAGTTGTAATCCCTCAGCTGAAAGGCATTATCATTTTGAAGAGTGCCTATACAATCTGCTATAGCCATGGCCATGGTGACACATCTTACTTTAGCTGCCTCCGAAGCAAAGTCCTCCCCATACTCCTGCATGTGATTCCAGACTTGAGCTAGGGAGAATTCCAGGGCTTTGTGGTCCCATTTGTATTTTACTCCCAGCAGAGGAACCTATGGAATTTGGTGCCTCCAAGGATGGACCTCCTGCTAGGGGGGCCCTGGGCTGCAGTAGTGGTGACTCCCAGGGCAGCTGCTGCCAGAGTACAGGAACTACAGGAATCACAGCTGGGTTTGCAGAAATGGTGGAGCTCCAGCTTATCATGCACTGGCAGGGCATGCTCTTATGCAAGCCGCCCCCCCACCGAGCTCTCTGATTCACAAGCGCTTCATGTAGAAGTTGCTGGGCATATGTCAACAGGAGGTCCTCTTTGTCAGCTTCCTGCAAGGCATAATCTCTCTGCCGTTCTCTAGTGAGTTACCTCTGGGGGTGCTCCTCCGGATCTTCCATGCATCCTATGCCCAGTGACCATCTGGCTCAGACTGGAATCTTATCGAGCTGCAGCTCCTCCATCCATTCTGTCTCCTCATGGTACCTGTGTGGCTGGAGGGAAGTTGACCCCAGGACTCCACAGTCTTCCTAGTTGCTCTGGTGGGTTGACATTATGTGCTCAGTCCCCTTGGTAGACTGGGTCTCCGGTTTACCCAATAAAGCAGATCTTGCTTAATGTTACGCCTGCCTCTGTTCAAAACCCAAGAAAGAAAACCCCCAACTCCACTGAGGTAAAGAAAAGGTACTTTTACTGAGTTTGAAATGATAGCGGTGAAAGCAAAGCAAGATCTGATTCAAAAGGCATGAAAGTTACAGGTTGAAAGTTTCCCTCCCCTCCCAAAGTTTCCCCCCCCCCCCCCAATCCCTCCCCTCAGGGACCCAGGCTGAATGTCCAATCCACATCCTGCATAACGTCATGTGAAGCACATCTTCAGGTATTTTTGTCCATCTGGAGTTCTCGGATGGGTTGGCCTTGGCTGGATTTAAACAACTCCACTCAGCAGCGCAGTAATTCTTGAGAGCAAACCTCCCTTTTAGTTCACATGAGCCTTTACTTCACCAGTTCACTTCCCAAACCCAAATGCCATGTCCCCTCTCCCCGTTATTATGGCAGCCAATAGTAAGCATGCATCAAAGGAAAAACCCATGCTGGAGATTCGGCTGACATTTCTCCTCTCTAGAGGAGAAGTGTCAGCTTGGGTTTTTCTCCTCTCCAGAGAAGTGTCATCTGGATCTGTCAAGGCAGAAGTTGGACTCAGAAGAAATTGCTTCCTGTGAACTTTCTGCTGCATGCTTCCACATGCAGAAGCAGCATCCTTCGCCTCCTGTGGGTGGGCCAGGCAAGGCTGAAAGTGAGGGGTCTGGAGTTCTCCAGGGAGGAAGGCAAGACCAGGGCAAGTGCCAAAGCCTAGTCCACTAGAGGAGCCCTTGCAATCCCTCTCAGGCCATGCAGAGGACCCCCAGATGGCGGCACAGCAGTTGGTGGTATTCAGTCAGTTCGCACCAGATCGGGCGAACCACTAGCAAGAATTTGGCGTGGGTCACCAAACCAGTAGTAACTTCTGGCTGGCCATGCCCCCAATCTGGTTGCCCTCCTGCCCGATGCTCGCTTACCCGCCTGCCTGACATTCGCCTAAGCTATTTTTTTTCCCTCCCAACAATCAGCTGTGCATAGATCAGCTATGCCGGGATTCCTCTTGCTGAGGCCCAGGAAGGCAAAAAATGGAGGGAGCTCAGCCCCCCCTCCATTTTTTGCCTTCCAGAGCCCCAGAGGAGCCTTAGGGGAGCAAAAACGCCCCCCCAGAGGCTCCTCTGAGGCTAGGAAGCTCCCAAAACGGAGCTTGGAGGGGTGCTGCGGGCCCCTCCCATGCTGTTTTTTTTCTTCCTGAGCCTCAGAGGAGCCTTAGGGAAGCAAAAACGCCCTCCCAGAGGCTCCTCTGAGGCTAGGAAGTTCCCAAAATGGAGCTTGAAGGGGTGCTGCATGCCCCTCCCATGCTCTGTTTTTTTTCTTCCTGGGCCTCAAAGGAGCCTTAGGGGAGCAAAAATGTGTCCCCCCCCCAGGCTCCTCTGAGGCTAGGAAGCTCCCAAAAATGGGTGGGGTAGCAAAAAAGCCAAAAAATACCCATACCCACCCAGTCACATAGCTACGCCCACCAAGCCACACTCACAGAACCAGTAGTAAAAAATGTTTGAATCCCACCACTGCGGCACAGGCTGCCCAGAACCCTAGGCAGAAGAGGCCAAGTGCCCAGGCCAGCTCTTGAGCTTCCAAGGCACTGGGTCCCTGCTGCCCAGTCCAGTCCCGCTTCCATAAGGGGGTGTCCAGCTGCGCTTACATCGAGGTTGCTGCTGCTGCTGTGATTGATCTCCTTGGCCAGGTTGCTCATAATGGGTGCAGGAGAGCAAAGTGCATGGCTCAGAGGGAGGCTTGGTCCTCCAAACACACTCTCACCTGATGAGGGGAAGAGGAGAGATTAGTAGCGCTGCCAGTGGGCGTGCTGCAGTGGCCATGGCTTCCCCACACAGAGATGGGGTGGTCCCAGTGAAAGGGAACCCTTGCGGGCTTATGAGACCTGACTGGCAAGTGGGCCTTGGAGGCGCTGGTGTGGGCATGGCACTGGTCTATAACTTGGTGGTGACCGTCCAGGCCGGAACATGGTCAGACTTAGATCTGACCCGTGGACCTCCCTGGAGCCAATGAGAGGCATGCACACAGGGGCTGGCGAGTATGTGGGAGCTGGCATCCTGGATTAAAGGGAAGCTGGCATCCTTTAACCCAGGATGCCATCTTGCAGGGCAAGACAGTCACCAGGGACACCAGGCACCATGTGCTTGCTTCCACCTATGTGTGTGCCCAAGAGGTGGGGCAGGGGTGGCCCGTTGCTGGCTCCAGGGCAGCCCCATGGATCAAAGGGTGCATTCCAGTCTAGATGTCTGCCACCAAGTGATTGATCAGCACCTGGCCAGCCTGGGCTGAGGCCAAGGCACTGGGGGCTGGTCCTTCACTGTCTGTCCCATGGGCCAGATCTAAAAACATCATAGGTTGGATCTGGCCTGTGGGCCTTGAGTTTGACACCCCTACTATATAGTTTAGTTAACTGACTAACAAAAAGTTCATCTATTTCCTCTGTTTGGTTGGGTGGCCTATAGCAATGATCGCTAACTGGTGGGCCGTGAGAAAATGTTGATGGTCCACAGAAAAATGTCACCCCAGAGCACCCCCCCCCAAAATTAATCCAGGCTGCTCAGGAACACAAGGCTGTGCCACCCACATAGCCCATGGGAACGCTCCCCACCCACTCACTCCTTACCTGGCAAACTCGCCTGCTAAGTTGCTATTTTTTCTTTTTCTTTTTCCTGACCATCAGTTGTTCTGCTGTACTGGGAGATTTAGATTGGCTAGAAAGCAGGAAGCCGTTGGATTTTTTGCTTTCTAGCTAATCTTTAGGTCTTCGTCTCTAAGCAGAGCCGAATCTTCCTTAGGACTGAAGCTTCTATTATTCAGTGCAGGTAGCCGATGGCAGAATCATAAAATCTCTACGTGAATCTGTGATTCTGTGAGCAACTCAATCTGCCTGCCTGCTTTGCTTGATTTGGGGTAAAAGTTGCTCTCTTTTTTTATAAAAAAGTCAATATTTACATACATGGTGTGTTGTGAGTTAATTTTGTGAGTTTGCTTGTTAGCAAATTTTATGAGTTTGCTTGCAAGCAAATTTTATGAGTTTGCTTGCAAGCAAATTTTATATGACAAACTCAGCTAGCCGATGGCAGAAACACATATCTCTGAATAAATCTGTGATTCTGTGAGCAACTCAATCTGCCTGCCTGCTTTGCCTGATTTTGTGTAAAAGTTGCTCTTTTTCATAAAAAAATCAATATTTACATAAATATAATATTTACATACAAGCCATGCCCAGCCAGTCATGTGACCACAAATTAGGTCAAGCCCACAGAACCAGTTAAGAAATTTGAATCCCGACCCTGCCTCTGTATGTGTGTGTGTGGGGAGGGAGAGAGAGGGGGGGGTTAGATCTCTCTCTCTCCCCTCCCCTCCCTCCCTCCCTCCCCAAGGTCAGCAAACCGCTGTCAGTCAAAATTCATATTAGTGGTCCCCAGGATTTAAAATTATGACTTTGATGGTCCCTGAGGTCCAAAAGGTTGGTGACCCCGGCCTATAGTATACATCTATGGCAATGTCATTTCCCCCATTTCTTGACCCAAATCCCAAGAGAGGTTTCATCATTGTTGTGCTCTATTTCTGTAGACATGTAGTTTTTTCCTATATATAGTACAACTCCACCTCTTCTTTTATTTAGTCTGTTTATTTTAAACAATATCATATCTGCCCTCAATTCCTTGAATTTTTAATTCACCTTGTTTATTCCCGGTACTCTGTGCATTGGTGTGTAGACATTTGAGTCCTTTTTGACTGACCGTGTGTTTACATAACCTGTTTTGTCCCTGAATTCCCCTACTTTCTTGCCACCTGTTTGATTAGTTAACATGGCATTCACTATTAAAAGCTTGGTTTTGCTTGACAGCAAAGTTGATATTCTTGTCTGCACAAATATCTATGTTACATGCACAGATAACCCTATTAGTTTTAGATTGTTGGGGACAGAAATGTTCTGAATCAATTAACTCTCTGTCCCCAATTAGGAGGACAGTTGAGGAGTTTAGTAGAAAAGTTTAGTTTAGGAGTTTAGTAGAAAAGAATTGTGGGATATCTTTATGACAATAAACCGCTATCTCCAAATGATCTGTCCCAAAAGTACCATGGAGTTATTTGGATAAAGGCAAAACTTAAGAACACCATCAGACACTATCTACAAGTCTGGTCAAATCTCTCAGATCATCCCCTGAAACAGACTTGTAAACATGAGAAAACAGAAATGTCTGGTCTCACCACAGAGTTTACAGAATTAAATGGATCAGTTCTGAATTGCTTTTCCATCCAGAATTAATTGAAGTAGCAAATTAGGGATTTTTAAAAAAAATTAAACTGTATGAAACAAGAAATATAACATTTTATTAAACTCAAGTGAGATTCTGCTAACTGACTATGTCCCAATTTTTTACTGCCACCAACTGCTGGTCATGCAGAATAATCAGGAAGACAATGGTAACAGGATAAAAAATAGCAAATAAAAAAGATATAATCATTAATTTTTACAGCTTATTAAAAAAATGCAATATAAAATTAAAAATTGCACTGCCATCTACACACCACATAGTGAGAAATAATAGAACAAGCACATTTTACCATTATAATGCAAAGCTTAGATCCAAAATTGACTTTTATGATTTTACAGGGGATGTTAACAAAATCACCATCAAATCATAAAACATATTTGTGAAGTATAAATGTCATGTCTACTTATATATTTTTTAAAATAAAACAGAAATACCACCAATAGAAAAAATATAATGGTTATAGCATATGATTGAAAACAGAACATACATACATTAAAATTTTTGTCAGCTCTGGAAGCCATATTAGAACCAGAAGCTTCCATGCTGCCAAATTCCTGTGCCTGGGAAAGTAGGAGGGGGGAATTTTAGAGTGTTGGTAGTTAGACATAATAGCATTCTTCTTTTCAGTCAAGATTATGTTATTCCTGCACCTCGAGAAGGAGTGGTTTTGATGTCTCAAGTTGGGACTGTTTGTGATTGGACCATGTGATGAACTGATGGGTGCAGGGGTTGGGTTTTGAATTACTAAGGGAAAACCTGGGACTCTCAGATTTGGATTTTCCCAGATGTGCCAGTATGCCTATTCTAATAAAAGGAAACTTTGAGAAAATGCCTGTCTCTGAGTTTTTAATTGGAGTTGGGTTTTTCTGGAACCCTGATATTTCTACACAGAGGGAAGCATGCAGTGGGGTACCACAAGGGTCTGGCTTAGGCCTAGTGTTCTTCAACATCTTCATAAACAATTTAGATGAGAAGGGGAACTCTTAAATTTATAGATGATGCCAAGCTGGGGGGAATACCCAACAGTTTAGAAGATAGGCTTAAGATCCAGAAGGATCTTGAGAGACATTCATCCTGGGCCTTATCCAATAAAATGCAACTCAGTGGTGAGAAAAGTAAGATTTTACACTTAGGCAAGAAAAACCAAATGCACAAGTATAGAATAGGTGGTACCTGGCTCAACAGCAGTAATTGTGAGAGGGATCTACATGTCCTAGTAGACAATTACTTCAGTATGAGCCAGCAATATGTGGCAATTGCCAGAAAAGCTAATTCTGTCCTAGGCTGTATCAACAAAGGGATCGAATCAAAATCATGTGAAGTCTTAATATTGATTTATACCACACTGGTAAGACCACACTTGGAATACTGTGTCCAGTTTTGGTCACCATGACACAGAAAAGATGTCGAGATTCTAGAAATAGTTCAGAGAAGAGCAACAAAGATGATTAGTTGACTGAAGGCTACAGCATACGATGAATGATTGCAGGAATTGGGTATGTCTAGTATAATGAAAAAAAGGACTAGCGATGATATGATAGCAGTCTTCAAATATTTGAGGGGCTATTGTAGAGTGGGGGAGACAACCTTTTCTCTATAGCCTCGGAGGGGCAGAACAAGAAGTAGCTGATGGAAGCTTATCAAAGAGAGATCCAACCTAGAATTAAGGAGACATTTCCTGACAGTGAAACAATTAATCAGTGGAATAACTTGCTTCTAGAAGTTGTGGATGCTGCATTACTGGAGTTTTTAAAAAGAGATTGGACAGCCATTTGTCCGGAATGGTATAGAGTCTCCTGCTTGAGCAGGTGGTTGGGCTAGAAGTCCTCCAATATCTCTTCCAACTCTTTTATTCCTCTAATTATGTAAAATTATTCAAGTAAAATACAGATAATAAAGAGGGGAAAACTAATAAAACAAAAAAATTCCATATAGTCTCTATTTTGTATCAAAATGTGGCATTTATGTAACTCAATCACTGACTGTAAATGATACAGAAACTTATTGCTTAATCTTCTCATTATCTGATCTCTTACCTCTGCATGCCCCCCAGGTGTCAAGGTCTTGTTGCAGCGCTCACATTTCAAACAGAATTTGTGCCAATCTTTTCCCAAGGAAGTTACTTTTTCAGCTGTACAAACAAACAAAAAATAGAGTGTCAGAAGTTTACAGACCAGATTCTCAACGTTTATATCTTTCAAGACTCACTTGAAAGGACTAAAAATAATTGAAGACCATCACTCACAAAATGTAAGTGGAGGCAGAATCACATATATCTGCTGTAATCTGTGTTTTATGAACGCTTTAGAAACCTCTCCCTCAGTAAATATATGCTAACAATTTAAATAATCAACACATTGCTTGCCTTTTCATGACCTTACAATCAGCTGCCTGAGGTAGCTACTTAATTCTGCCTCACAGTATCTCTCCACCACTTCATTTATTACAAGTTTTTTATTTTAATCATGACACTAGTAAATTTCTTCTCAAGGTAAAAAGTTCAGACATCAACAGTTTAGTCAAGTATAGACTGAAGTTATTTAAATAAAAATATTTCAACTATGATGACAAAAATGTGATGCCACCAATAACCATCTTGTCTCTTAAGAGTATACAGGTTGGTTTTTTTAGAAAAGGAAGAGGGGATCTGGGATGCCCTAGATTTTCAAGAGAGAAACGTTCATTAAGACAGAATAGCTATCTATGATCAAGGCAGAAGAGCTAATACAACTAAATTCTAAATGACACTAACTATAGAAGATGATCCATTTGAGTGAAAATACTATTGAATATGTTGGGGATGGCCAATGTACTAGAAGAACTGAGAAAGGTGAATGTTACAATCAAGAAAATTGATGTTTTTAGCTATATGTGATACCTTTCTCAACTATATAGATGAAAATGAAAATGCAGATGAAATATGGCAAGGATTATAAGAGCTATTTCAGTAAAAATAACATGGCCTCACAGGTTTCACTTGGGTAATATAATCTTTAAAGATATACTATACACCTTAATATCAGCTTCTATTTAAGAATGATAAAAGAACTAGAACTACAAGATGCAAAACTTCCTAGGGAGATAAATTGATGTTCTACTCCATAGTCTGCCTGTGGAATATGGAAGGATTATTAATTTTGTTCAGGTAAAAGAAAATCCAAGATTTTTTCCTAGAATAAGTACAGGAGTTTTATCTCCAAAAGCAAACTCAAAAAAGTGACTGTCCAAATCAGCCCTATAGGCTCACATATTTTTTTAAAAAAGCAAGGACCATCCATTTCTCTTTTGGAAGCAGTTTGCATTTAAAAATAAATTCCCATAAAGACCTCTCAGCAGAGAAATTCCATTGAAGGCAAATTCCACACAAATGAATCAGGCATGCTGATACAAAAGAGAATCAAGTCAGGGTTTTATGAAAATGAACCCCATAAACTAAAATATGTTGCTGGAGAAATTATTTTCAGAATCAGCTGAAAATGGACTCATAGCAAAACAGTTTGGATAGTGAGATTTTTTCCTCATATTTCCTTAACGATGTAAACTTTTTGGGCATAGATATGAATTGCAAACTTTAATTTACTTTGACAACATTTACAACAAACATGCAGAGGGCAAAGGAACAGTATCTACTATAGCATGGAACAAAATACTATATATGGAACAAAATTTAAGTTTGCATTTTCTTGATCAATTGATCATCAACAGGTGTGACCTACCTCTATAAAAACTGATTTTTTAGAGTTTGCTAGTCTTCAGCATTGAGGTATGTGTTAACACAATGCAAAAGAAGAAAGTTATCAACAACAATCTTAGAAAAGCAATTATTGCTGCCATCAATCTGGGAAGGGTTATAAGGCTATTTCAAAACAATTTAGAATCCATAATTCTACAATGAGGAAGATTATTCACAAGTGGAAAACATTCAAGACAGTTGCCAATCTTCCCAGGAGGAGATATTCCAGCAAATTCGTCCAAAGGTCAGTCCAAGTAATGCTCAGAGAAATTGAAAAAAAAAAGGCACGAATTAGATCTCAGACCCTACAGACCTCAGTATGGTGTGTTAAAGTTCATGACAGTACAATTCAAAAAAGATAAACAAGTATGGTTTGTTTGGAAGGGTTGTCAGGAGAAAGCTTCTCCTAAAAAGAACATGGCAAGCTTAAGTTTGCAAAGTTGCATCTGAATAAATCTCAAGACTTCTGGAACACTGGATAGATGAGACCAAAGTGAAGCTGTTTGGCCATAATGCTCAGTGCCACATTTGGCGAAAACCAAACACAGCATATCAGCACATCTTGTACTGTCAAGCACGGTGGTGAAGGGGTGATGATTTGGGTTTATTTTGGGCACCTTGCAGTCATTGAGTCGACCATGAATTCCCCTGTCTACCAAAGTATTCAAGAGTCAAATCTGGGGACATCTGTCCAACAGCTAAAATTTGGCCAACATTGGGTCATACAACAGGACAATGATCCCAAACATACCATCAAATTGCAATAGAATGGATGAAAAAGAAAACAATCAAGGTTCTGGAAAACAGCTGTTGCTTTTCCAAAGGAACATTTGACGTCTGTCTCTGCATCTCCATTTTGTGCAATGGATCACATGGGAAGACACTGATGTACTCACCCAAAACCAAAAATACTGGGACCCCCTTGCTGCCTGATAGGCTATATAGCATGGAAGTATCGAAAGCGAATCAGAATCAGAATAGGTCTTCTAGTCCATCCCCCTGCTCAAGCAGGAGATCCTATGCCATTTCAGACAAGTGACTGTCCAGTCTCTTCTTAAAAACCTCCATGATGAAGCACCTACAATTTCTGAAGGTAAGCTGTTACACTGATTAACTGCCCTCACTGTTAGGAAGTTTGTCTTCAATTCCAGGTTGCTTCTCTCCTTGATTAGTTTCCATCCATTGTTTCTTGTCCTGCCCTCTGGTACTTTGGAAAATAAATTGACCTCCTCTTCTTTGTGGCAGCCTCTCAAATACTAGACTACTACTATCATATCCCACCTAGCCCTTCTTTTCCCTAGACTAGCCAAATCCAAATCATCCAATTGTTCTTCACATGTTTTAGTCTCCAGGCTTTTAATCCTCCTCTTCCTTGCACTTTTTCTGAAGTCTCAACATCTTTTTTGTAATGTGGTAGCCAAAACAAGATGCAGTATTCTAGGTTTGGTCACACTAAGTGACACTAATACTTTATGTGATTTTGATTCTATGTCTCTGTTTATACCAAGAATTGTATTAGCTTTTCTGGCTGTTGCTGCACACTGCTGACTCATGTTTAAGTAATTGTCCACTAAGACTCCAAGATCCCTCTCACAGTTACTGTTTTGGAGCCAGGTTTCACCTAATCTGTACTTGTAACTTTGGTTTTTAATGCAAAATTTTACTTTACAAAATGTTTCTGTCCTAATTTTCTTCTGTTTATGTAAAGCATACAGTAAAAGTGTGACAAGTTTTTTCAAGAACACTGTTTGTAGTCTAGGCTGGTTAATTGAAAAATATCATATAAAAACCAGTAGGAAAAACTAGAGTAGAATTAATTGTTTACCCTCAGAAATAAAAGACATGAAGTAAAACATAAAGCACTTATTGGGCAACCAGGGAAACACCCTAGGAGTGTGGGATAAGATCCAAACATAAAGTGTATTTTAGTCTGCCAGTTCAGGAAGCAGCAATGATGTAATATCCCACGCGCAGGTCTGGTGATAACCAATGCCAGTAGCCAGAACAGAAACATAATGTTCTCTTTAGAGAGGAAACTAACTGAGCTAGTCAACAAACAGAAAAATATTTCCTACTGAGTGCTACAGTTCCAAAAATGCACAAAAAAGTTCTACTTTCTATCCCAAACATTCCTTTTCTGGGCGGACAGCAGAAAATACCAAAAGAAAAGATTTGACATCTTGTTATAAATGATAAACTAAAAGGCACACCAAGTTGCTTTCCACTGAGGGAAGTAAGAAAAATCCTCAGGAAACACAAACTTAAAGCTGCTTTTAATGATTTCTGTGTTTCCAGAAGATTTGATTCAAGCTAAGTTTTGCTTCTCTCCTTTAACATTTAACACTTGGCTGAAACATACAGTTTGCAGTTTCAAAGAAATCTAAGAGGAAGATGGATGATTCAAGCTCGGGGTTGGAATGTGGACTTTTTTTCCAAAATGTTTCACTCTGTCTAGTTATTTCCCTTTCAAAAGGATTTTTTTCCAGAACAGGAGAGGTATTTATAAATAATTCTGAAATATCATAACATGATATGATAATAATAAAACAATAAAAATTGTGGGAATGGGTAGGTTGAAAGCAATGAAAGACTTTATGAATTGTTGACTGAAGGAAGAAATAGGGTTGGCTTGATTATTTCAGAGACAAGACAGGTCTTGAAACAGATAACCCAGATTCTAAACTTTTGTAAATATAACTTATGACCACGATGTGCCAAAATGAACTTCAAAGCAGAGGCTTTGAAGAACAAAATCTAACTTTTATTGATCAATAAAGGGGTAAGACCTCTCCTCGCATAAACACAGATATGTGAGGAAAGTTAAAAAGCATATAGACGAAAGTAACTCTTCTTATACCTTAAGATTCTTTTAGAAGTAGAATTTCCTGCAAAAAAACAAATGTCCTTCTGGCACTTGTTTATCTTTCATTATCCCTTCTCCTATTGTGCTGTTAATCGATCACAATTGACCATTTAAGAGGGCTATTAACAGCATACTTCAAAAGGTGTATATTGCTCCAGAAGTAGGGAGTTACGTTCCCAGGGAGTAGGTTCCATTCAGATTGATTTAGATGGGATAATCATGTATCTCAATAGGAGAGGGATGTAACTGATTGCAGGCATGTGTTATTACTGATTGCAGGCATGTGTTATTAGTTTTACAACATGTGAAAGGTTAAAGAAATATTTTCTACAACAGCAAGATAAGAAATGCCTATAGAGATAAATACTTCTACATATATAAGAAAACAATGCCTAACATCAAGATAACACATGCCTATAGAGTAACTCTCTACTTAATGCTATATTTTACTTCTTTCCTTTCTTTCCTTTCTTCTTTCTTCTTTCCTTATACTTTAAAAAAGCTATACTCCACATAATTGGTACTTCTATATAAATTTTTCTGTGTGAGATCATTCAGATTCAAATTGCTTCCTATCCTAGCAAGCAATCCCCATCAAGCTATTTTTCCATTATGAAGCAAATGTGAAAATACCAAAGATTAGAAATGAAAATGTCAAAGATTAGAAACTGAGAGATAACATCTATACTTTTCTGTCACCAAATAATTCTAAAAATGAGGCTATGTTGTTCCAAAACAGATGTGTTTGGATGAGTTAGGAATGTATGAACTTTTTTAAAAATCCAGGCATACAATTTTATAAATTATGTAAATGATCTGTTAATACGTCAAGCCTTTCTTGTAAATATGCTTGAAGAACCTGCGCTTGATAGAAGGGACTTGTGTGTGCTGTTAAAAACTGGCATACATGTCTACATGCTGAGTGCTTGTAGATTCTAGGTATCAGATTATATACAGAGTTGGTCTGACGTATTGGCCAAATTTAGGGACCACCAGGTGGGGTCAGATCCCACCTATACCATTGAATTGATGATGCGATCGACTCATAATGTCTGATTTTCAGCAATTGTATAGACCAGCAATCTTCACATTGTCCAATCTTATGTGCCTTTTTTCAGTTGTTTTATGTAATATTCTGGCTGGTATTGACTTCGATGGTGTAGCCATTGTGGTTTTGGTGGCCTCATTTCCTTTTACAACTGCCTTTTCCAGTGAATTTGATTGTATAACATTACTGTAATAAGTAAGGCAGAATTTTGTGATTTTGCCTTCCAGCTATATGTCTCGTTCTATATGTTCCAGTCCTTGCTTATTCACACGAGCTTTCTCAAACACTGCAGTTTGAACAAATTGTCAGTGCTGTCAACTCACATTGCCCCTTTGCTGCTTCGCTGATGCTAGGCTGCCATGAACCCTTGCAGATAGGAAGGGAAGACAAGAAACCAAAACCACTTTGAGTGCCTACCAGAGACATCGGTTGACTGACCGCAAGGTCACAACCATGGAAATGGAATGTTTACCATAACTGAGCCCGTCAAGCAGAAGAACTGTTACCAAACGATTTGTTTGAATTCAGTTGGACACCAGAGAGATTCTAAAGGGGGCAGGGGAGGACCTAAGAACAGGGAAAATAAGTAGATAGTTTTTGAGCTCAAACTTCAGATTTGGCTTTTCTTATCTTGGCTTTAGTAAAAAAATATACCTTTCAACTTGAAGGCTACCGCTGAAGGCTCTTTCTTTCTAAATGGCCAAGTTGGGACAAGCCCAATATTTAGCAAGATCTGCAGTATTGGTCTAACCAGAAAATTGCCTCTACCAAAGGGATCATGCAAGAGATATCACACCATGGAGGAGATGAGATGATGGAGACCTGGTGTCAGATCCTTCTTCAGTGGAAGAAGAAAAGCGGGGGGGAGACTGATAAAGAAATCCTTTCTTGATGTAACCTGAATATATTTAATCTTATATCAAATTTGTATAACCCACACATGATACAATGGAGGGAGAAAAGCCAGATGGCCAGAACCTATCGCCTCTGAGAGGCACAGCCAAGAGATGAGAAGACCATAAAAATTCCACAGTGAGATGTGTCCTGGGAATCTCTGGAAAAGTTCATTCTAAAAAGAGGGTGGGAGAAATTGGGTATGCCCTGGGAAACTGTGAAAAAGATTGTTTCTACAGAAGGGGTGGGGGAGAATTAACATACTGGCTTTTGTTTCACTAAATACACATTGAGATAAGGGGAGGTGTTCTAAGCTCCCTTATCTACCCCTGTGTGCCTGAGGGACCTCAGACGCTGCTTTGAACTCCTACATGAATTGTCTCATCTCAATAAAGGATTCCTTTTGATACGTTTGGTTTTCAGAAGTTCATTCTTATTAATTGAATGGGAAAAAGTTCTGTAGGCTGACGCCTGGGAGGAGGCTGCTTTGAGACCAAAGGATAATGAGGAGTAACCCAGGCTAGGAAACTAAGCAGAGATCCCCACTAGAAGCAAGCAGCTGACCATAACCTTGGTGGTCAGCCAGAGTCATGAGATTGGAAGACTGGGATAAACCTCCTCCCAGAGTAACTCTTAGCTGAGGGAGCTGATCCCAAGCCCGACACTCCACCAAGCCATGTGAGGACATTCCGGAAAAACCAGACACCCATGTCTCAAGCAGGCAATCAATTTTCTGAGGGAGACCTTTGACAAGCTGACAGTTGAAGTCTTCCTAAAGTGGCCAGACCCACCACTGCTGCAGCAGCCCAGCCAACTGCTGCCAAACTGGCTCAGGCACTGAACCCAAGCCGCTCTCCTGGGGAAGGGGGATCACCATCCACTGGTGCTAGGAGTAAAATTGAGAAGGATCCAAAAATAGCTGGCCTTCTTCCTCACCCAAGCGTGGAATTATATGAAAGAATATGGGTCAGACCTGGCAAATGACAATGATACCGTGGAATTGTGGCATTTTGACAGATTTACAGCTGCCTTGAGGAAGCAGTTTGAGGACCCACTCACCAACCAGAAAGCCCAGACCAGAATCAGAACCTTCAAGTAAAGGAAACAGCCCATCACAGCCTACATTCAAGAGTTTCGAAGCTTGTCCAGCAAACTGGCAGATTGATCCCAGGATATGCTGATCAAGTGCTTCCAAGAGGCCAGCAAAGTATTCTAGACCTGCCTATCAAAGGGGGTAACCCAAACCCTCCAGGGTTGGTATGTTCTGGAAGATGAGGTGGAAATTGACCTGGCCAGGTACCAGGTACCTGTATCAACCAAAAACAGTGACAGTCATTTGGGCCAGAAAAACTGGAGTCTTCAAAGCCAGGAAAACGAAACTCTAGCCCTCACTGCTGTGGCACTGGGTGAGGGTCATCAGGCTGCTGACTGCCTCATGGGAACCAAAAGGGAACAGAAATGCCAAAGAGATAACACTCAGAGGAATGGAGGTTGTAGTTTCCCCCTTTCACCAAGGGTGAAGGAATTCTGACCAAGGACCCCAAGACCAGAACAGAGAGTGACAGCAGAAGAGACAATGACCTGCTGATAAGTCACACTATAATACCAGTAACTATCCAAGTAGAACTAATGGTGGCTTCCTCGGGGTGCAAAGTTATAGTGGCCACCATACTGGACTCAGGGTACACCAGGTATCTAGTCAGCCCTGGCATCTCAGGGGAACTGAAAACTCCAATAACATTCTCCTAGCTAGATGGATAGCATACAGGGCGGGGGTGGGGAGGCTCATGTTCATTACTGAGCCACTGAGGATGAAAATGGGGCCCCACTGAAAAGTATCAGTTTCATTATGGCACCAGGTATGGACAACCCATGGTGTTGGGTCTAGCCTGGTGTCAGATCCCTGTGATACTGCCATTCTTGTGGGGAGGGGGCCTGGAGGGAGCTCTTTCAATAAAAGGTTTCTTTTGAAATGCTGAAGTTTCAAGAGTCTTTACTTTCTTGAACAGACAGGAGAGACAGACCCTTACACCTGGTTAGAGAATTGGAATCCCTCAGTACTGGAGGAGAAAACTCAGCAAAGGTGGCATGGGGATAAAATCGCAGTGAAAGCAGATTCATGTCACCACATGCCACCAATTAAGAAAGTGAAAGAGGAAAGTGCAGCACTTGGCTTTAGTAAAAGTATTCCTTTCACTATGAATGCAGCTGAATGCTCTTTTTAAATGAGCAAGTCGGCACAAGTTGATTTTCTTCCTAAATTTTCCAAGGCCCAACGTTTGCAATTTTAAGTATCTAGGAAACACAATAGTGCTAACTAATCTGAATTTAGTTACCAAGTTGATGTCCTTGCTTTTCCATATTTGATTCAAGCTCATCTTTGCTGAGTGATCCCAGTGAGGCTTTATTTCTGTACAACATTCACTGTTCTGATCAATTGCTTCATCTGAGAACTACTTGTGCTTTTTCTCTTTATCAACTGTCCAACTAGCAAATCCAAGAAAAGTAGGCATTCTCAGGAAGTTTAAAATCCCCAAAGTAAAACTGTACTGATATACCATTTCAGCACTGAAGAAATAAAACCAGCTCTGAGGTTTTCACGCACAATGCTAACTTACCGTAGTTAAACATTAGTTTCCCCTTCTTCCCACCCAATTAGGAACCCAATTCTTCCCGTCTAATTAGGAACCATCTTTTGTTTTGAGAACAGTTCATTTCTTTGCTGACACCTGCACTAAGTGATTTTGGTGGGTTCTTGACTCACATGGTCTATTCTTGGATCATCTGTATTCCTTCTCACCCTTTCCTCCCCCTAGTTTGTTGGCAAGTTGAATAGTGATAATAGCAATAGCGCTTAGACTTATATACTGCTTTATAGTGCTTTACAGCCCTCTCTAAGCGGTTTACAGAGTCAACATATTGCCCCCAACAATTTGGGTCCTCATTTTACCCACCTCTGAAGGATGGAAGGCTGAGTCAACCTTGAGCCTGGTGGGATTTGAACTGCCAAACTCTAGGCAACTGGCTGCAGAAGTAACTTGCAGTATTGCACTCTAACCACTGCACCACAGAGGCTCCTATGTTGATAAGTGTTCAATTGGTTCAGAAGTGGTTCAAATTTGACACTCTTTTTGTATGAAATTTGTTCAACTGCTGTTTCAATGATGGTCAACTGAATTTCTGGTCATGATTTGTTAACTATTTTCTCAGCAGTGTCCAGTAGTTCAAACCCATTTTTAAGCTCAGTTGCATACATGGAATGGATTTGGGTGATATCCAGCTTGGTGGTACTTTTTTTGATGTTGCATAATTTGACTTTGATCTTGACTGATGATGGAATCTGACTTGGTTACTTTTGGGTAGTCATTATCTCTCAGCCCACTCACAGGACTGTTATGGGGATAAAATGAAGGAAGATTCTTAGCTGCCTTGAGCTCCTGAAGGAAAAGGAAAATGTAAATCTAAAAAATGAGTAATATATATTGTCAGATCGCATAGATCCATATTGGGGATGCTGCCATCCTGGTGGGAAGGGGGTCTGGGTGCATTCTTTAGTTTATAGCCTTTTTCCTGATGCCTATGTATCCTGTACTTTGATTTACCTTCTTGGGAATGTGAGGGCCATCTATTTTATCTCAGTCCCGAAGCCTCCAGGCAAGAAATGCCTGGGAACAACTTATCACCTTCTCAGCCTGCACTACTCAAAACAACTCTGCACTTGTGGATTGGCTTATTCAACATCAGACTAAGGGAAGAGGTTTCTAACTGCTTTATCCTAACTGAATTGCCTGAGAGACTTTAGATCCTGCTTCCTTTGTCTTGCAATCCCTTTCTTTCAATAAAAGGTTCCTTTTGAAATGTTAATTGTTTCAAGAGTTTTACTTTCTTGAACAGAGAGGAGAGGCAGATCCTTACACATATCTCTAAGAAAGCATCTAAAGAAAAGTAGTTTTCAGAAGAATTCAACTAAGCAGCACAATTCTTCTCGTATTATAAGCACATCTCTTACTTTCATTTTATCTTGATAGATATATCAAGTGACATCATAGACTGAATATCATCAAAACTAACAAAACATGTATACACAGACTCCTACTTGACATTTTTCACTTGCTTCTTGCCTGCTATTATGCAAATAGCTTGTTGCATAGGAGGGCACAAATATTTAAAAATTCACCCAAGAAACAATATATTCAATCTTTAATTATCCTGGTAACTCTCAGGCAAAGCTAGTATTAAGGAAACACATATAGTAATGATAGAGAAGATAGCAGTACTCACAATCATAAGGAATGAAGAATTTCAGATGAATTTGTAAAAAACTAGAAGTTTCTTAACTACTCCTACTTACTCTGAAGCAGGCTTTCACTATAACAAGAATGAAAATGTTTCCCTGTTTCATTAAACTCAGGAATAAAAAAAGACCGTAATATGTAGGATAGTTCTATGAAACATTGTGTTCATAGAAGAAAACTTATTTAGATTCATAGACATAAAAACTAAGCAGATTTCCACAGAGAGTTCAACACAGTGTTGCCAATAGCATGTTCAGGACACAAGGTTTTTTTTCCTGCTGCAGTACAGAATGAAGATTATTGTTTGAAATTGTAAAAGAGATCTAATATTTCCAGTCTGAAGAATTACAAAACTATAGCCAGTATTGTTGAGCTTGTTGATACTGCAGTAAGAATTTTTGCTATTGTTACTGCTAGCACGCTTATTTTGTTTTGGCATTCAGTAATCCCAAATAAACTAGACTGGACATAGGCAGACTTCTCACAATTCTATGAAGGACGTAAATAAGTAGGATTCATGTCAGTAGTCTCTCTCTCTCTCTCTCTCTCTCTCTCTCTCCCTCCCTCTCTGGAAATCAAATCCCCCCATTATCCCAAATAAAATATTAACTATAAGCCTTAGAAAATTAGCCATAAGGAAAAGCTTCAGAAAAGCCAAAAGACCAAAAAGCTAATAAAAAGCTGCCTGAAGCCCATTCCACATTCCAGCCAGACACCTAAAGAAAACATTGTAACAAGAAGCTAACTGCAGATGCTGGCACTTAAGGAGATAACGAGCTTATTGAAAGAAGAAGCCAACTATATAGATGGCTCCATTCATAAGCAAATCAAATGCTGCCTGCAGAAGTGCATTCAAGACAGGATATTTCGAAACCCCTTAGAGCAATTTCAACAGCTAACAAAGGCAGAGCGATAGGATTAGAGCAAACAGCCCCTCACCCAAAAATCTAACATAGGACATAGCCATCAGCCACAAAAAGAATTACCCAACACCCTTTTAAAACACAAAAACCATTATTGCACAAATTCCAAACTTCGAAGTTACAGAACCATATAAGAACACTTCCACTCACCCAGTTGGTTGTTCAGCTGTCCCAGAACTGCATGCTGTGTATGTTGGTTTTGTTCACCAATAGCAGAATCTTTCTTTCCAATCAGCCTCCTCTGTGTGTGTGTGTGTGTGTGTGTGTGTGTGCATGTGCATGTGTGTGAGAGAGAGAGAACGCACACACTAAAATGTCTTCTATTGCCAAGAAGAAACTTGGGTTTTTACATTACAATGACTGAAATCTGAATTGTGTTTCATTAAAAATGTGGTAGAGAGACTGCTGGTCTAGATCAGAAGTGGGGAACTATGGCCTCTTTATGACTTGTGGACTTCAACTCCCAGAATTCCTGAGTCAGCATGGGAGTTGAAGTCCACAACTCATAAAAGGGCCACAATTCCCCACACATGATCTAGGTCAGTGATGGCAAACATTTTAGAGGCCAAAGCATCCAAACTGCAACCCTAATGCCACTTATTTATCACGGGCCAACACAGCAATTTAATCTGAATACTGAGGTTTTAGTTTAGAAAAAACTCATACATTAGTATTTTTGACTTAAAAGAAAAGCACAAAAACAGAGCTTTCAACTTTTTATTGAGGTAAAAGTTTGCATTTGGCATGCTTTTGAACTTAGGAAAGTTAAGAGTCAAGGCTTCTGCGTTATAGGCATGGTGTATGTAAGATAATGCAGTGAACCCTAAACTTTTAGGGACAAGCTATGAACAGTTTTAATTCAGGCTTTGCAGATAACTTTTAAGACAGGCTTATACGGGAGGGAAAAAACAATTTACTGATCAGGAGGGTATTTCGCCTAATCAATAACTGGGATTCCTCCGCACAACCCTATTGAATAACACAAGAGCTAACCCCCTCCCCCATAAAAAAAAAAGCCAGAGGGGAAATGGAGCATTCACCACCTTTCTCCCAAAGCTTTCAGGGGCTTCCTGGCTGCTCCCAAGGACTGCGAGAAGCATCACGGAAGAGGAAAGCCTTCCGGCGCCGCTTCCTCCTCCAAACCTGGGTAAAGACCGTAGCGTGTAAAAGCCGTGTGCCGAAGGGGAAGGGGGAGATCACCGCGCGAAATTCCTTCAGAAGAGTGGAGGAAACGGCCGTTCCTGGCAAGCATCGCTTGGGTGGTGGGCCGACGCACAATACCCTCCCCCTTAGATGCCACGCCTCTATCATAAGGTTCTGCTTTTAAGGAGGAAGTGGGTAAGTTTTCCTTGTAACCCTGGCTGAGGAGTCCGGCATCTAGAGCTCGTTTTCTTCGTTTTGCGGGAAGGCGAGCAAGATAGTCTAGCAGCTACCATGCCCACAGAAGGCTCAGAGTGCTTCCCTCCACCACTTATCTAAATGATCCTCAGCCCAGCCCCTTTCTCCCCTTTGCCTCTTATTTGGTGGGAGGGGAGGTGGAGGTAGATAAATAAATAACCTCAAGAACTGGCAAGAAGACAACAGAGAGAAATAATTTGCAACATGAAAGAAACAGCCGCAGTTCAGGTTCTTTAGTAAAGAAACACACTCGACTCCATTTGATTCAAGCGATAGGATCTTTTACTAAGGTTAAGCGGTTGCAGCAAAATAAAGGATAGATCTGAATATTCCTATGCAAAAGATTACACTTCACCCTTTTCTCTGCCCCCCCCCACCCTTGACCAGTCCACTACTGCCCAATGGTGTGCCGTTCAGATGTTTTTGGGAATGTCTTGGATATTTGGCACCACTAGATGCAATTTCACAATCTGTTCTCAGCCCAAGTGTCCTTGAAGACTGGTGCAATCCAGTCCTGGAACTTCTGGTTTCCATCAAAGATGTTATCCCCCCCCCCCCATCATTTGTCCTTTCATTCCCATTTGTACTCCCTACATTCCATTGCCCCCCTCCTCCAGGATGCCAGCAAAGCATAGAAGTGGAAGATGCCAGATCTGACACAGGTCACATTCCCTTTTGATTTTCTTATCAGACTTCTACTTTGTTTAAAACTGGTGTTTCAAATCTTAATTACAATAGTTAATACCATGTTGTTTACATATAAATTGCATAAGCTGAAGCCATTCCTTATGATACCATGGTTGTTAATTGAATGCTTGTCAGTAAATTAAGATTAAATTAGCAGAGCAGGCAGGCATAGAATTGCACTTACAATATTCTTTCTTGGTAATCAAAAATGGGACCTAGAAGAAAGAGGTAACTCTGCTTCTTCCAATCAGAAGACTATTTTTCCCAAACATTTTTATTAGGTTATAAAATATTATAAAATGCAAAATACAAAAGTAAATAAAAGAGCAGTAAAAGGGGAGGGGAAGGGGGAGAGAGAAATGAGGAAAGGTAGGGAAAAGAAAAAGAAGCATTGACTTCCAACTCTCTCTCTGTTGCAGTAAAATAGGACATTAACATCAAATCACAACTTTGTTTTTCCATAATAATATCAAGTCATTCCTATAAAAATCTATCAATCTAATCTGTAAAACCCAAAGTTAAATTACATTCTTTTCCACATCAAGCATAGAATTCTGAAGCGGTTTCCATGTGGAAATAAAAGTACTTTTTGTTTTTTTCTTTAATCAGAGTATCAGTTTTGCCATTTCAGCCAACTCCATCAACTTCTGCATCCATTCTTCCATGGTAGGTATTGAAGTGTCTTTCCATTTTTGCGCAGACAATAGTCTTGCTGCTGTCAACATGTATAGTAATAAAATTCCATATTTTTCCTCTAGTTCTTTTTCCATTAGTCCATTAGTAAAATACTATTTTTTGAGAATAGCCTCACTTCTAGATCTGCTTTCTGCTTAGTATGGTCATGGAGCAAAGGTGGTATTCAGCAGGTTCTGACCAGTTCTGGAGAACCGGTAGCGGAAATTTTGAGTAGTTTGAAGAACTGGCAAATACCACCTCTGACTGGAGATTTTACAGTATCCTTCCTCTGCCACACCCATAGAACCGAAAAAAAAATTGAATCCCACCACTGTGACGGAGCAGGTTCAATCTTCTTGTAGGATAGAATGGCTCCAAAGACTGCATAGAAGGCAGGGTTATTTCTCTATCTTCCCTCTCCCCAGGTAACTCCATTTCCTGACCACCATTTCTGTTCTGGGCCAGTACCTTTTCTTCCAACAGAAATCCTTCATGGAATCCCACCCTTGAGAATATCAACAGTGAACCATCCAGTAGGCTGTCAATTTCCTTTGGAAGCTCTGTGCAATGCTGAACTATGGGCCATGGGTGCAGGAGTAGAGTGAAGCCCAAACATTTGAATTCTGGTGGCCAGTGTCACAAAAGTGTCTGTTGAATCAAAATTGGAGATGCTGCACCTTTTCACTGAAACAAAAATTGTGGAGCTTAGTTTTCTACATGCATTAAATTCCATGAATTGGTAGCTATGTTGGCTAAATGTTCTTGCTATTCACATTTAGGAGCTAAATTGCTTACTTGGAATTCCCTAGTCTTGAAGTATTCAATCCACAGCAATGAAGCTAATATAGCCTGATATACACTTGCGTAATTCTTACAGAACCACATGAAGAAATTAGCATTACAAGTGATAAATTATATCAGGGGTGTCAAACTCAAGGCCTGGGGGACAGATCCAGCCTGCAGGATGCTTAGATTTGGCCTGCGGAGTTACCCTGGGAACAACAAAGGACCGGCCGTGGTGCCTCTGCCAGAAAAAAGGAGTGGGTGGCCCTCCCGAGCTCCATTTTCACTGGCAGAGGGTTGCAGGAAGCCGTCACAACTGAAAATGGAGCTTGGGAGCCCGTTTTTGCTGGCAGAGTGTTCAGGCCACTACAGGTGCCCCCGACACAAGTGACATCAAGCTGGCCATTGTTTTGGCAAAGATAAATAAATCAGTAAGCCTTTTGGCCAAGAATGAATTTAGATCAGTATACTTGAAGTAACATTCATTTTTATCATAAGTTCTTCAGCACATTTGCCAATGCACTAGATTTAATTGGACAGTCTTCATTTTTCAGTTGTATCTATGGCAGTAGAGGTGACTTCCTGTTGAGGTCTATGGTTCAGGAACTGGCAGGTCAACACTAATTCAGGGTCAATCTTGCCCTTTGTGAGCAAGAAATGGTTTGCTGAGTCCATGGACATAGCAGAGAGTAACAATAAAAATATCTATCTTTAGTAATAAAAATAAAAAAGAATTATCCAGACTCTAGCAGCTTCCATTTGAGCTACAGAACAGTCTGCCAAATCTTTTTTATTTTTGAGTGATCAAGAATATGGTTGCTGGGATCAACAGTGCAAATATTTTAGCAGTGCTCAAGGCAAGGAGGACAGGTTCCAACAGAAAGGAAGATCAAATTAATACTAAATACACCTACACAATTTTGAGCCACCTGGGAACATAATGCAGGCACAACTGGTGCTCAAGGAGATTAAGGTTAGATTTCTACTATTGCTAATGTGGGAAGCCCCTCCTTCAAGAAGAATGAAATATTTTGGGAAATATTAAAAAGGCAGAACATTGTATTTCCCTAATTGAGAAATGAAGAAACATTTTTTAGAGGCAGAAAGCAGCCCCCACTCTTTCTTAATAGCCCCCCTTAGATATTTTGTGCCCATTAAGAAAGACTGGGCCAGCCTATCTACAAAACAAGAGAACTTCAGCTCCTGGGTGATGGGATTAAGAACAGGACATGATCCTTCAGGACATAATAGGATTAACCCACTACCATTTAGCAGAAGACACAGAACTCACTACATTGCACAATCTCCTAAAGGCATTTCAGACGTTGCACAATCCTCCTAGCAACATCTCTGAAACATATAAAAACCCCTGTACTCATCAAGCCAATTGGTCAGCTGACTCAGGACTGCTGTTGGTTCTGTTCATTGTTAATCTTTCTTTCCAATCAGCCTCCATGTTTCCAGTGTCTTTCTCCCAGCTTGGAACTGAACCAGATGGATATTTCTTCCAACATTAATATCCAAGAAGTCAGTATTAGACTGTCTGCTATTGACCTCACCCCTTTCCTAAGAGGTCTGTAGGGGGCGTGCATAAGCGCACCAACGTGCCTACCGTCCCTGTCCTATTGTTTCTTTTTATTTTTCTTATATTTATCCATTTCATGTATGTTTATACTTATACCTGTTATCGTATAATTGCTTGACAAAATAAAATAAATAAAATAAAATGTTGGAGGCTATTCATCATCTGTTGAGCATTTGAGGCTGAACAGTTTTACTTACCTGTTCTAGGTGTCGTTTATTGTCCCACAGAAAATCAGGACCTGAAACGCTGCTTGAATTTGAGCCACTAAACAGATTCACCAGACGTCATACATTTATAATGAAGATATTGGTATACGCAGCAGAAGCTACAGATAGTCCTTTACTTACAACCATTCATTTAGTGACTGTATGGTGGCTCTGAATAAAGGGATCTATGACCCATGCCCAAAGTTACAGCCATTGCAGTCCTTGAGTTTTGTGATAAAAATTTGGGTACTTAGAAGTCCGCTCACACAATCATGGGGACACTGCAATTCCTCCCCATTGCTTATCTTCCCATCCACTTCTGCCCTTTTGGTGACTTTACACCTGCCCTATGGGGCAGCGAGTAAGCCCAGAATGGGTATTGGTAGAAGTTACCATGAACACCCTTTCTATTTATGCTGAGAGAGAGCCCAGGATGGGTTGACTCCTTCCTATGACGTCATTTAGCTGAGTCTGTACTAAGATATAAAAGCCAGCCCCTGGGAGAGACCCCAGCTTTGGCAAAGATACTTGACAGACTGAAAGGTGTCTCTGAAAGCACAAAATGAATACAGAAATACATCTTACCCTCTCCGGACGAATCAAGGGAGGGGCTGGGCTCTCTCGCAGCATAGATAGAAAAGGCGTCCACCGTAACTTCTACCAACGCCCATTCTCCTCCATGCTGCATAGAGAGCCCAGGATGGGACATACCAAAGCTTGCGTGTCCATGGGCGGGTCCTCGTCCAGCTCATCACACCAACTGTTGAACCACTCGTTGAAGCCCCCGTCTGCCGAAGGCTGCAGTAGCATCCAGACAGTAGTGTCTGATGAAAGGAGACGGGATGTCCACATGGCCGCATGACAAATCTCCTCCAAGGGTGCTTGAGTCACCCAGGCAGCAGAAGTGGCCGCACTTCTGGTAGAGTGCGCCGTCAGACCTTGGGGAACCAGAAGGGCCGCAGCTTTGTAGGCCTGCTCAATGCAAGATCTGACCCATCTGCTAATAGTAGAAGAGGCCTTGTGCCCCAAGTGAGAAGGGAAAAAGGAAACAAACATGGCTTCCGACTTCCTGAAGGAGGAGGCCTTCTAGGTGGCATCATAGATGCGCCTTGTAAAAGGTTGGAGAGACACCAGGATAATGAGGGTGACCTTTTCTGGAAAATCAGCCTTCTCTAGCCGCTGCTGCTCAAGTGCCACACAGTCAACTTGAGCCACTGGGGCTCTGGGTGGAGCAGAGCTCCCTGAGATGAAGGAAGATTAGATGGGCTGGGATCCTCCAAGGAGAAGCCACCGATAGGTTGATCAGGTCTGCAAACCAGGTCCTCCTTGGCCAATAGGGTGCCAGGAGGAGGAGCTCTACTCATTCTTCCAACATCTTCCGAATTACTGCCAGAATGATGGGAAGCGGGGAGGAAACCTTTGGGCCATCTGCACCGAAGAGCATTGGTCCCCTCCACTCCCTGGCAAGGAAACCTGGTGAAGAATCTGGTGACCTGGGCTTTTTGAGGAGTGGAGAAGAAATCCACCTCTGGTGTTCCGAATCCAAGGGAAAGGTCCCTGAATAGAGACGGAGGAATGGACCATTCTGCCTGGTCAACTAGGCTCCTGCTGAGCCAGTAGGCCTGGGTGTTGTCGACCCCAGAGATGTGGTCCACCAAGATCGACAGCAGGTGTTTCTCTGCCCATATCCCCAACCGTAGAGCCTCTCCCATGAGGGCTCTGAACCTCGTCCCCCCTTGCTGGATGACATGAGCCTTTGCTGCCATGTTGTCTGTAAGGACTAGAACATGAGAGCTGGTCACTGAGTGCCTGAAATGCTTGAGAGCCAGAAAAATGGCTCTGAGCTCTAGCCAATTTATGGGAAGGGTCTGCTCTGACCTGGACCAAACGCCCTGAGCTATCTGGCCCTGTATATGGGAACCCCAACCCAGGAGGCTGGCATCGGTGGTTATCACTAGCCTGTCTGGGACCCTGAACAGGAATCCCTTCCAGATTGATGGGGAACGCCACCAATTGAAAGATCTCCTGATTTGTAGCAGGAGCGGGACCTTGATGGATGAGTGGCTGGTTCCTGCTCATTGGTAGGGAAGCAGGAACCATTGGAGTGGACGGGAGTGGAACCGAGCCCACGGGACGATGCCAATACAGGAAACCATCTTCCCCAGAAGTTTGGACTGCAGCGACAGGGGGACAGTTTGATATTGCTGGATCTGGCTGATGATCTCTGCAAGCCTCTTTCCACAAGCTGGGGACAGGAAAACCTGGCATGACATGATATCGATGACTGCTCCCAAGTGTTGCAATTTGGTTGTGGGAGAGAGCTGGCTCTTTTTGGTGTTGATGGAAAATCCGTGGCTCTGGAGATATAACAGGGTAATTTACAGATCCTAATGGGCCACATGGAAGGAGGAGGACAGAATCAAAATGTCATCCAAGTAGCATTGGATCCTCACTGGAACAGAATGCAGAGATGCCATCAATGCTGCCAGAACCTTCGTGAAGACCCTTGGAGCCGATGAGAGGCCGAAGGGAAGTGCTCGATACTGGTAATGGGTATTCTGATAACAGAAACGGAGAAATTGGCGATGATGAAGCCAAATGGGGATGTGGAGGTAAGCCTCCATGAGATCAATGGAAGAGAGATCGCCCACCTGAACGCTCTCTAAAATAGAATGCAGAGTCTGCATTTTAAATCGCCTGTATTTTACAAATTGGTTGAGAAATTTTAGATCGAGGATGGCTCCCACCCCCCCGGGGCTTTGGGAATGATGAAAAGGTGAGAGTAAAGCCCACGTCCCCATTGAGAGGGGGGAACAAGTTGAATAGCTCTGACTTCAAGGTGGTGTTGAATGGCCTGACTCATGAGGGCTTGCCTTGAAATGTCCTGAGAGACAGGACAGATCAAAAAATTTTCTGGGGATGGCGTTAGGAAGTCCAATTGTAACCCTGACCTAATAGTGCTGAGCACCCAGGCATCCGTCATTGACTCCTCCCATTTGGAGGCAAAGAAGGCTAGGCGACCTCTGATGGATGGGGAGAATGAGGGATTACTTAAAGCAATGGAAGGAACAACCCCCTCCCCCCGAAAGGGCCGTTTACCAGTAGAAGGCTGTTGCCTGCCAGATGCTTCCGCACGTTGGTCTTGGTGTTGAGAGTATGGCCTGAGAGCGGGGGAAGTGGGATGAGGTCTCCGCTCGAAAAGTAGGAGGGTGATAAGGAGCTGGGCGATAGTCGGCTTTCTTCCCAGAAGAAGAGAGAATTTTACGTTTATCTCTGGTTTCGATGAGATAAGGTTCCAGAGCATCGCCAAAAAGCTTACCGCCTGCAAATGGAACTGAAGCCAGCTTCCATTTTCGGCATGATTCCACCTGCCAATTTCAGAGCCATAACAGTCTTCTTGCTGCTACTGAAAATGCCATGGCTCTGAATGCAAATTTGGTGGAATTGAGAGTGGCATCTGCAGTGAATTCCGCCGCTTCGATAATCTTAAGGTCTTGCTGAGACCGAAGGTCAGAAGCAGGCAATCTATTCTGGAGTTGGTGCAGCCACCATATGGATGCCCTCGTGAAAAAGGATGCTACTGTTGAAGCCCAAACAGCCCATGCAGCAGCCTGGTGATTGCGCTTGAGGGTCTGTTCGGAATGTTTATCATCCAGTTTCAGGATATCTTCTGGCTCCATGGGAGTGCCAGAAGATGAGAATGAGGCCAGAACCGGAATGTCAACAGAATGCACTGCCAGGGCATTGTCCAAGGCTGCGCTGACGTTGTAGAAATGTTTATCCAGAGAAGATGGGCGAGGACCTGCCGAAGGGGAAAGGGCGTTGGTGCTTACCTGATATGCCCATTCTCTTTGAGCTGCGAAGAGCATCCAGTAGTGGGAGGTGCTTCAGTCTCTGCATTCGTAGGCTGAGCTTGAACTGAGGAACGCTCCTGCTCCTCCACGTGACTCCTCCATAGCGCTCCCCAGTTTTGCGAAGACAAGAGGAAAAAAAGGTGCTCTCATTCCTACTACCTAAAAAGGTTCCTTGGCCGAAACGAGGTCCCTCCAGATGGAAGAAAAGGGTGGGGCTGGATGCTCTTCGCAGCTCAAAGAGAACGGGCGTATCAGGTAAGCACCAACGCCCTTTCTCCTATGAGCTGCTCAGGGCATCCAGTAGTGAGACATACCAAAGCTTGGCCTGTCCTATGGGAGGGACTCCGTCTGGTTCGGAATCTCCTCGGGGTCCCTAAAAACCCGTTGCAGAAGCCGTCTGCCAAATAAGGCTTCCGCGGATGCAAAAACATCAATTTTATAGTGCCTGATGAAAAGAGATGGGGAAGCCCAAGTCGCCTTCCGGCAGATTTTGATTATTGGTGCCTGGATAGCCCAGGCTGCCGAAGTTGTCGCACTCCTAGTGGAGTGCACAGTTATGCCTCTGGGCACCTGCAGGGCCTGAGACTGGTAGGACTTAGCTATGGCCGCCCTGATCCAGCGGCCTATGGTTGACGGTGACACCCTGTGACCCTGCATTTTGGGCTGAAAGGAAAGAAATAAGGCCTCCAATTTTCTGAAGGACTCAGTGCGCTTGATATAGATTCGCAAGGCGCGCCTTACATCCAGTGTGTGCCATTGCCTTTCCCTTTCCTGCGATGGGTTTGGACAAAAATTCAGAAGGATGAGCTCTTGGGCTCTATGGAAGGCTGAATTGACCTTGGGCAAAAATGTGGGATCGGGACGGAGGATCACCCGATCGGCATGAAAAACACAGAGGTCTTGTCTGACAGACAAGGCTGCAATTTCCGATATGCGCCGAGCGGATGTAATGGCTACAAGGAAAACTACCTTATATGTTAAGAATTGGAGGGTTGACACCCTCAAAGGTTCAAAAGGCTCTTTGGTGAGAAAGAGAAGGACTTTGTTAAGGTCCCAGGTGGGGTAATGGTGCACTGCTGGAGGGCGTAAGTTGTTGGCCCCTCTAAGGAAAGCCCGAATATGTGTGTGATGAGAGAGGGAACTGAAACCCTCACAGGAAAGGACTGATGTCAGAACAGCCACCTGTCATCTCAGCATATTAGGAGACAGCCCCTTGTCAAGTCCCTCCTGAAGGAATTCTAAGATCTGTGCGATTGAGGGGGAAATGGGGTTAATTTGAATCCTGCTACACCATCTACAGAAAATGGCCCATGTGACATTGTAAATTCGAATGGTTGAGGGTCGTCTGGCAGCTAGGATGGTGTTAATAACCTTGTTGGAGAGCATTGTTGGAGAGCTCCTCAAACTGCTCCGCTCAACCTCCAGATGGTCAGTTGAAACCATTGGGGGTCCGGGTGTAGGAGGGGCCCCTGAGATAGAGAGATCCTGTCTGGTGGAATCCTCCCGGGGGGGGCACCGAGAGAGTACGTAGGTCCGCAAACCACGGCCATCTGGGCCAGTGAGGTGCCACTAGGAGCAATTCCGCCTTCTCGTAGAGCAGCTTCTGAATAACCCTGGGCACCAGAGCAAGGGGGGGATGCATACAGGAGTCCCGTGGGCCATGGGCAGCGGAGTGCGTTGTAATTCTCTGCTCCCTGGGATAGGTACCTTGAGAAGAATCTCGGGAGCTGGGCATTGAGGGGGGAGGCAAATAGGTCTACCACCGGTTGACCGAATATCCTTGCTGCCTCTCTGAATAGGGATGGGTGGAGGTGCCACTCTGACTGGTCTATGGTGGCCTTGCTTAACCAGTCTGCTTGAGTGTTTGATAGGCCCAATATGTGCTCTGCCTTGATGGACAGAAGATTGTTCTCCGCCCAGCGGCACAAGCGCTCGGCTTCCCTCATTAATTGTATTGATTGTGTGCCCCCCTGTTTGTTGATGTGGGCTTTTGCTGTCACGTTGTCTGTTAAAATGAGAATGTGCTGCCCGCGTACCTGGGGGAGGAAGCTGCGTAGGGCCAGGTGCACGGCGCGAAGCTCCAGCCAGTTGATGCTGCATGCCTGTTCTATTGCAGACCATCTGCCCTGAGATGAGAGTGACTGGACGTGGGTGCCCCATCCATATAGATTGGCATCTGTGGTGATAGTCAGCCTTTGAGGCTCCTTGAAGAAGCAGCCTTTGTTGATGCCCGGTTTGGCCCACCAGAGAAGGGACGTGAGGACCTTGAGAGGTACCCTGACCATGAGTTTGGAATTGCTTCTGCCGGCTCTCTGGTACGGGAGCAGGAACCACTGGAAGGATCTGGTGTGAAGACGGGCCCAGGGAACAATAGAAATGCACGATATCATCTTTCCCAATAATTTTGACCAATCCAGTAAGGCTACCCTCCTACGGCGCCTGATCTCCCTAACCAATTTCTGAATGCTAAGTAGTCTATCTGCAGACAGGTAGACCTTACCTTCCACCGTATCGATGACAGCCCCTAAGTGAGTTATTCTAGTAGATGGGGATAATTAGCTCTTCTTCCAATTTATGAGAAAACCATGTTCTTGGAGAGATATTAAAGTGGCCTGAGTGTCTCTAGCTGCTTGATGGATAGAGGGGGACAGGATTCAAATGTCGTCCAGGTAACATTGGAGACGAATGGGAATGTTCCGGAGATGGGCAGCTAGCGCTGCGAGGACCTTGGTAAAGGTCCAGGGGGCGGAGGCCAGTCCAAAGTGAAGGGCCACGTATTCAAAGTGGTGATTATTGTAGCAGAACCTTAAGAATTTGTAATGGGAAGGCCGAATGGCAATATGTAAGTACGCTTCCGTCAGGTCAATGGACGTGAGCACATCCCCTTGCCTGATGCCCATCAGTATCGATTGCAGGGTATGCATTTTGAATTTGCGGTATGTTAGGAAGCGGTTGAGTCGTTTTAGATCTAAGATCGCTCTCCACCCCCCCCCCGAGTGTTTTGGCAGAACAAAAAGGTGAGAGTAAAAGCCTCGCCCTCGTTGCTCGGGCGGAACTGGTTGAATGGCTTTTATGTTTAAGAGATGCTGGATAGCGGAATCCATTAGATTACACTTGACCGGGTCCCTGGAAAGCAGGGATGACATAAAGAAATTTGGGGGAGTGGTTTGAAAATCAAGGGCAAGCCCAAATCTAATGGTGTCCCTGACCCAAGAGTCAGAGGTAGAAGAATCCCATTGATTCGCGAACAACTTAAGACGTCCGCCAATGGAGAGATTGTCTCTTGACCTACCTCAGACGTCGGAAGGGCCTACTTCTGGCTCCCCAAAACGGCCTTTTATATTGACTGCCCCTCCGGATCCTGTCTCCGGAATCGGCTCTATCCTGGGGTTGACCTGACCTGAACGATGGAGGCCTCTGATACCTGGGAGAGAAGGGGACCTGATAGGAGGGCCGAAAGGAACCCCTCCGAAAGGGCTGCGAAGTTCTGAAGTCTGACCTTCGTGTAGGGGAAGGAAGAATTTTTTTCTTACTGCGGGTCTCCATCAGTAAGGGGTCCAGGGAAGGGCCAAACAATTTGTCTCCTACTATGGGGGAGGAAGCCAGCTTGGCTTTGTTCTTAAAGTCTGCTTGCCAGTGTCTCAGCCAGAGTAGACGTCGGGCTGTGACGTGAGACGTGATTGCCCCTGCTGAAAATTTAACCACATGGTATGTGGCATCAGCAGAAAACTCGGCTGCGGCAGTGAGCTTTGCGATGTCCTGGTGCGCCCTGGTGTTGGATGTGGGGACGTGTTCCCTGAGCTGACGGAGCCATTGAATGGATGACCTTGTGAAAAAGGATGCGGCCGTAGCCGATCTGATGGCCCATGCATCCGACTGATGAGCCCTGCGCAGGGCCAGCTCGGCCCGCTTTTCTTCTGGCTTTAGGGCCTCCAGCGCATCAGTTGGAGTTGAGGATGCCAGGCACACTATGGGCGCGTCTACCTCAGGGGTGCTTAATAATTTTGAAAATTCCGGGTCCAAATTAAAGTATTTTTTGTCGTGGCTGGAGGGGGCTGGGGGCACCACTACGGATGCCAGTTGCTTTTGCACCAGGTCGGCGAAGATGGGTGGAGCTGGGATAACCTCGGCCTCTACGACAGGCTGGTTAAAAATGGGATCCTCTGGCTCCTCCACTGAAGGAGTGGGAAGGTCTGTTGGAGATTGCTTACTTAGGCCTGAAATGTTTTTGGCCTTGAATAATAGGGATCTAAAAAGGTGTGGCTTGAATAGGCCCACGAAGGCGGGCTGGTCAGGGATGAGCCCCTCATCCTTGGACATTTCACCCTCTAGGGGGTCTGCCTCTGATAGGGGCTCGCTGTAGTGCGTAGACCCCAACTCGAGCT